>WBMW01001647.1:0-183345 GCA_013396635.1 Penelope pileata
TATAAAGCTAATTTCCAAAGCCACCTTTTCTGAAGAAATGCTTATTTTTAATTAATTATCTTCTTGCAGAAATGCCTCTGTCTCATAAAATTCTTTAGCATTGTATTGAAACAAAATCTCTCCACGTATCTTTCCGAAAATTATTTCCTTCCTTTCCAAAAACAGAAGATGCAAACTCCATACATTTCTTTCAGCCACAGTTTAAAATTTTTCTAGTGTTCCTGGATGTACAGACATGTCCTATCTCAAAAAGCGAAACGTTATTTCATAATTGAAGGATACGAACCTGGTGAGCAAAATAAAACATGTCAAAGGATTCATAAAATACCACTAATTTGTAGCCAGAATTGCATACAGAGTCTCTAATTCTTACAGACCTCCCTGTGTCCAATCTCAGCTTAATTGCCTGAAGATGCGGCTTCTTGGTTTTACCTATTTCAGAGTGAAAAGCACATCGGGTGGGAAATAGTTCCTCGGTTCATGGATTCCCCAGAGCTCTGTTTTGCCATGCAATGCTTCCATCAACATCAGCCTTGATCTGGCTGTTGCAAGCAGAAGGATGCCTGCCAAGACTCATTACTTTCTATTATCCTACTCCCCTTTTACTACACACTTAACAGATATCATCCCCTTTTGGAGCTTTATCTATCTCACCCTTTTGTATTTAAAAACCCTGCCAGTGATTTTAAAACATCGTTCTATCACTAAAGATAGTAGAGCAAACCACGCTCAATGCCTCATCCTGACAAGAGACACAATTTTACAAAGGCTGCAAATGTCCTCCACTCTGCCTCTGGAAAAACAAATTAGTTATGTTGGCAATAGATCATGAGTAGCTCATTCGATGTTTACTTACAGTTACTGTGCCTGCTAACACACTTCATGACCTGCTGTTAACTCCTTACCTCAGCTCCACTTCCGTGGCCACTCCATGCACAAACAGACAAGTCACCATTTTCTTTATGCTCTCTTTCAAGTGGCACTGATCCAAAGCAGGTGCTTGGGCCAGACCCCTGAAGTGCTGTCATGCTGCTATCAAGTCCATAACTTGGAATCACAGAACATACTGAGTTGGAAGGGGTCCACAAGGATAGTTGAGTCCATCTCCTGGCCCCACACAGGACCACCCAAACCCAAACCTGTGTTTGAGAGCGGCATCCAAACACTACTTGAGCTCCAGCAGCTTGGGGTCATGACCACTGCCCAGGGGAGCCTGTGCCAGGCCCACTGCCACCTGAGGCAGAACCTTTTCCTAATGTCCAACCAGAACCTCCCCTGACACAGCTTCACATCATTCCCATCTTCATCAGAGTGCAGTGCCCGCCCCACGCTCCCCTCACAAGGAAGCCGTAGGCCACAGAGCTCCCAGTAACACGGCGGGGCTGAGCAACCCCTCGGGGCTCTCCCTTAGAGTAACTTCATTCTACCCAGGACCACTAAACTGTCATACACTTGTCTTCTCCTGCTCCAAGTTCTATCACCTATTTGACCAAATATATCCCCTGTTAATAAACTTATTTTCATAACTAAGGATTTTAATCCACTTAAAGGCCTCTTCCAAAATCTAAAAATCAGCAAATACATGGAATCCAGTTTTACATGCCAATACTAGACAAACATCAGAGGTTCTTGTTCAGAGGTGTAAATGCTTGACTTCCTGTAATGACATCAGTGGGCTGGGTGGCATTAAAATTCTGATTTAAGATTTATATATTTTTTTCATTTAACATGACAGCCTAGTCAATACATTTAGCAAAACACGGTGTCAACAAACATCTTCAGCATTCATGCACACACATTTCCTCTACTTTTACAATATATTTACCTCTTTTCTTGACATTTGTATGAGTGTTCATGAACTACACACCAGTAATTTATTCACAATATACTGCAAAGCATGTCTTCACAGAGAGAAGCTTGCTCTGATATTCCA
This sequence comes from Penelope pileata, assembly GCA_013396635.1. Taxonomy (NCBI): domain Eukaryota; kingdom Metazoa; phylum Chordata; class Aves; order Galliformes; family Cracidae; genus Penelope; species Penelope pileata. The sequence continues at coordinate 1,934 of WBMW01001647.1, forward strand.
CTATACATAAAAATTTGATGTGCAAGTAATGGTGGAAAAGGGGAAAATGCTTCAGAATATGGTAGAGGTAATAAACAAAACAGATTATTGAGTGAATATGCTGAAGTAACCCTCAGGCAAAATGACAAGCCGGTAAATTCCTTCAGTATTTTCCCCTCCGTGCTCCAGCAACAGCCAAGCACTTACTGTTAGCCATAAATAGGTCAAAAACCTATGCATGAGAAAGCCTAGTTTTATCTGCCTCTGGGACAGAAAGTATAAAGGAATTTGAAATGTGCCTCTGATGTACTTTTCTGCTCTTATTTTGATTTTTAGGTAATAATTTGCAGAATTCCAAGTATAGTTGATAATTGTGTCCTAAAAACTGTAATAAAAAATTTAAAAATATAAAAATAGGCTAAATTGTGAGGTAAGACACAAATTAATTAATTAAAGGCTTAATGAAATAAACCTTTTACTAGTAATCACCATCTATTTGAAGCTTATAGGGAAAGTAAGAGGCTTTAACTTCACTTCCAAGTTCCAAGGCTGGCTCACAAAGGCAAACACCATATGAGCAAGTCTGGGAATACTAGTAAAGGAGGAAAATCTACAATAAGTTTTTCAAAAGATTTTTGAAAAGATAACTTTGAAATACAAACATTTTTGTAAAGAGCTTTTAAGTAAAAATAATTATTTTATCTGAAGTCTGTTGAAGTCCATAAAAAAAGAAATGTACTTTAGATCATCTTAAATGAACTGCTTTACTATTTTTCAATGGATTATAGAATATAGATTGAAAAAACTATAACATTTTGGTTATTTATTTCAACAGCAGAAATATTTTTGAATGAACCACTATTTAAGGAGATCACATCTCAAAGATACTCATACTTCTAAGTCATTTAGCTGCTTCTGAAAATGATGTGAATTTATATTCTCAAAGTGCACGAAAAGGACATTAAAAATGGAATCCTCTCAGAGGTCTACATTTGTGTACGCTGCTTTTTAGAAGTTGGTACCACAAACCAGCTGAAAATGATGTGCTCTGCAGTTCTGTCATGTGCATTGTCTTCCTTTTTCTGTTTTGTTAAATAAAACACCATTTTGATTCTTATAACAAGACATGCGAGCTGACAGGTTTCAGTTTTGTTTAAAAGAAATACTTGAGCTGAGTGAATAATTCCTTTGTGAATAATTTATTTGATCAATTTTGCTATTTCCCTGTTTACAAATTGTTTGTACAAATGGTACAGCTACAGAAGAAAAAGATACTGCAGTAGGAGTATGTAGAGATTCCTAAAATATCACAGAATAAAAAAAAATGTATAAGCTCATTACATCATCCTATAGAGTTCTGCAGCTGGAATATGTTTCCTGTATATCTCTTCAGTGGCTGAAAGAAAAGTCTATTAAAAATTTACTTTCTAGGAAAAGCCACTAAAGAAATTGCATTGCCAATCAAAACCACACTCTTCCCCAAGAAGAAATTTGCTATCTCTTAACATATCATGGCAGTACAGAGCAGGAGTTGATGTGGTCACCTTAAAAATCAAGTGAAATTGTGATGGTGATTTAATAAAGAAAAAGAGAGCTTGTTTTCTCTCATTTGCATGTCCATGAGTCTTTAAACTCATGGATATTGTGCCAAGAACTTTGTATGATCGGTTGGGAAGGCTTTAGCTGTGGCTTTGATCTCCTCTTTAGTAAGGACCTGACTATATCTGCAAGTTACAAAGTATTAACGACAAACCGGCATTAAAATAGCTAATCTAAAAATAAAGAACAAACAGCACAGTAGCTTTCGCTACCAAACCTCTTCCTTGCATCTGAGTTATCTCTTTCCAGTAAAAAGGCAGAGGTGAGCTATTTCCAGTTTTCTTTCGGTGATAAATTGGAATTGCGTGAAATTTACCATTAAAAATGCATGAAATAATGCTTCATCTCAAAAAATTTCTTGATCATGTTAGTTCTTCAGAGGCATGAGCAGGAAAGGATTAACCCTGTCGAGAGGATGCTGTTTACAGCATGGTGTGATAAACGTGGCCAATCAATTTGGTAGGTTGGATCTCACAGTGCCGAAGAGTTGTTAAATTAATTGTATGAATGTAGGTATAAAAATGTTGTCACTGCTATATCAAAGTATTTTGCATAGACAGAAGCAACAATTTAAAAGTCAGGTACCAAGGTTTTCAATTCCAGGACATCCATCTTTTATTAATATGTCATCTAGGACTGAGAGCCTGTTCCCTCGTCATTAAAGCACTGTTCATTAGGCCAGATTAGTGCTGTCTTGCTGGGACTCATGGGTGTCAAGCAGTAGAGATTACTTAACAGTGTAATTCTGGCAGCAGTTTATCAATGCAAACAAATCATGTCCTCAAAGACATTTCTCTTCAAAATAGCACTTAAGCGTGTGCTGGTTGATAACTATAAAGACTGCATGAATGTTTTTGTACACACACAGAAGTATTGGCTAGGAGCCTTCAGAGTTGGCATTTTTTGCATATTGCTGCCTCTGTTTTTCTCCCAAGATTTTACTACTTTAATTATTTTCATCCTATGCATCACTGTCTTTTTTCAGCCTTTGATCTTAAGTTTCTGGTCATGCTAAAAATACCCTTTGTAGGCTGCCTGGACAGACAGCCCTTCACTCTTAAAATCCTCATCCATTCTCCTCTTGGGGACCCTCAGCATACGAGGGAAAATACTTCCTGTCTAGTTTATACAAAAACAAGCAGGAAACTTAACAACAATTCCGTATTGTTGAACAGTGTGATATCAAGAAAATGGAGATGCATCTAAGGGTTGGAAAAAAGAGTAGGATCTCCTTTCTACTCAACAACCAACAGAAGTTTTCCAGAACGTGTGATTGCATACATAGAGAAAGAACATGGTCTTGGAGGATATTGCTGTCAGTAAGGTATTCTGTTATTTATACCATCAAAGATTTAACAGAATACAGAAGTTTAAGCGTGCAGAAGGAAATGACAGACTAATATTTTTTTGAGGTAAAGAACAGAGGAGAATCTAGGATGAGGTTAGTTTTATGACGTTAAATGACATCACAGATTGAGAAAGTGCTATTCCCTGAAGTAAGTGAATCCCAAAGGCACTATAAGAAAAGTTAGGTTACAATGGTGATGATGACAGCTGAAAACGTTCTGGATATTCTTGGATAAATAGATACAAAGTAAAAAAAAAAAAACTGCTTTTGAAGGCAGAGGAAGATTTGCCATTGGCTGCAAAGAGCTACGAAAATACACAGGAAATCTGGCTCTAAAAAAGTTCACAACCAAACTAAACATTGAAGAAATCTGATACTTTTTTTTTTTTTTTAGAGTAGTTTAATTCCAGTGCAATTTCACTTACTTCAAACAGTTATCCCAACTTACATCATTTATTCAAATGGGGAAAAAAATGCTCAACCCATAAGGGGCTCTACCCAGTCCCTAAGTTGTGATGTCTTCACAAGCAGCATCAAGGAACATTTTACTTGGCATCCCTAGAAAAAGTGCTATCACTGCCTATCTACGTAAAGTATACTTGCATGACTTAATTAACAAAAAGATGTTAATCTTACTAACATAATGTAACATTATAAAGCTCCTAACTACACAACCTTGGTGAAAAATGCATCTCTGAAGCCTTACATGAACGCACTATATTAAAGGCAGATACTGCAGGAAAGCTAGAGTAATTTAGTCCTATCTTAAATTTAGTCCTGCTGGGTTGATAACAGTTAATCAGAGATCTCTAGTTCATTATAATTAAGGAAGCAATGTGATCTGATGAGAATTCAAGTTAGCAGAGTTCGAGTCCTAGAAGCACACAGATTTCTAGCATTATCCTAGAAAGCCTTAGCTTCTCCCCAGATTTTCCTATCTGTAAAGTGAGGATTATATTTTATTTACTTTACAAGAATATTATGCAACGAACTAATGTCCACAGGATCTCTGCCTGAGGCAAAAGCAAGTATTACACAAATACACTTCTTATTTAAGGAGGAACTGAACCTTTTAGAAGAAAAGTTCCAGACAACCACTATTCCAGATTTTCTTCGTTTGATATAAAAAAGGTAATTGGCATAGAAGCAGCTTGAGATTCACAGAGCTGACAGGTGATGCCCCAGAGGGGATCAAGACCCATCCTAAAATAGTGAAATGCAGTTTCAAACTTTAGGCTAGGGACATGTAGAATTTCAGATAAGAAATTTACCCTAATGAAAATCAATGGGACTTGCGGTCCTAAGTCACTTAGGTGCTTTTCAATATTTAACTGAAGTCTGCTCCCACTAGGGCATGATTTTCATAATTACCTACTGTGGCCTTGCTCTGTTCTCCTTCTGCTGAAATCAACTGCTACTTTCCACTGTCTTCAGGGCAGAGTTAGGTCACTTGTGAAGTCTTTAACAAATTCCCACATTTAGAAAAAAAAATTAAAATATTCACAGTGTAAGTCTATTGAAACCATTAGAAAACTGTATTGTACTATTTTTCTAAGGAGTCTAGATAATTTTTTTGGAGGCTGTGCAAAGAGGCAATTTTCTGTACCTACATCTCCTAAACAATAAAATACTTTGCAAACAGAAATTATTCTAAAACATATATTAAGGTAATATTTTAGCAAATACAGGTAAATCTTACATGTCCGTGATATTAGTTATGGAAGACAAGGCAAATTTGGAAAACACAGGCAAGGAATAAGGAAACACAGATATTATGCAAATAACAGTTTTCCCCAAAATGTAATAACAATGTCTACTAAAACCTAACCTGAAACCATACTCACGCAGTGTTCAAAAGAACTGATTATATACTGTAAAAATGATAACAATGACAGTCTCATTAGCAGAGTTAGGTAAGAAATTATGCAGCCTTTCATACAGAATTCATCTTCCCTCCCCCCATTCATTTACACCTCCTGCTGAGGAAAAAAAAAAAAAATCAGTTTGAAGCAGATTGATTGTATTGACCTTCTTTGAGTTAAATTAAACCTGCTGTAAAACTGAACTGGCAAGCCTCGAGTCATCCAGGCATGATGCTCACAGACGGACATGGATTCAAGGGGGAAGTTATGTATTTCAAGTTTGAAAAGCTAATGATGATCAAAACTTCAAATAATGCCAAGAAAAAATCCAGATACTCAAAGAGTAATCACAAAGATAAAAGCTTTCAGTTCAGGTCAGCAAATTTCCACGGTCTGTGACTCTACTGAAAAGGAGGTTGCAGCCTGCACGCACCTATTCAGATTCTTCTCAGAAGCTTAGCAGTACATGGCAAGCTGAATACTATCTCCAAAGATAAAAGAAAATATCATTCCTGGGAGTTCAGATCATTCTATAGATGCAATTTTATGTTTCATGTTTGCTTGTTTTTAATGTATTTCTTCAGCATTAAGTAAACTCTAGGCTTTCCTGCTTGAGGGGACATTGATAGGCAGGGACACCAACACGCTCATCTAAATGAAGGTCGGTAGGAAAATAGTTACTCACTTTCCTTCCACCTCTTCCTGTTACTTGCTATTCATCATCGTTTTGACTGTTCCTCCGAACTGCTGAGGTACTTGGTTCATTTTAATTTCTCGAGAGTGACAACACAGAAGTGCTTTGCCAGTGACCCAGACTTGCAGAGCCGTAAAGAATTGACTTAGCAGACGAGGAGCAGATGGCTGCATGTCAGAACAGGGGAGCGCAGCTTTCTGGAGCAGAAGGGAGAGCGGGAGGTAACCCGCAGTCCTCTGCCTGCCTCGGAGTGAACAGATTCATGAATGAAGTTTAGCTTCTACTGCCAGGATATTTAATAAATTTAAATACCTCTGGTGACAATTTTTTTCTTGATTTTGTTTTCTCTCCTACCATGCAGGGTTCTTCACACATTTCTCTGCATTGCTGACATCCAGCATGTCCCAATGTGCCCACTGCACAGCTCCTGCCACGCAGCCTTCACACAACACAGCCCGAGAGCCTCTGCTCATTTATCTGGCGACTTCCCTCCCTCACCCAACTTCCATTTCCCTCAGCCAAACATCAGTAAAAACCCATTGTTTCAGGACAGTTCAGTTTACAGTGTGCTCATTCCTACTTTCCAAGTCCATTTCACTAGTTTAATACGTGTATACTTAGCAGGTTACCTGCTTTAAAAAGGCCTGATAAAAAGTGAGCTACTAGAAAATTATCTTTGGAATATAGTCATGTATTTTGCTCACAAATATGCTGCTCTTTAGCAGATGGAAAATTTTATTCAACTAGTGCTGTTCCTGAATCTTAACTACACGAGGCTTTTAAAGTGTTGTAGAGACAAAAGATGAAGTAAAACCAGTCAGCGGGGCTTTTCCCTTCTGGATTACACAAGAACTTAGACCTCTTCTGTAATAAATTTACTTTGACAGCTGCTAAAAAATTTACCAAGCTTGAAAACATGCATGGAAAGCAAAATAGGACAGAGAATTCAGTGGGGTTTCCTGCCGACCCCGGGAAAAGCACTACTCTAAAGAAATAATTATATTTCTGTGGTAAGTGATAGCTTTGTTAGCCATGTTCTAGTCTCCCACAGATACTATTTTATGTAGTCGTGTTGTAGACAATGTATTTTTCTCCCATATATAACTCTGAGGAGCGAATTCGGCCTGAGCAAATGCTGGATTGTATTTGGAATATAAAACACGCGGCCTTGTCAGGAAAAGTAAGTTCTCCTTTTTGGACTAAGATAAAGCAAAAAAAACAGTGCTTTGATGATTTCTACAATGAATTTGGAGAAGCGACTTTGAAGAATTCTGAGCTTCTCAGAATTTCACTTTCAGCTACAAAAGAAGATTACTTCGATTTTTTACCTATATGGATTTGAGTCCATCTCACTTTCCTTCTTAATGCTTCCAAAGTGCTAATGGCAGTGCAAAAGACTTCAGTGGTTCAACATAAATGAAAACAAATTGCAGGAACTGTGGCCAAGCTAAGTACTGGGACTGCTGCATGTCAAATGAGAGTCAACTGTTTACTCTGCTGGCATTCAGTGCAGAGCGGTTCATCGATTTGTCCTTGGCTCCATCAAATTTTGAAGGCGAAAACCCAGTATATTATAGGGAGAACATGTGCTTTCAAGGAAAGCTTTAAATGTGATTGACTGAAATATATTGATTTTGCATGGTCGGACTCGTAATTTTGAACAGAAGAAAAAGAGATGTAGATCACTGTGGCTGAAAAGATCGCGTGCGAAACAACACAAGAAATTCTTGACAAGAAATACAGCTTTCCTAAACATTAATCACCTTTGAAACATCACTTCCTTTTGGTGTGTGTTTGTATTTCTATGCACACAAAGTGAAACATTCCAAATGAATTATGGCTAGAAAGTTCCTGAGCAATATTTATGTCATACCTTAGGAGGGCACTGCAGAACGCAAAGGGACACAGGAGAAATGTAGGATGAAACCGTTTCTTCACAGAGTTTACAGGGAAAATTAGCATTTAATCTTTGATCATTTTTTTCTTGGCTGATAGGAGATAAATCACACCCAAGTACTGCAGGCAAAAGCATCCCAGACAGATAATCTAAGCAGCTAAAACATTCCTCACCTACTTTCAGAAACTGATAATTAATGACATATAAAAAGTCACTTTACTACACGTGTAAGTACCATACATTCACTTTATTTCACTGCGAGAAGTTATTGATTTCAGCATCTCTTTGAGATTTTATCACTATGTCCATGAACTTCTCTTCCTGACTGAAAATGTGTAAGGAATTTCTCAGATCCCCAAATAAATCAAGTCATACTTGTAGGCTATTCTGCAAAAATGACATCTTGCAATTAGCAAATTACAAAAGGATAGATTTTTTTTTTTCAAGTTAATTTCCACAAAAGCTTTAAGTGGACAAAGATGAACACTTTTGTTAAATGATCTTATTCCTCCTCTTAAATGTTCAAGTTATCAGCAACTGAAATAGGATTTTAAAGTGTGCTTCCTTGAGCAATTTCAGGTGATAAATCTTTTTTTTGAGCAATTCTTGCAAAACATCTAAAACAGAAGTATTTTCACTGGGTGGATTCTCTGGGGAACACATTGAACAGAAGAATTTAAGAAAATTGGGAGTTACTTTATGTATTAATTGGAATATGTTCACCATTTTATCCTGATCTGTTCTCTTCCCCCTAAGGCTTCCTAGGCTTTATGATTGTATTTCCATTCAAAAAGCCAATTTTCAAGTGCCAGTTTGTGACACATTTTTACACAGTTTTGTACATTGAGGACACCGGACAGCTTCCACTGTGCTTTTGAGAAAGTTAATCGAAGCTAAATAGTCGCATGCTACTCTCTGGCACGGGGAAAGAGGCAACCTAAAGCCACAAAGGTCTTTTTTTTAAGCATATGAATGCTAGATATATCCCCTGCTACCTCTCAATGTAATTCCATATTGTCTTTTCTCATCCTTTACATGCAGCAAACTATAGCTCAGAGGATTAAAAATACTCCTCGGATTACGCACTGTCTGTGCCTGTGCCTAATTAAGTTATTCTGTTATCTCACCAGCTAAAAGATGGCCCATAAGTAATTCATGCATCCTCTGGTACCATGGAAAAGGATATTTTAAAGATTATTTCCTTTCCTTTACTAATACAGCGTGTCTAATTTTTTTTGACCTCATACCAGTATCTAATCAATTACAGATACACTTCTTGCCCCACAGCTTTTCAGATCCCATAGAACTTCTTGTGATCTCAGTGTGTACGGTCATTATTGGGCTGCTACAAAGACATTGGTCAGACTGGGAAGAGATAAAGGGAACTTCCCAATGCAAGCTACCACTCTCATTATAGTGTTAACTAATTTTGCACTTATTTATTGTTTCACAACCTACCTGTGATTAAAGCAATACTGATCCATTACTCATACCAAGCACTGTGGTTTTTAAGACATAGCTATGACTGCTCATCAGTCCTCAGGAGGTTAATATGAACAAGGGTTCCCTGATTTATCATTTTGATTCAAGACTTGCTAGAGTTTAAACAGCCAACTTACCCCAGTATCTCCCCTTTCAATACTTCAGCCTCACAACACCTTGGAGAGCATGCATTATCTCATATCTACAGAGTATCTGTAGAGAAAGGAGGAGATTATGCCTTTCATCACCAGAGAAAAAAGTTGCTCTTTATACTTAGCTTACATCATGTGAAGAGAAGTAACACCTCAAAAGCATGGTAATTCCTGAGCTTTTAACACAAAGGTGAGTTTTCCTGTAATCCAGAGCACTATTAGTGCATGCAGGAAAATTCATGCTAAGAACATCACCATCTTTCTCCACACTATTTCATATTTCATTAGGCAATCAAATAACATGGAAAAGAAGGCAAATTGAATAGAAATTCACAACAGTTTTCTCAATGTACTATACTGGACACCAATCTCTGCGACTCAGACTAAAAGCATCTGCTACAATTCATTTGGTGATCTAGTCCTGAGGACCAGCTGTCTGGAATTACAGGAAGGTGTTACTTCAAGGTATGTTACATTCCATAGGAACACATCCCAGAGCATCGGGATTTCAGCAAGTGACACAGCATCACCTTCCAAAGTCTGAGAGGTGTACTCATGAGACCTCTTAATACGTATGAAGATATACACAAACAACAGGAGATGTAAAAGGAATAGCTATAACAAGGAAACCAAAGCTTTAAAAGGATTTGGACCCAGTAGACAGAGGAAGAAGTGGTTTCTAGCACAGGATCAAGGGACAAACACGGGCTATCCGCCACCAAGTCAAGAGCTGGCTGGCAGATCACCACTGCTGCAAGTGTGCCATGCAGCTCCAGCAGGGATGGATCGAGCCCAGTGCTGCTCAGTTACTTACAGAAGCCAGATACTGCAATAACGCCTGCTTCAAGTGAACTGCTCAGAAGGTCCCTTGCTTCCTCTAGGGATGCTAGGCTTAGCACATTTGGCAAGTATTGGGTTCTGTGCTACTAGGCTGAAGGACTTTATTTTTTTTTTTATCCTTCATCAGATTTGGTTATTTTTGTGCAATTTGTTTTGCATTCAGAGTTGCAGCTATTGAAGATGCTACTGGGAGCATCTGTCTAGCTCCACCACAGCATCTTCCCAGCAATCTGCACAGTGGGAGGCAGATTACGCTTTTTCCAAGTTAAAGCGTATTTCAATAGGAGGTTTTTGTTGGTGGTGACATACTCTGAAATTATGAACTCCAAAATGTACCCTTTATAATGTGGGTAAAGTGATAATTATACGGGACCAAGCCAAAAAACACCTACATAGTGTAAGCAGAAAAGCTTAAACCAGTGGGTTACCCAAATAACAAGGAACAGCAGTTGGAAATACTAAGTGAATCAAGGAAAGCAACATTAAGAAGGTGTAATAAAAGCAATGTGACCTTTGAAATGGCATAAACAAAGGAACCACAATAAATGACTACAACAGAGAAGCAGAAACACAGGGAAAACCCAACATTCAAAGGAAAAGAATTTGGTGTTGAAATGAAAGCGTGTGGTCAGTGTGAAAGGATTTAATCCTATTAGACCGATACTGTGCACACCTGACCACACCACCAATGGCATGAACCAGCACTAGGATGTTTCTTTTGTATTTCTTTTGACAGTCAACCTACCCTAGGTATTTATTGTGTATGTAGATGCACCCTAGACCACTGCCAGCATCAGTGTCTGGACAGCACCAGAGGTAATTTTGTACATGATTCAAGACCCTTATGAGCCAACTGAAAGCCCTAACCGAGTCCTCAGGCAAGGAAGTGTAGAGGCAGATCCCCCATACTGAGTCACAGTAAGGATGGTACAGGGAGGGTTACAACCCAGCTGCTCACAAGACATTCCTGCGGCGGTTTTCCACCTTAACACATCATGTCACACAAAGAGAGCTGCTGAGCATTTGTCTCACTACTCAGAGCTGCTTGGTTCAGCACACAGGCCTTTCTGAGTGTTAGAACAAGTGGAGCAGAAGCAGTTGCCCAGCAAGGTTTGTTAATCCATGCCTGCTTGCTTTTAACTTTTGGACAGCAATGCTAACTTGAGGTCATATCTTGAGAACACAATCTTGCAAACCCCGTCTACCCCCAGGTACATAGCTTGTAAAAGCTAACCTCTGTGGGTCTGTACATTACCCACTGCAGCTTTTGTACTATTGAGGCCATCATTCCTCATCAGAGCACACCAGACCGTATACCCTGGTGCACCTTGCTCAGGGACGCTGCCTGCATGCAAGCTGGGCAGCAGCAGATGGAGAAGTGAGCAGCAGCCCAGATCCAGGCTCTAACAACAGGATTCTTGTTCAGCAGCACCCAGCAGACTGCCCTCACACTTCCTGGGTGGCAGTCTGTCCACACAGAGTCCCACAAGCGAAATCATGACCAAGCAATGCTACCAAACACACAAATCTTGCTCTGTTAAGCACATCTAGATTACAGAGCTGTGACTTACAAAGAAAATCAATGATACGCACATTAGGTAATTTAAACTTTCTGAGTTGAGCATGCTATTTCCAATGAGCAGGTTCCCTGTGAAAACAACTGCTTTTTGTCAGCTAGGATTTTTCCATGTTTATTCACTTTTCTGCTCCTCATTCTTTCACTCATTTTGTGTATGTATATGATCCATACATAGAAATGAAAAAAACAGATCAGATTTCAGACATATGAGTTTGTTTTATTGCTCAGATTGTTCCCAAAGAGAAGGAAATGTTTTGAGTGCTTTTAACTCCCTTTGACATCAGCTTTTATTTAGTTCATCTGGAGGTCAACAGGAACTGAGCGTCTTTAGCAACCTGAGATGGACATTTAGCATCTTGCAGGGCTGTATCTTGCAGTTATGTATATAATTTAGCTAGATAAGAGCTATAAACTCTGATGACACTAAAAGGGTTGAAAGATGCTGAGCATACTTACTGCTAAGGGGACCCTGGCCTCATGCCCGCGCACAGCAGTGCAGGTACCTGCACGAGATTCATGCCAGCACAGTCTTCTCCCTTTCTCTGTCACCACTAATACATTAAAATTACAAGCTCAAGGACCTGCCAAGCGTACCAACGTGACTTCTCTAAATCCAATAGAATTAAACAGAGGTTTTAGGAGAAAAGTCGTTTCTAACCATTGGCATTAAGTTGAACGCCAGCTCCTCCTGTAAACCCTGGCAGCTATATGCCCCTGGTGCTCTGACGCCGTCCATCTCATTTTCATCTGATTCCATGCTCAGACCCAACACGTGCTTGTGTTCCTGAAAGGCAGGGGAAACTCTTCCACATTCAAAGAACAGAACATGACTGAGGCACCTTTCTCCTGTTTATCTCCCTTGCCTCATAAAATGTACATGGGATGCTATAGGCACAAAAGAAATGCTTCCACTTTATGGTCACATAAGACCTTCATTTTGAAAGAACAATTCTTAAGCGACAGTGCATACAGGCATCATATTCCAGCACTGTGCATCCTAAATTAAAAGGAAGGCTCATGGGTAGTTGTCAATCATGAGCATTGCTTTTACCCATACGCTACAGGCTTCTTTATGGCCACTGAGCAATAGAAGGACTATGAAGGATCCCTGGGCAAACGTCAGGAAATTGAATTTTTGTCCTAATAAAAGTCCACAGATCTGAGAAAGCAATTCTGTTCATTCCAGGCGGGAGCAGTTTCTCTGTCAGGCACCTGTTCTTCCAGAGACAGCTTTCATGGAAGGTTTAGCTACGTTGTCAATGATGAAAAATGGCAAAATAGCTATTCTGCTTTTACTGTGTTGTGTCTACCGTGCTTTTGAACAAGTTGCTGAAAGGGATGTGTCAGGCAGGAACATGGCAATATTCAAATAGCTGCTTTCTTAATAGAAGGGGGAAAATGTTTTGAGGACACAGCTTATCTAAATGATTATTTTGGTTTAGGCAGCCTTGCATTTGACTGTCAATTACATGCAAATTTTTAACAGGCTACAAATACCAAATCAGCAAAGGAAAGAAGCACCATGGAATAGTTCCCTCTGTTTAAAAATGAGAATGATTGAATAATGAGACTGACGCCTACATCTTCCAAAGGAAAGGCTTTAAATATGAGGCTCAGATTTATATGGCAGTAATAATGGATCACACACGCTCTCAGGACTTTCCCAGAAGCACAGAGCAGCCTTAACTAGCTACCTGTGGATTCCCCTCGAGGAACAGATTTCTCTAGATGGAGAAAACTCTTTTGACCCTCCCAACCTTTTCATTTTCATTTTTTTCCCCACAGTGCATACAGTATTCATGTTTCTGGCATTTCTCTTTCTTATATATATATGTGTGTGTATATGTATTTTAGATACAACCTGTCAAAATTTATAGTAGGTACAAAACAATTTAGATTATTCAGATCTTCCTGCAAATGAGACAGTACACATTTTCCTCTGAATTCAACATCTACACTTCATGACTGATTTTCCAGCGGGATCTGTGTACGTATGTTATCATCTCTCTTACTGGGGTTTGAGAGGATGCATGGGAATGGCACAGAGCTACACCAAGAGAGGTGCTGTGCACATTTAATGCACAGCATTAATGCACATTTAATTAGTCCTGTACCTCACAGGAATGGATCTACCAAATTCAGACAGATCTCCCTTGATCTTTAGGGTAAAGAGATGTGAATTTTCCCTTCCACTCCTACAAAGCCATGTTGCTTCCAAATGTACATTATTGTGTTCACCTGCAGCACCTCTTGCTGGTGTTAACAGCCATTATACGAAGCCTTTTATGAGAGGTTACGAGAAGTGCACAAATACACAAGGAGAGGGTGAGAGAGGACTCAATAACTAGGCAAGTCAAAATGATGATATGTGAAGTAAAAACAGTGCCTAAAGATTAGTTTTAGTGACACTGTGGTTTGTTTTATAACAGAGATTTTAATAGAGATGACAACGAACACATTACTGCTGCCCTGGGTACCACAAAAATAAGCTCCACAGGATAACCTAAGAGTAAGCTAAGAGCCTATTGGGAAGAAAAAAAAAAAAGTAGGTATCTGAATTTGAGTAGTCTTACAGCATTATTTTAAATAAGAAAAAGAACTACTAACATAAGCAACCCCTGAAAATAGTTTTCATGAAAATGAAGCCTTTTTATTGCTTTTCATGATGCTCCATGAAGTCATGACCATACTCTCCACGGTTTCTGAAACGAAGATGCTGCTTGACCTCAGAACAAAAGCCTCTGGAGCAGGATACTGCTAAAAAACAAATTATTTTTTGGTTTTTCATTAGGCAGTTCAAGTTAAATGCCTCATGCAATGCTGCGCTCAGAGGGGTCAGAACAAGTTCAGACAGTAATAGAGCAACTCCCACTGAACTACAGATGTCCTAGACATGAGGACACTATCACTGCCTGTTGTGGAGGGGAATTAAAGGAATATCAACATTAGGGAAAGCAGTGATGTTAAACCAGTATTAAATGTACGTGTTGAAAATTCTGTTTTGCTATGCTGTGAAAAGCCACTGAGATAGGGATTAAGGTTTGCCTTAGCCTCAGCTGTGAATGCCTACTACTGCTTAGTTAAGACACTTAATATCAGCTTTATTCCTTGGACCTTTATTCTATCTATTCCCCTAGTCATTACCTAGGGCTATGAATGGTTGCTATCAGTTGGGAATCTCATGATCTTATCCAACAGTTAGCTCAAGGAGCACAATCCTGCTGCAGGGGAGCATGCCATTGCCCGAGAGTGTAAGTTCTGGGCCCACGGACATTGAGGGGATTTTCACTGCAGAATCAGGGGGCCTGAGGCCTCACCCCAGGAGTCTGCCAGAAAGAAAGTTCACTGACAGATCACTGTCTTCTGACTCCATATCAGAATATCAATACATGCAATCAAAAAATGTAATTAGTGACACCACATTCTCCAAACAGACCCTCAGCCCTGTATCAAACTGTCGAACTAAAGTTAATTATTTTACTGTTAGATTACAAGAATATTTAATGCTTTTTATTATCTTTCTTCCAGGGAAGCGCCTGCAGGCTCCACAGAGGGCAACCTCAACACTTGAAACATTGTACATCCGCATACGCTAAAATAAGCTTTTCTTGGGACTCGGGAAGAAAAGTTTCTTTGAGAAGACTATTGGGAGAACGCTGTCAAGACTCCTAGCTGCATGCAGCCATGGGGTATGAGTTGACCATTACTTCAGACCACAGTATTTTCATTTAGACAAGTCTGGAACAATGGCAGAGTTAAAAATAGTATAGAAAAACCTTTAGCTTACTCAGTGGCTTAAGCTTGCAAGCCAGTTCTGCAGAGGGATTTGCTCTGGACATTCGTTCACTGCACACTACTCATTCGAAGAGAAAGCATAGCTCATATCTTCAAGTCTCACAGAAGTAATCAGAACACTGCTGCTAATGAGATTTTATAGTCCATGCCAAATATCCTTGTATCAGTTTTCTTATTTCCACCATGAAATAATGAATAATGTATTTTGCTCTGCATCTCAAACTAATTCTCTTTCACAGGGACAAATGAGAAAAAATCCTGATGTTAATTATTTAAAATTTCTACTTATTTTTACGAGCAAAAATTATAGCATTGACTTCGTTATGTGTCCCTATACAGTAAGATTTCATTCTCTATTGGAAAAAAGATTGCACCTTTAATCTCCATTTATAAATACTTAGCTAACGAGCAAAACTTACTAGCTGCATGAGGCTGACCTAAAGGTATTCAGCTTTTGCATACAGACCCCTAAGAGAAGCCATGCTGCAGGAGCTTGGCCAGCTCATGAACAATGCCAGTAGGTCTCAGCATCACAGAAACTAAGTGTTTCATTTTGGCAAATATTTAAAAGCAACAGAGAAGGATCCAGCAGAAAGACAGGTTCCTTCCCCTTGCAATGACAGACTGACATACAAATTGTGTGACAACTCTCATCTCGGCATGCCATGATCTATATCCAATTTTTACTGCAATTTCAGTGCTGTGCTCGTGCAAAAATCAGCTACTTCATCATCTGTAGCACTGTCATGGGCTGCATTCCTCAACATTGTTCCATACACATGAAACAGAATAAACGAGCTCCATCCTGCTCTCCTCACTGCTGGCCTCAGCATCCAAGATGTGGATCCAATGCAGACCACTGCTCATAAGGGCGAGCAAAGAAGAAAATCTGGCATTGCCCCGAGGAAGCCCTGCAGTGGGTCATTCCTAATCCATTCCGGTAATCGCGGAACTTTCTCTGAGCAGCTCCTCAGGACTCTTAAATGGGAAAAAGCGCACTAATGCAAACAAACACTTTGAACTGGGAAGCAGATTTAATGAGGTCTCAGTTGGCCTTAATTCAAACTCCGTCTGAATACAGAAGCTTGAATCCACGGGCTTATTTCTGGACAAACATTTAATGGGTACTGAATGGCATTGCTTTACTTAGAGGAAGACTGAATTTCTGTAGATCTCTTTTTTCCATTAGCTTGTTTCTCATATATGTCAATATATGCATGTGCACATATAAGCTTATATACATGTATGTAGAAGCTTACACACGATAGTGACACCGTGTATATACAAAAACTGGTGAAAAAGACAACAAAATAGTTGAGTTAAACTGCAGACTTTCATAAGTATGTATATACACACATATCTCTGTGTACACACACTTCAATTACAGAAAAATAGTTCAGCTGGAAGTTCCTGCCCTTAAAGAGGACACACCTAGGATCCTGATTTTCATGGCTGGGGCACATTAAATTGGCACAGTGAAATGAACTGAGATGGCAAAATTAGTAAGAGCCACGGCTTGGAATGTCCATTGTGAACATAAATCTTACTCAGGTACAGAAACTGCATGTTTTCAAAGACACCTGGACACCCTTCCGATAGTATGACCTTTTTGTATACTTTTTTCTCTTCCACATGGGAAAGGCAGCAATAACACATGCAGCAACAAGCCCTAACACCATGGTGTTCTCAGGAGCAACAGATCACTTGCCTAGCTATGAAAATAAGTTCAGTTTAAAATTTGTTGCCTTTCTCCAGCAAAGCAAATGATGTTAAGCGATTCAACCCTCACATCCATTTACAGAAACAATTATAGAAGGAATAGCATATAAATCTCTTAAACCCCAGCGTATCTTCCAGTCCTGAATTAAAAAACAAATGCCTGCTTTGTGAAAACCATGTTTAATAATTCTTACGGGCGCCGTGCAGGGAAATGAGAGCACAGTAGCTTCAGGCACATTCTGCACACGGACGCGTTTTCCAGTCTCCCTGAACAGGAGTTAAAAACTACTGGAAATAAAACTAACATCTGCATTTTCTCCCACCTCAAATTTTATAACTAACAGAGGGCTGCATTTTATTCAAGTATGTCGTCAAGGGAGAGGGGAGGAACAACTGACCTTTGAAGGAGCAACAAAAACCTTATTAAAACCAGCTAGAGGTACAACAGTTTAGCCTGAAACCATCCAACACACTGTTATGGTTAAAAAAAAAAAAAAAAAAAAAAAAACCCTAGCAGGTCTTCAGAAGGGTGGGAAAGGTAAATATTCTACCTGCAATGCTCAGCTGTAAAATGAGGAAATAGACTTCTGGCTTTTTCCTTTGGATGCTAAAGCTCTTGTTCTAATGAGAACACAGCCAAACCCTGCCATCATGTGCTATTGAGATACACTCTGGTAAGCACACTACAACCATCTTCATAGGTCATTTGGAGCTGTCAGAGAGACTTCTTGTATTAAAAGCCATTCCCAAAGACAGCCTTTGACCCACTACACCAAACCTTTCCTGACCAAAAGGACAAGTCTCACTCCTCTACATTCAGGAGCCTACAGCATCTGAAAACACGGTCAGCTTCATGCAGTCAAAGTACATCCTAAATAGAAGAAAAACTGAGTGGGTGCCTTGAGGCAGTGAGAGCTGGGGGCTGCAGACACCGACCCCTCACCTGCAGCCTGCCTGCCGCAGCCAACCCCTACAGGAATGTTCAGACACACAGCCCCAGCCAGATTCTGTGAAATCAGTGGAGCTTCACCAGTTGACAAAGGATGAGGATTTGTCACCATGTGCATGTAAAGCCGCTGGCATCATCTTTGCAAAGTTCCCCGAGAGATTCATTGCCTTCTGTTTGCCCCATTGCTTCCCGTCATCTGTCTCCCATTTCAATTTCGCTTTGATTTTGAACAGAGTTGCAGATAAACTAGGGTGAATAACATGAATAACAGCTTTGCTTTCTTTCTTTCTTTTTTCTTCCTCTACATCCCTAATTGGTTGAGATCTGAAACGAATTTAAACTGTGGATATGCTGAAAATGTGGAAGAAATATAAAATGACAAGTTGAAAATTAATGGTACTTGCAATCAAAAACAGAATGGATATTTCAGGACAAAGTTGTTTTAAAGGAAAAAAAAAAATGCTGCAAGCAACAAAAATGTCCTGATTTTGGAGAGATTATTCTAAAGGTGCAGATTTCCAAAGATACCATTCGGAAAAACTGGCATGAATTTCACNCACAGCCTTCTGGCGTGTCAGCCACTCCCCCCAGCTTCGTGTCATCGGCAAACTTGCTGAGGGTGGACACTATCCCCTCATCAAGGTCATTGATGAAGACATTGAACAATTTGCAGACTACTGCAGAATGGCCAGAGCAATGCATGTTGCTCTAGAGTCATTCCTATAAAAAAAAACTCCATTACTGTCTGTGCATTCCCCAAAAGCCAGTTGCTAGGATCCCAATGATGGGCACCTCGAACTCCAGGAATCAGTCCAGGGTTCACAGTTCGGGAGTGATGGACATACTTGAATGCCCTTACCGGTCTCTGCAGTCAGATTATAGAATTTCTGTTGAAGAGTGTTCATCTTGGTACTCCACACATACAGCTAATTTTCATGAAAACAAATTGCTTGATTTAAAGTTGCCTCCTAATATAGCTGTTTCAGACCATCATTAACTCAAATAGATCATTTGTCCTGAAGAAGATTGTTTCCCCGTGCTACTGGGACAATATTTTCTTTCAGAGAAGAGACATCTGGAGCGGAGGAGACGAGTGAACAAAAGCAGATCAAAAGTCTGGGAAATTCACTTTCACCTGGCAAGTTCTTAACTCTGCTCCAAGATTTAACCCCCGCTCTCCTGGTGCAGATTCCTCATCAGACATCACTGCAGGAGCAAGCAACCCAGTTAGTACTGCAACTCCATTTATGCCATCAGTTTCTAAGAACCTAAACCAGAAGGGCTGATCCAGGCAAATGAGGCCATGAAATGGCTTTGAAAAAAAGGTATCTTTTCTGTTTTATTATCCTGTTGAAATGGCACAGTGTGCATCTCATCTCGCACACATGCGGGAAAGAAAGCAGACCCACCACCAGCAATTGCTGACAGTGTTAGATGCTTCCAGTGGGAATCTCATTACCATTTCCCAGGAACTACCTGCAAGTATTTTTTCAGTCTCGGTATTAAATACAGAGCTCACAGAAGTTAGTGTGTTTCACACGCACAGTATAAATGCCACTTAGAAATCGCATCAAGGGCGTGGGATGAGATTTTCAAGGTGAGATTGAGAACTCTAATGGAAGTGGAAAAGGAATTTAATCAGTCACAGCAAGCCTGTCAAACTTTCTGTTACACTGTCTGCCAAGTGCAAATATGCATAATAACCATTGCTTAATAGATGAACTCTAACATACATTAAAAATCAACGATTGGAATAGTTGCACAAACACTTAAGGTAAAATTTGTAGCAGGATATGCCTCTGAAGGCTTATCCTTACGAGGCTTTTGAAACACTTACATGAAGGACTCTTGTTGCTTTCAATTCTCTATTTATTCATAATGTATTGAGACAAGAAAGACTCATTTCAGCTTCCAGATCCATTACTTCAGGCAAGCAGAATCAGTTTAGTCCATGTTTCTTTTCTCAGTACTTAATTAAAACTCCACAGTAAAGGGAAATATTTTGTCTGCAATATTAATCTTGTTTTTCTCCTTCTTTTTAAATGAGAATAAACATAACAAAGCATATCATTAACTAAATTCTGAAATTAAATCTTGTGCCTGCATGGGATCTCACTGGCAGAGAACTTCAGTAGGTTTCAGTATGCAGAGTCTTGCCGAGGGGTTTGAGCCCCCTCACTAATACTGCATCCTACAGTCATCTGCAATCCTCCAGTCATTAGAGCTGGATCATATTTTCTGTTACACACCAAATAAACAGAGCAAAACATTTGCATTTAAGAGATCACGAAAAGAAGTAATCAGCAACAGATCTCAAACTCAAAGCAGAGCTGCTACTCCAAGGGGAAAAAATAATAATAAAAAATCAGCATATGGCCAAAAGCCGTGGCCTATGAGCTAAGACACAGGAGTCAGTGGGGACTGGAACTCAGTTCACTTCTGTGTGGTGCTACATTGCTATGAACAGGCACAGTCACTTCCATTACCAGAGGCTTGAAAAGTCTCTGCACCACGCTCCCCCAGGCAGGGTAGGCAAACCCTCAGCGTGTGGATGCTGCGCTGATGGGGTCTAGGGGCCTCCTAAGTGCTTGGCTTTATAAATCATCATAGCAAGTTTTCAGGAAAGGATTTGAAGAAGAGTTCCAAGAAAACTGAAAATTTGTGAGAAACCCTCCTGAGGCATGAGGGGCAACACGCAAGAAAAAAAGCCCATGAATGAGAGCCTGACAAGCTGGAAGACGCAAGTAAACTCAGGCTGGCATTCATGGGTGAGGTGGGAGCCAAAAACTGGACCCGTGTAGGAGGTGCTAGGCAAGGAGGACACTCCAGGTGCCGTGTGGTGACTTACCACTGCAATCATTACAGCACTCGTTGACATGTTAGGAGCTATAAGCTTTAAGCTCCAACACGTATCAGCTTAAAACCACAGAGATAATATGACAAAGATAAGTTGCAATACATGGTCGAGTTGCATCCAGCAAGACCTATTCAGTCTGAAGAATTTCATGCTTCCAATCTCCAGCTGGTTAAAAAATATTCCTGACATATTTTCATTTAAACACTCTATTTGATGATGGTCCTGCGTAGCTCCCCTAGGACCAATTTAAAGTTTACCACATCCTTTCTTTGAAGGGTACTTCTAACGTGCTTCAGAGTTTACAAACCAATTTGGTCATTAATATTCTATTTCTCTCTCTCTCTCTCTCAACTTTCCAAAAGACTTTGAAAACAAAGACTGATTTAAGACCATCTCTGTATATTTCAGGATGCACATCTGCTGCTTACTTTAACATCATTCATAGTCAACAGCAAAAACACCCGTCAAACAGATGCAGAGCGGAGCAACAAAAAAAAAAAAAATCCATCTCAGAACATTGCTTTGCATTTCCCCTGCAAAATGGTACAGCCTCAACCTCCTTTCCTTACATGGTAAGTGGCTTTACACTTGGATCTTAGGACTTCCCTTTGGCATGCCTTTGCATTTGCTGTGGTCGCTCAGAGCAAGACCGAGCTCCCTCCGTTACACTTCACATTTTGACTGGGCAGTCGCAGTGATCGCAGCCCATCCCATCTCAAGCACAACACGTGGCCATTCCCTATGCACTGTGATGCACAAGAACTCTCTAACAGGCATGGATGGTGCTACGCTAGATGCCAATTCCTTCTTCTATATTTATACCAAAAACATTTAGAGAAAAAAAATCCTAAATCTGAAATCGCGTTGCATCTAGTATTTTCCTCAAGTAACAATTCACCTTACCTAAGACTGATGACCTCAACCACCCATTAGCTGTAAACAGCAGTTCTGACTTGGTACATTCAGACTGAGCTTCTTCAGTCAGAATTCCATTCTTGTTAAATTGGACTTTTATTTATTTTGGACAGCTGTCATTGATGCATGCTGTTTGCCACATTTATTTCTCCCTGCCTCAGAAGAGCACAGGGAACTCCATGCTCCCCGTCAGACTTCACTCAGCTCTGTCTCAGCACAGAGGCAGAAATCCAGCTGGACTCTGGTCACAGAACTGTGGCATCCTGGTGCTTACTGCACTATCAGCAGGAAGAACTATTCTGCTCTGTGAAGTTTTCAGAGTTAACGAGTATATAAACACAACTAAAGCAATAGCTGCACTTGGTGCTCATTTCATTTTGACAGCTGTGCTTCAGCTGTGATTATACTCTGTTCTGTACTAGGAACTGTGCTATCTGCTGTATAATGAACTCTTCGTAATCAAACTCCTCAATATCAGACCCAGTAGCTAAATATTTTCAAAGAGATGGACTGTGATCACTAAACCACATGCAGGTTCCAAAATGCAGAGATTAGTGTGGTGTTAAACAGTCCTGCAGTGTTTCTTGGTGACTAACCGGACTGGGAGAAACCAGAATATTTGTGCTAAAGACAAAGGATCCCAGAAGGTGCAGCTCAGAGCAGCTCTGCTGCAGCTGGCTGAAAACACAAACCACAGAGGATAAGCAGAAAAAAACACACAGCCCGTCCCCCTACCAAATGATGATCATCATTCACCCAAAATGTTATTTCCGCACTGAAATCCTGACCTCCAGCTCCAGTTGTTTGACTGATGGTGCTGGCAAAGGTGGCAGCTGATAAATTGAGCCATCAGAATATTCCCAGCCCGAGGGTAATTCTCTGAGCATGTTGATCTGCTACAGCAACTGCTATGCTTCAGCAACACTTTCCAGCATTTCTGGAGAGGAGTTGTATGCAGGACTCCACAAAGATCTGTGACAGAAATAGGAATGAGTGGTTCAGAGAGTCAAAGGTGTTAGAACAAACCAAGCCAGGATGCCATCTACAGCACTGAAGGACAGTTCAGATGTCCAGGTTAAAACCCCCAATTCCTGGGGGGGGGGGGGGGGGGTACTGGTGATACAGCTTTAAGTGTGGGTCCTTCATTCCACCAACAACGGAGGCATCCCACAGAGCTGCTGTGAAGCAGTCACCGCATGGCCAGGACGGACAGGCACCAGGGCAGGGTGGTGAGCAGGGGAAGGATCAGGGTAAACCATTCCCCTCCTCAGTGAGTTCATCCCGCCAGTGTGGGTATGCTCAGGTATTAAAATCTAACTTGCTAACACGAGCATTGCAGCCTTCCTCAGCTGTCATAGTCTATTGTCTCTAGCCCAAGAGGCAAATAAACCCTTTTCAAATAAATTTCAATTAGCCAGTCTTTCCTATTGTTAAAGATCAAGGAAAAACCCTGGAGAACCCCATTAACATGCAAATGAGTAGGTACACAAACACAGCTCCTATGTGAGCCTGTATCAGCAGAAACACAATTAATTCTAAATACAGATACATCCAATGAGATTAACATTGGACAGCTTTGTAACAGACTCTCATAACCTATTAATTTATACCCAGGGCTACCACTGAGCCCCCTCAAGAGACAGAAAAGCCTTCCTCTATCTTTGCTGCCAAAAATGTCAAATCCTTCTAGGTAAGTGACACCAGTTCTCCTGCTGTAAATCCTAGTGGAGACACAGCTCTGTAGTTTCCACCACAATGAAGCTACAGGATTTGGATTGCAGAAATGAAGTAGGGCCCACCTTGCAAGGGAAGCCTGCACCCGTGCTGTGTCTCCATTAGGATTTTTCACTCAGGTTAATCATCTTGCTTAGAAACCACATTGCAGTATATTCTGCTTTGCACCAGCTGTGCCATTCCCCTAACTGAGCTGGCATCGTCTTCATGGCCTTACCTGAGGATTATTTCCTGTGGACAAAGCCACATCAAGTCCCAAGTTTCTAGCCAGTACAGGAATGTAGGGCCAGTAACTTCACTGCAACTCAAACCACTATTTACTTATTCGTTTTGCGGTAATAAACCTGGTCTGACCCTTTGTTTTCTCTCATTGGCTTTAGACAAGTTATTTAACCTTGCAATTTCTTGAGGCAATAAAACTTTCCTTCCTGAAAGGGGAATTTTGATAATTCCTAATTTAATATTTGCAAAATGCGTTTTAGAGTTATTATGATGATTTCCATGCTGAAACGCAAAAATAATCCAAGTCCTTTATCACATTTTGCCAGAAGAGCATGAGTAAGGCCCCCTGTACACTTTGTACACCCAAACAACTACTGTGAAACACATTTCATTAGAAATCATTCAGGTCTTTAAACAAATTTACGTTGCTCATGATTGCTTGCCTCCACCTTTCCTTGTTATTTTCGATTTTTCATTACACCCGTTCCAAAAAAATAACAAGTTCAGACACTCTGCAACTTGCTCAGAGTATATTTTAAAATATATTTTCCACAAGATTTGTCTCCTGCATTAGTTACAGGTGTAATGTTTATTCAGCCAGGAAGCAGAAAGAGCATTATGTAGCTGAGTGTAAGCAAGCCCCACAGCATAAGTTCAGGATTTTGAGTAGGATAGTACAGACTAAGCATCTTAAAACAAAAATACCATATCCATTGAAAAAATAAACAGCAACACCAACAAAACCAAATCAATGAACGGTCTCAGTTTGTGCATTTCCTCAGCTCTAAAATGATGTCATTCCTCCCTGACAGGGAACTACATTGTGCCACACAACCCAGATTCAGAACTGCCATACAGAGACGCAGCCCTGAGCTCTCCTGGCTCTGTTACGGGCTGGGTCACCGCACAGCCAACGGGCAGAATGCTAACGCTTGTTAGGGGGCCTGTTTAAGATAATAGCATGCCATTCTAAAAGCTGACGTGCCTCTCATATCCACAGCAAAACACACGTGGTGCAATCCCATGTGAGGGAGAGCTGGTCAAGATGTGTAGTTCAATTGCAGATGAATTACCCATGAATTGCCTGTGCTGCTTTGTGTGGGCAGACGTCCGCTGGGGGACACTGCTTGCTGAACCCTGCATGACATTGAACAGGAGAGCATTCTGATAGCCTGCCTCATGGAGACAGACACTGAGCAGGCTCCTGACACCACATTAATGATGTTTTCCCTGCCAAAAATCTGCAGCATGAAGGCACTGATGGCCTTGTGAGCCCTCAGACAGAATGGCTTTGCAAGGCACAGCTTCCCAGTGCAATAGTGAAGCTTTACTTCCCCGGAGACATAGGAAAGCAAAAAGAAGTGGCCTTGAAAGCAAGAGCAACAGACAATAACAGTAGCCCTCCTCTCAGTTTAATGTACCTAGCTTAGTTTTTTTTTTTTTTTTTTTAAACTGGTGGCTAGGATGGAAATGGGATGGAGCAACAGAAGACAGTGCAGTTGCATACGTAATAGCTGCATTTGGATACTGCCAGTGGAACAACATTAACAGGCCAAAGGTCTGTAGATTCAGCAGCAGCATCACATGCATAAAGCGTTAAGAGTAGAAGATCCTAACATGCTGCAGCGGTAGCCATGAACTGAACTTAACACAGATCACTCAGTTGCAAAAATATCGCTGCACGTCCATACAGCTCCAGTGCTCAGGTCCCCCAGCTGCCCAGCTTGCACACACACGTGTGTGCACTCCAGCCTGGAGCAAACTGCATTTCCTTCACAAACAGCTGAGTGCAGGTGACAGGCTATCCTAGCAGAGAGAAGGGAGAAAACCATAACAGGTCTGGAGCGTTTTCCCCATCTCCCTTTCTTCCTTTTCCCCCAAACAACACTCCAAGGACTGTTCCCAGAAGAGCCACCCGTAGGAAGGAGTGAGTTGTGCTTTGCAGTAACACCCTTGTATCCGAGGAGTCAGTGCTGTGGGAATTGAAATTCCCTGCTGTACATGATAGCGCACTTGAGACCTATTTTCAGGATTTAAGAGGCACATAGATCTTGAGCTAGCCCTCTGCACAAGGATGTATTTCTTTCCTGGTGCTGAAGGTCTCAGAATAATGGCCCATTACCTAGATACATTGAGAGAATTACTCACTAAGCGCTCTGGAAGGGAGTGGTCCTGATAGCTGGAGCAAGGCACAGAATATAGAATCAATAGTTTTAGGGTCAATTCCTCAAATTGAAACATAGAGAAAAGGTCTTCAGATTTCCGGTCTAGAAAATGGAGATCAGACAGAAAATTCTGACTGGGGATTTGAATATCTAAACACCGAGAAGGAATGTTCTGTCACAGCCTCAACATTACACATTTCTATAGGTTCACTCAAAACCCTCAGCCTGACTTCTGTTACATTCTTGTCTCCCTCTTACTGCCTACACGTATAATTTAACTGGTAATTTGCAACTACATTCTAAAAACTATTTGTGAGAGGGTTTTAAATTGTGTTATGCATGATTAAACTATTCTGAAAAAAACTAAAAACAAACAGAAAACTAAACACTCCTCCTCCACCAGGGCTCTTTATTATTTATTTTTACATTGAAAGGACATGCAGTATAAAAGCATTTATATCAGATTCATGATTATGTCTCCAGGTATAATTTCGGATAGCTCTGATTCCAAGATAGCAGTACTTTGCTGTTCAAATGTTCACTACACACATTTCTTTATAGTGATTGATTGCAATAGAGAAGGAAGTTATTTTAGTGCTTTGGGGGTATTTTACAACAACAAGACATCCTTGTCCTTTGCACAAATAATTTCTATGTGATGAGCTACTCTTATTGATTATGACAGGGTCAACATGAAAGAAACAGCTAACAGATGCACCCTCTCCCCAGAGATGTAGCACATGTCAAAGTTATCATGCCAAGACATGCACTGGCCTTTCAAGCTGCTTTAATCAAACTCCACAACACAGTCTGTAAAATAAAATCTAAAAAAATCCCCTTATTTCCCCTATCTGACTGCACAGAAAATATTCTCATCTCTACAACAGTCTGAGACTGGGCTGATGCAGCAGGGACCAGAACTGAATTTCACACGTGTAGAAGCCCAAGGAAACAGCTGGGCTGCTGATAACCAAGCCAGCTGGATTGCTGGCACCAGCTAGACATGGAAGCACGTGCCACAAGCAGAGCCACGCAGGCCTTTGTGCTATCACCCAGGTCTGGTTTTGGTACCAGAACTAGCTCTGGTTTCTCTTCAGGTAGCCAGGCACTGCCAGATGCAGGTACTGGTGTTGCCTTATACCTAATGCAGTAAAAAGTGAGTCAGTTACCTGAAAAAGAACCTATCCTCATCATGTTAATTGTCAAAGTACAAACACATTTACAGAAGGGTGCTAAAGGCAGCCTGGTTCAACACGCACCAGCACTCCCAACAGCCTGCCCTAGCACCATGTGCAGCAGTTTGCACAGCAGCACTCCGATTTCCTACATCTCAATTTCACGTCACTGAAGCCCAGTTATCGAGCCCAATTATTACCCAGAAGGCTGATGTATTCTGTGTCCAAAATAACACTCCTTGGCCTTGCAAGGAAGGTGACAAACGTGCAGCTGTGGTTTGCTCTGGACAGCTCCTTTGGTGGCACTTGGCTGACATCTGTCGACCCGGTTGTGCAGGCAGCCATGACTCAACCGCTGCACTGGCAGTTTGCATGGGAGTAATCACAACATTTGTGGTATTTTATTTTTTTTTCTCCAATCTACTTGCTTCTTTTTAATTACTGCTTGTGAAGTATTTTGAAGATAAAAACATGCTGGATAAATGGTATAGGTTATTACTATCCACGCTCAGTGGCTTTTATTCTAGGATACTTGTCCTAGGTTACCCAATGAAGCAAGCAACAAATATTACCCACTTTTTCCAGCTGCAAGAACAAAGATGCAACACCTGGCACACAACTGAGGAAATACAATTTTCTGCTGACACCTTGCTGTAAGCTGAAAGAGCCCAGAATTAACAGAAGCTCAGGAGAGCTACTTGCCTTTAACTCTGACAAGGGAAGTGAAGAATTAGGTATTGACACACCAGTAGGTGCTGAAACCACAGAGAGCCTCTGTTTCCTTCTTCATCTTCTGAACTTCTAGGTACTTTAACCCTTCAGTGATATATATGTATATTACCATACTCAGTGATCACAACCTGCCACTCCAGACTAACGCAGAGCAGTTCATGAGAGTGTACAGCTGGGAAACTTCATTTATGGTGAATATCTCTATTTCTCAGTTACCTGTGTAACAAAGCCTAGATCCAGGAGGCAGAGGATCCACCTCAGGCACACAGTGCTATTGCACCGATGTATAAAAAGGGTAAAACGCTGGAAATGAGTAATTTTGAATGACTGACAATACTACCCAATATTTATTTGGCTCATTAAAGTACTCCATTCAAATTCCTCAGGATCTGAAGTTACTCATGTCCTCCTAAAGCACTCAAAACAGTAGATTAGACAAACGTTAATAAGATACAAATTTACATCTTTGCAATGCTTAGAGACTAGCCCCTAGCCACACTTGCTAAGAAGATAGAGGAAAATTTTATAGCCCATATAAAGAAAAGTCAGGAAAAGCGTATGCTGCTTTACTATGTAAAGAACTACACTTCAGCCAAACACGTTCTCCAGGTGCCTCTGTGGAAATTCCTGTCTCCAGACACCATTTGCTGGGATCTGGCAGTGGAGAAGTTGCCTGTGCAGCCTGAGTACAACAGTGGTGTTCGGCTAAGTGGGTTCCAAATGGGATCAGAGCAGGACTGGAGACTGGGCAACCCTGATTTTTTATGTTTTCCTCATAAATTCCCCTGATGTACAAATGAATCTATCTCGTGTCTGAGAAGTGGTGAGCTCTGTGAGCTGGTTACCCTTGTGGAAATCTTTGTGTTCACCTATTTGGATTCATTTTACAAAAAATATTGCTACGAGCATGTTCAACGTCCCTGCAGAGCCTGCTTTGCTCTGCCTCTAAAAAACAGGAAAACAAGCACATAATTCCTGTTTATCAGCTAGAAGACTCCAAGCTGGATCACTTTTTAGGGTCAGATCATCAGTTGCTTAATTTGTCACTGCTGTTTTGACTACTACAATTATATGTGGAAATAAATCAGAATGATCTAGTCTTATCTTCAATGGCTCTAGATGCAGTAATGGATCACACGTACTTAGCCACCACATCAATCTAATGTTTAGACAAAAAAAAAAAAAGGCAATATTACAGAAGTAAAGACAAATACTGGGTGTGTGCACACTATAGTTTATGCTATTTTGGTTCCTTAATATACACATACTTCAAACTCTCCCTGAACTCCAGCAGCGTGGGGCCATGCCCACTGCCCTGGGCAGCCTGTTCCATGCCCACCTCTGGGGCAGAGCTTAAGCAGTGACATAAATTAGACAAAAGGACAAGTTCTCAAGTCACAAACATTAAATCACTGCAAAACCAAAGAGAACATAGGCTTCCAGCCCAGAAACTACTTTAAAAGAAACACACAACAAATAATAATAAAAGTAATTTTTTCTGAGAGAGAGTAGAGCACAGCCTGCATGTGTCTCCAGCGTAAAAGGCTGCAAAGCAGCTCTCTCCCTACAGAGCTTACAGAAGTGCCTCAGAAATGCAAAACTCAATGCAAACGCAAAGAATGGGAAAGATCTCATTAACTACAAGGATCATGCCATACCGAGTAGACCTGTCCTTTTAAAAATTACCTTTGGTAGAAGTAATATCATAGTTTGAGTGACTCAGGTTTTCATTACACGGGAGCTTTACTGTGCTATTGCAGCAACATGAAGGCCTTATAACAAGTAAAGAATGGCATCATACATTGGAAAATCTGCTCAAGCTTTACTCTCCAATTAGGTAAAAAACACAAGAATTATAAATAAGGGGTATTCCACTGTACACAGAAAAGCTTCATTACATAAACCAACCAAATCAGCATCTGGACAGGAAATAAGTTTTGAGCATTTACTTACTATTTTCAATTTCAGGGTTATGATATAATTTCAGCAGGGACACCAAACACCTTTTTTTGGTATCACACACAACATTTATTATAATTAGCTCAACAGAAAGATAATCCATTAGTTTCTGGAAAATCTGCAGAAGTTATGAGATCTAGGTTTGAACGCCAGCCGTGCTCAAGTTTTCTGTACAACTTTCAACAAGTCTTCCACTGTGCTGCAGCTGCCTACCTATGAAGCTGTTCTACCTTGCATTAGAAATAGGTTTTATAGATACTATAGGGGCTTTATAGATACTGTTATTTGTATGAGATGAGGAAATGCTTGGTCTTCACTTATGGAACAGGACTGTATTGTGCTAAGCATTGTGGATTGCTGATGATTTTCTTGGTCCCTGCTGTCTCTCGATGCTTTCTCATTATAGTCAAGTTTGGTGGCAAGAAACTCACACAAGGCCTTCTCTACTTTAAGTGGGACAGATCTGTAAAAAACCTGTGTATTCACCAATCATGTACTCTGCTTTTTCCCCTCTTCCAGTTGGGGTGCTCCCGATCTAACTTAACAGCAACACAGAGCATTTGATTAATGATTTAATATTTAATTGCATCATTACAGTTTCAGTTACAGTTGCAACAGCCTTGAAAGTTATCAGGCTAGGTAAAACTCTCTCCTAGGGAATATTTGAAAAATATACCCCTCAAAGAACACTTGCCTTCAATGCAATTATTTTGTATATGTGGTATATTGAGCTCTGGCTGGGGAACCATAAAAATTACTGAAACAAGGAACAGGCTGTCAACTGAACAGAAATGTAGTGCTGGTGATTATTTAAATGATACCATCAGACACCTCACAATAACGTTTCAAGAGAAAGTATGCCTACAGCAGTGACGAATAAGCTTTTTAAAGTCTTCATTCCCCATTCACAAAGAACTTGCACATTCCCTATACACAGGCCTGGGAACCCCAATTGTTTTGCTCCAAGCCATCACGTCGTCTGGAGAAGATGAGGGAGAAGGGTGAAGCTGGTGGTAATTAGTATTTGCAGCAGAAGAACGTTATGAAGAGAGCAACGTTCAAGTCGGAAAAACAACTTGTCCTCAGAACATGATGAAGGGAATGGTTTTGACCTGGCCTCCAGTGATACTGATTTCAAATAAAGCACTGCAACAGGTAACATTTAACTTATTAAAAATGAGAGGTATAATATTCATTTCTAAATGATGTCAGACCAGAGTCTTAAGCTCTCAGCACCTGCACATCATGTTAAGATTTCAGTCCATGTACATAATTTAAAGTAATTAAAGGAAGGATCTCTAAACACAAATTATGGGGTTTTTTTGTTGTTTGTTGTTGTTGTTGTTTTTGCCTTTATTTTTTAAACAACCACCAATACTCCAAGAAGATTAAGCCTCACATTTTTGCAAGCGAGTTCTGATTTTAATTATTTCTGGAGTCCTTAAGCCTAATTTGCAGCATCGCAAAGCATCCGTAAGCAGTCAGAAGAGCCGAAGATATTTGAAAAAAATCTGAGTATCCAAAATGTTACCTTATCTTGGTGAACGCTTGAAATCCTTGCCCTAATTAAACAATTGCTCCTTATCAGAGGAAAATGAAAGCAGCAGACCATCAGGTTCCTATTTCAGGTTAAAGACGTCACGAAGGAGGCAGGCTGCGGTCACTTCTGGCTTCGGTACCAGCCAGGGATACTCGACCACAGCTTGGGACTGAGTTCTCCAGGTCACACTGCCTCCCCTGTAGCTGGTGATTTATTCAAGCTTGTGCAGGAACCTTCCTCTATGGTCCCTCCAACAGTGACATTTCAGATATGTTGTAATTACAGCTTTGCCACTGCAATCAACAGGGTATTCATGATTTCTATTAATATAATAGACTCTTAAGACAGGCTTTGTTTTTTTTTTTTCTTATGGAAACACACGTAACGCTCCTCTCTTCGGGGAAGACACTGAGCAAGCTGAAACTGCATCGATCAAAAAATGTGTCCTTCATGGGGAGCTGTCTGGAAGCAGCAATACAGGTGCGGTGTCCTTGAGGGATTTCAGGTGCAATCTCTGCACAAGTGTCGAAGTATTGAAGGTCAGAAGTGCTCAGTAACCGTGGGAGAGTTAGCGACTGCTCAGTGGCTAGGAAAAAAATAATTAGCCTTGCCAGGGATTTCTGAGGTAATCCTGATGTGCTATGGGACCTATTTTACATCCTGCCTGCTAACAGGATTATATCATCTATCAGAGGTGGCTGCGCTGCTAACTTGCTTTTATCATACACACACCAAAGATCAGGTGAGAGGTGTAATAAAACACTAAATGGAACAAAATGCTGAAAAAATAGATATAATTACCTATGAAGCTTTTTTTCTTGCCTAGCAGGAAGTCTTTTCATTACACACGGTCTTCACATTTTGAAGGCACCTGAGTCCTTCCTTGCACGGTGTCAAAAGAAACAAAAAAAAAATTTCACAGGTTTAACGTGCAAAGGAAAGACAAAGCTTTCTCATCAAACACGGCTTGCTTGATACCCTAAAACAGCAGGGTAGAGAGAAGTAGAAAAATCTTAGCCTGAAAAATAAGGTTGCTAATCCCTCCCTCATGGCGAGGGTAGACCAAACCTTTACTTGAAGAAAATTGGCATAATTTCTTTCCAGTCAACCAATTAAAAAAAAAAAAAATGTCAAAAATTTTTTCCCAACAAACAAAAAAAAAAAAAAAAAAAAAAAAAAAAGGAGAGCTCTGGAGTCCCAGAGACTCTGATTATTTTATGCTGAGCTACCACAGACATTTCAGCCACCATGGGGTAAAGTTACCATGATGAATGCCGTTGTAGATATATTAATAGTGAAACACTAGTCCTACAATTTAATAGGATTAGCTGAAATTGCTGTAATACATTTTACAGATGGGGAAACTGGGACACAGGCAGACTTAATTTTAAGCAACTAAATCCATACTTTGGCACCAAAGCAACCTGACTCTCAGTAGTGCAGAACACTTAACTCCCACATAACAAAAGCACTACAGTTTCCTCTATTCATTTTTCCTGGGGGCAGCCACACCTCTTGCTAGCTCATGCACATTCCTAAGAGGAAATTCAGCCTGGACCAGCAGGAACTCAAGGCTGGAGGCTGTGTACATCACAAGAGATCCCCACTGAAGCATGGACCCGCTTCACAGGGAGTTCCTAAACATAACTTCAAGTCCTGCATCCCACCCTCGATACTGGCTTTTTTTCCCGTTCTGATCGTTGATGGAGCATCTTTCTCACCACTTTCTTCAGAAACCAAGGATAAATTCTCTCTCATCTAAATTGGATTTGCTCCACTGAAGCCAATGTTGCTACAGTATAAAATTTAGCTGCCTGCTGTGAGCTGCTTTTATTTGTTTTTTCCATCTTCAAGTCATTTCTCTTCCTTAATTCCTTTATTTTTGATCACTAGGAAGAAGCATCACCAATTCTTAATGTTGCTAGTATAGGTCTAAACAGTTAAGCAAAAATCCCACCACCAGGCACAGCCCTAGTTTTCACTGCCACAAATCAGAAGCAGAGCACTTTTCCGTTACTATAAAGCAAAGCTCACCACCCCCATTATATTATTGTTACATTTCTAGTACCTTAAGCTGTCCGTTTGGGCTGGTTCTCCTTGCATTCTTATTTATTAAGCTGAAGGTGAACCCTGACCATTCTCTGTGCAAATCCCAGGTGAGCTCCCAGCACGCTGCAGGTGACAGCACCTTCATTATGTTCTGCTCCCTCCTGGTATCTGGAGTCCTGATATCCATTTTCTATTTCAGTAGGCCAGCTTCGCATTTTACTTTCCATCTACCAAAGCCATCAAAACAAATTCATTAGGCTGCAGAACATCCACATGACCTACTGGGCCGAATTAGCAGTGCTGTAACTAGAGAAGGAGAGTGCTGCATCTCTGCTAGCTACCAGCCTCCAAACTGTGGATCCAGCACCTTCCACAGCTCCTGGCAACTTGAGTCAGAAAAGAATCTGTTACCCTTTGGTGACCTCATCCCCTGTCCAAGAGCAGAACTCTTGCTGACCATTGGTCAGTAATCAGCTTCTGCGACAATGTGGATATATCAAGGGAAAAAAAAATTACACCAGTACTGCTTTTTGTCCGAGGTAGCTACTAAACCCAATGCCTGTTGAAACAAATTCAAATCAAGTCTTCTGCTTCCACAGGGCTAACTAGAACGAAATCTGACAGCTCCTTCACTTCAGAGGTTTTATATCCCAGATGGTTAACAAAAGTAGTAAATAAGCCTACAATTGCACTTTTTCTTGTTGCTGTCATCTCTAAGCCCCCTCAAGATTAAGCAGCAGCAGGTTAATTGTATATGCATTGGTTACCGTCCCTGCTTCTCTAACCAATGTTGAGGGGGCAAGAACAGGGGACCCGACTCCCCCATCCCTCCAGCTCTTACCAACATGAATCCCTTACACCAGCAAAAACAACCTGGGAGAACACAGCATGGAACCACATCCTCCAGAGGCTGCTCCCACCCAGAGCCGCCAAGGCCCCCAGAGGTGAGGGTTCCAGATGGCTCCGAGCCCTGCTGCTCACACCCGAGCAGCCTGCTGACTCCTGCACAGAGCCCTGCATCATCAGTAACTCAGCTCTGATGTTTAAACGTATTTAGTCATGAATACTATACGTTATATAAACACGCTCTCCTGTCAAGCAGTTAGAGCTAATCCTCCTACAAAGCAGCAGCGGCATTTCATGCAAATGTCTATAAAGCTAAATGACATCTTTTGTGTGTGTGTGTAATAAGTATAGAGAAAAGAGTAAGTGGGATCCTTCCTTTTAAGTGGCAATTAACAAAATTATCACAGATAACCTGTCAAAAACAGCAAAAGAAAATAAACACAACTCAGCAGTGATTATATTTAAAGCACCAAGCCTTACATGGATGCCTGTATTTGTGGAGAAGAGGAAGAAGTAAGGAACTGCTCCAGCATACAAAAGCCTCAGAGTAAGAGGCAGCAGTTACCTTCAAGCATCAGCTTTGCAAAAGGGGAGACAGCAGATGTTCGAGGCCACAGTCACAAAGCCAAAACCATCAGGAGCTCCCATGGATGAAGAGATTTAACACCACATCAGTGCAGCCCTGCTCCTCTCAGAACCTTTCCTAACGAAGAGAGTTTTTCTGCAAATTCGAAGTTTGGGCTAGATGAAGTTTACCTAACCCTCAAAGAAAATTCACTATCCTAGCACAAGGTCCTATATTATCCACTTCACATGACATTACACTGCAGCTTCCATCCTACTTAAGGAAGTCCCCACTTACAGAGTCAACTTCTTCACCTCTAATTTACAGAGTAGTCATTATTTGATGATCTATAACTATATATAATCTATAACTATAGATCTACTTACAAAGAAGTCCTTATATACTATCAGAATTAAATGTGAAATTCAAACACCATAAGAAAACAATAGGATATATTAAGAAAACAACTAATTAATAGAATAAATATAAAACAGAATGATACAGAATATAAGCTTTTGTAAGCTTCCATTTTACATTAGCATTTTAATAAGCAAAACATCCAATTTTAGAAGAGCATCACAACATCAACTTCTCCAGCAATGTTTCAGCAATTTAAATTGTTCCTTATGGTTTTAGAAAGAAATTGACTGGAGTTTGGGCAAGAACTTAGTATGATTTGAAATATACTCATTAACAATGACAGGATCAGTCCAGGCTCCTACAGCTCAAAGTTGTTTGGATCCATCTTTATATTACCAAGCTAACGTCACTACTGCTATTGAGAAGCCCACCAGCAGCATCAAACTCTACAACAAAGTAGTGGTGATCAAATCTTTGCAAATGGTACCTTTTATGGAAGGACACAGCTTCTGACAAAAAGTCTGAACTTTTATTAGAAATAAAGGTGAGATAGCGTGGGGATACTGCCTTACCCTGCATTATCTAGACTCTCCTTGAGCTTTGTCACTGATTCCATAAATCACTTCGTTTTAAATACGGTGATGATTGCATTGCACAGTCTCCAGCACCTAAAGCACATGCTTACAGTTCACCTCATGCCAAAGCACTTTGCTGAACAAGGTAATACACAGCAAATTAGCTTACAGCTTTAGCATGTGAAAAGCTGGAGGTTTCCCCAAAGCTGTGAAGCCTTGTTAGAGAGGCACTCAACAGCAAGGACACACACAGACTGAAGAGCGAGTGTCCTTCATTTAAGGATTGGGGTTTTTGGATTTTATTTTTTAAATTGATTCACTATTACTTCAGACAAACATTCACACAAAGATAATTATATCAGAGTGCAGGAAAATGTTAAAAACATACAGTGAAGCAGTCCCCCTCCCATGCTTTCGAATGCCAACAAATCCAATTGTAGCCCACTGACACTGCTGTATTCCCTGTTACAATGGATGGCCAGGCACATCCCTTAATCTTTTTCAAAACTGCTTTTTTAACCTACAAAACGGTTGCTCAGCCTTGAGCCTAGGGTTTTCTTTAAGTGAGCTACTGCTGTTTTTTAATTGCAGCTGTTCCTGCTAGTCTAAGTGAAGTGCTGTTACAGCTAGGAAGAGAGCTTGGGCTTAAGGGCTACTGCTTCACAGTCTCATGTTGTGCACACAATTACCCAGATCTAAAAAAAATAAAATAACTTTCTGGGTTTGGGTTCTCTGATTTGCTGGAGACATCCTTTGATATTGAACTTCTGTTTGGCTTGACTTATGTTTCTCATTTGCTACTGCAAGGACAGCAGTAATGGTCTAAGCAACACCCAAGCTTCTGGATGGTTCCATGCAGTCACTGATTTCCTAGCTCATTACCAACTCAGCAAATGCAATCACACATGCATGCCCTCTTCACCCTTTGTTTTCCCCCATGTGTTGTCAGAGTTCGTTATTATAGGGTCACAAAACCCTGCTCCCACAAATTCTGCATACAAAGCATTCATCTCCTAACAGGATTTGAACTAGACATCTCCTTACGTCACTGGAAGAACTCTCTGCTTTCACTCGCTTCTGCTTAAAAAGATGCAAGGGGAACTCTTGATTCTACAACAGACCTTGATTTTTTCAGTGCATCTAATTAACAAAATGCAACATTAAATAAGGCTCAAATAAAACACTGGTTTGAGACTTGAATCAGGGACCTGATTAATAAAATATTGCAGAAACACAGAGCAGTGGAGGTTGGAAAAGACCGAGGCCATCTTGTCCAACAGCCCTGCTCAAGCTGGGTCACCCAGCGCTGGTGTCCACGTTGCTTTTCAATATCTCCAAGGTTACTGTGTTCCTACTGAGGACTTCTGCCTGTTTAAAAACTGCCTGCCTTTTAGAGTGAACAATTCATATCAGATTTCTACAGACTTGGCTAGGTCATCTTTTGATTTCTCTCATACAATAAAAGCGGTTTGAAAGTTACCATTAAAACTTTATTGGAAATTATTTCTTTTCATAAAGAGTATAGTCTAAGCACCTAAAACTCTCAAATAGATGGAAGAAGGCACAAACTACATATCAGAATGCACTGGGAAAACTCCCAGTATTTTAAACAAGACTACTTCAGAATGAACAGTGCCTCAGGATGTTTGCATCACACCAGTCCCTGGTTCTGAAGTTTTGTTTTTATGGATTTTTTCATCGCTTGCTGCAGCCTTGAGATTCTCCCAAGGAACTTGGTAGAAACTGAATTTTAAGCCTTTATGACTCCTCTCTTTAAAACTTCTGAAACTCAGATCTCCTTAATACTGGTATATGATTTATGTATAATTTATGTGTGCAAACTCAAGTCACATATACTGATTTCTATGCTTAAGGCTAGAGCAGTAACAACATTATTTTTATTTGTAATCTAGTAACATAAAGAAAGAAGGAAGAAATGAGGTCTGATAACACCACACAATATAGCTGTGCACAGACAGCCACTTCTTTTCATTCCTATCCATCAATCGGGCACCAGAGAAAAAAGCCTATTAATGCATTCAGAATAAAGCAAACATGACTGTTACAGCCCTCCGAGCTATCTCCAGCACAACGCTGATCAGCAGAAAAAATGTATAGGTTGATTTACATCACTGCGTTTGTCAAGGAACCAACATCTTCCCAGATCGTTTACATGTGAACATAAAATGTGAGAATCCATACTTGCCTGGATTTACCATGTCCTTAACTGGATTACAAGTTTTCCTTCTTTATTAAAAAAGGCTTCAAATTTGCAAGCTACGTACAAACAATGGATTTACACTTAGCTAGGGAGAATCCACAGCACCGAAGTTATTCTCTTTGAATCTCAACACCGTTCACATTCCTTACTAATTCTGGTTCTCACTACAGTACCAGAAACAGCCCATGGAGTAACTCAGACATTTGCACAATGACATCTCTGAACGTGTACCATTTTCATTAAATTCCAGCTGCATTAACATACCTGTAATGGCTGCAAATTATTTTCAGGCAGCGAAGCTTAACTGGATTAAGACCACATAAAATGGAAGAGATTAAATAGTGCAAAGTCGTAGGGTTATGTTCACAAGGTAGTCAAGGCATCAACAGATACTATGGAAATGACACTGCATCACATGCACCTTCAGGAATTCCAGCACAACACTCTGAAATATCAGGGACACAGTTTAAACATTCAAATCAGAGCACACGTCCAATGGCCCAGGGACCACATTTGTAAAATACCCATTCAGCACTGCAAAGATATCACAGCAG
The DNA here is from genome assembly GCA_013396635.1 of Penelope pileata. NCBI lineage: Eukaryota > Metazoa > Chordata > Aves > Galliformes > Cracidae > Penelope > Penelope pileata. The sequence goes on from WBMW01001647.1 coordinate 40,298, forward strand.
GTGATCCAACAGTAATGAAACAAGTGAATGCCAAAGAAACATGGGAAGTTCTATTACAATGAAAGCATATTCTACAACATTTACCAATTACCTACACAGGCTAGAGAAGCACTCTTCTCTGCAGGCTTAAAATCAGAAGTGCAGCAAAAACAACTTAAACTTGCAAAGGCACAGTAAAGCAGAGCTCAAAAACTGTCTGTCAGAATCAAGATGCATGGACATGGGCAAAGGCCACAAATCAATCTAGACTGCACTACCTGAAGGAGAGATTCGAAGGAATAGGAGAAACAGGGAGGATCATTAATCTTTCATGTACCAGGCTAGTGAAGTGCTTGTGATTCTGATTCATATTAACAAGATGAGGGAGGCAAGAGTGACTGTCCATGCACCTGCACAGAGTGGGCCCCTAAACTCTAATTCCTGCTTCAAGAACTGCTAGAATATTTCACATTAAAGAGATTTTTTAGTGTAAGTAGCAATAGGAAAAGAACAGCAGTTATTACTCTCCTTGCTCTCACATGGGCACTCTGCTCACCCAGCTGCAAGGTCTCTGTCCGATTGCTCTGTGTGGCCCCACTGCAGTTTTCTTCTAAACAGCAGCCCAGCACCAACCCAAGGAACTCCAGCTTCTGTCACTGCCTCAGAGTGGTTTCCTCCACAGCAGACTGGAGAGAAAATAACTAAAGCAGGAAATGAAAGGGCAGGAACATACAGAAAAATAGCTGGGAAAACGCTGCAATTGCAGAGCAGAAAGGTTTTAAACAACACAAAGCCCTTCAGGGCAAGGGGCAAGAAAAGTTTTAGGCTTGTTTGCTAAAGAAACTGGTGTTCTAACAGAGGTAAGCCCAGGTCGTTCCATATCAGTAGTTGACTTGCTTACTAATAACTCGTTTGAAAACCCCAGCATTGCCTTGAGCTACAGCTGATTCTCTCCACTCGCAGGTTGACATACGGTCTTGTAGATTCATATATTACAAAAAAAAAAAAAAAAGATTTAAAAATGTTAAAAATGTTTTGTGGTGCACAGCCTAAATGACAAATGAGCAAGTGGAGATTACTTCCTAAATCATTTATGATACATTATGGTCATTTTTACGCTGCCAGAGATGGCAAAAATATTAACAATAAGTGAATGTTGATAGAAAGGTTGTGGGCACATTTGAGTGATTTTATTGTATTTGTAATACACAATAGTAGTAACATGAAACCAGCTATCAAAGTTTAATAAATGTTTTAGCAACATGTTATAAATTATAAATGGGTGACTATATATGCCATCTAAAATATGCATAATGTTTTCTGATGTTTGCTAATCGTGTGCTACAACTGTTTTAAAAAACTATTAATAACAAAGTGACTAGAGATAAAAGTTTCCAGATACGTTCAGGAAGCAATTTCTAATTAAACAAGTAAATCTTAAAAAAGCAAATGCAATTACATTGGTTTCTGGCATACTGTAATTGTTTAATAAGTCTTTCACTCTCAGCTGCATGCAGACACCATATACTGAAAATGCTGTATTTTCCCTGAGTAAGTGAAACTTTCCAATTCCTATTCTCTGCCGCTGAGTGGCTTCTTAATTCCATCTATTTTTAAAGAAAAAACTTTTTTTTCCCCAATATTTTAACGAAAGACAACATCATGATTTTTGTGGAGTCTTTCTAGGGCAAGATCTTGACTGCTTCTGAACACTCAGGAAGCAGCATTAAGTTCCCATTAAGTTCCCATCACAGTTGAAAACCTCTGCAGTATTACCCTTTGTTCCGAGTGTATATGATGTATTTGACACACACATATGTACATGCAGACAGAAGACATCAATATCTAAAAGGCAGCCAAGTCAAAAGTGTTATTTTTCAATCATTCCTTTAATGCATCAGTAAAGAAGTCATGATCTGCACATCTGTAGTTCTCAACTCCAGTGCAGCTAATGAAGAAAGTCACTTATAGCCATGTGAGATAACTGGTCAAAGGAAGCAACACACATTCCTTTTCATTTAGATGAGTAACCTGATTGCTAGCATTTTTGGGCCATGGGAATACATTATGTTCATTATTGCTTGTCCAGCTAGCCAGGGGGGAAGAAAAAAAATTACGACTGCAGACATGGACCAAGCCATGTTTTTATTACTTAAAATTAGCTCTCTTTGGGCATCAGTATTTTCTGAAAAATCAAAAACAAGCTAAAAATAAGGGAGAACATTTCATTTCCCTAATGTGGAACATGAATACCTGCACCTGTGTACAGCTCTCTCCAAGCCCTCGCAGCAAATAGACTTGCCATTGAAAATGCAATTTGAGTCCTTTACAGCTCATGCATCATGTTTTACTTCATAATAAATTCAAGCTTGTTACAGCAAAGCACAGATTCAAGTCTTCCAAAATAATTGTGATTGCTCTCCACAAAGTTTCGGTCTTGGTGAGGCACTGTCAGTAAATGGCGAGGTGTGCCTCTGTCAGAGCCATCCACTTGGCTCAGTTTGGACTGTCAGCAGCAGAAGAAACATTAATCCAAAGGCTCAAGGCTTTTGAATATACCTCAGGGAAAAAAAAAAGAAAAAAGAAAAAAAAAACCATTCTCAAGGATACTTTCTTCAGCCTGCTCTCTAATGATACTATTACTTGTGGGTCCAAACTTTTGCAACAATTGTAGAAACTTTGTAAAACACAGCCTAAAGTAGCTGAATTCAAATGTGTACAGTACTGTGGAGGTTGGTTGCAAGCATAAAATTTCATTCCAATCTGACCTACTGATTGTGCACTTGTTCCAGTTTTCCAGTAACCTGCTGCCTGCAGCGGCACTGCACGGGTACGCAGAACTAAGCACAGGTGTGACTGTGACTGTCAGAAGATCAGCTAAGCAATCACCCACAGCACTGAGCTGCCCACCACTGAAAAGCCTGTGTGTTAACTCAAAGGGTTCACACCTTCCCTTTATAACCATCACCTGTGCTTCTAGTTGGCCTTCACTTATTCAGTGAAGAACATGCATATTTACATAATTTAAATGAAAGCTAATGTATCCTTCACGTTAAAATTATACCAGCTCTGTATCATCTCGTCTGGATTAGAGCAGGCGACTCCATTCATGTTCTATTTATGTGAAATCTGCTCAGGAAAATGACAGGAAGAGAATCAAAAAGGGAAGGGATAGCACAAAAGGAATGTTTTGCACCTGTTCCCTTCCCAAAAAAGATTACAGATGTCTGAACCACAATCAGTTTTGACTAGTACAGTTTTATTTTGCTTACCTTTCCATCCCTACTATTACATCTGGATATTGCAACAAGAAATCAAGAAAAAAAAAAAAGCTACAATTAAGGCTACAGCCTCCTTTCTGTGCCCATCACAAAGGAAAATGTTTCCTGCTACCTGATGGTCTTTTTACATAACCAAAATGATCTGATGCCTTCCTCTACACAGGAGAGTTTCCAGCCCCTACACTGCAGCACTGAACAGTTCCTGGGCAGGGGAACTTAAATGGATTCCAGGCCATTAAGCTAAGGGAAGCACAGATTTCTGCCACTGATACACGAGTGGACTTTGGGTTGCAGATGTACTCTGCAGAGCTGCTTGGGCAACAACTGCTCACAGACATTGTCATTGACTATGAGAGTACCAAAGGCACTTCCTCCTGAAACAAAAAATGGGATGGTGTTCAGACTGCTGATACATCTATGCTTAATTGCATTCTGTTTAGTAGTTTCCTATGATATTTTTTCAGCACCCAAACATGCCAGCGTATTACAGAGCAATCAAATAAGAGCTCCTTGCGTCTGCAATTGGTATCACACAATGAATAACCCACTCCAGAGGAGCCTGCATTTCCCTGATCAGTGATGTAAGCATCAGCTAGCCTTTCCTCAACTTAAAGCACTGCAAGTCTGTTGTTTTGAATTTGGTCTGAGAGCATCAAGCCAAAGATCCGTGATTGCTTATGTTCATTATTAAATACACTCATCTTAATATACTGAACATTTTACTTGAAAATTAAAGACCAGTAAACAAACAGTGGTTACTGCTTATTGCTCTGGTAATTCCCAAACTGGTAAGAGGATTTCTATCTAATTTCAGTATGCATTTATTGCATGTTTCACTGCTTATCTAATCAGAACTGGGAAACATTTACTTCTAAAATAACCACAAGAAAAAGAACATATATTTCCAAGTGGGATGGCTATAAAAACCAGTACGGCTCCAAGAGTATACCTAACAATTTCTAGACAATTTCTAGATCAGTAACTCCCACAGTTAGATCAGCATCCAGTTGGCAGCACAGCCACCTTCCCTCCCCGTGCCTCACGTTTCCCTTCAGAGGACAGCAGGGGCACCTCTGAGATCCACTCTGCGCTTCAGCCTGCGACCTTCTGCAGCGTGAACAGAACTCAAAGCAGATGGTGATAAAGTTGCACAGAACATCTAAGTTATACTCTGATCTGGAGGTCAATCTTATTTTCAATAGCTGTCTCAGCTTCTCACGAGGAAAAAAATAAAACACTTCTCACAGAAGCTAATAGAAATATTTCCACTGATTTCCACAGGGTTAGGACTGTCCTCAGTTTGTTTGTTGCAACACAGCAAAAATACCTGCAGCATGCTGTAAATTTAATGATCTCCATTAAACATCAAAAAACATACAGTAAGCAATGATGTCTTTGGCTGGTGCATATTCAGCTTCACTGGTACACAGTCCTTGTTGCAGTATGAGGATCTCTAAAGTAGCTGAACACCAAGCCAGCTGCCAGCAAACCTCAAAATATGGCATTCCCACCAAGAAAGGTGGCCAGGAACAAATGGCTAGAGAAGAATGGATGAAAGTGACCCTCTAAGCAATTATTTGTGATGCAAAGAGCCAAGCATTTAACTTCATTTTCCTGTGTGTGACACTGATCCAGCAAGACCAAGTCAGCCTGAATTGTTGAAATCCACTGCTGCCTGCATACCACATCAGGGTGAGAAAAGCAACAACTGGAATGAAAAGGTGCAAAGAGTCCACAGCACGCGTACATCGTGCTGAACCATTACCAACTTCATATAATCCCTCACTCATCCATCGTACCCATTCATCTCTTCTATTTGAAGCAAGATACCTTGTCTGTCATTTTTCCAAGCACACCACCACCACCACCCAGCACGGCTGTGAGAAACAGAAGTCAGACGCTGGAAAAATGCTGCAGAACTTTACCGGACCAAAACTGAGGTGTTCTCAAGATGCCTTGAACGAGTAGCTAAGTTCTGCTTCTGCCACCCACCTAGATCCTCCTGCTCCTGTTCCCAAGACAGACAAAATAATTCCACAAATCTTATTTTGGTCAATTCCTAGGTGGAAAACTTTCCCATAAAGGCAAGAATATATACAAAGTTTAGAACACATTATTAGATAAAAAAACCATTACTGATCTCATGTTTATGACAAGGGTAATTCTTTTTCCTATTAATTTAATAGTGCTTTAAAACGCTTGTGAACAATGATTCATCTTTGGTTTTGGAACACGTGTATTTTACATTTATCTGTAACAACGGATGGTTTTATAAAATGTATTCTACTTATAATTAATATTTGTTTAGAAAATTTTCATTACAGAAGATGGGATACACATGGAGAATTTATAAGTACCATCACATGATGGATCAGAAAATACATTTTTCAGCTTATACCAGATGAAAACAAGAGCTGTACAAAACACATCCTCTGAATGTATTCAACACAGTACAACGGGCACTATGCACAGGTGGGGGAATTTGTCTGCATGAGCAAGATTGCAGGGTCAGCAGCAGACAAACACTCCTAGAATACAAGGCAAAGACCCACAATAGTTATGGCTTCAGCAGCCTCTTTCTGGTCTTTTAATTCATTTCATAGCCACTCTTTAAACCCTTTCAATCCTCCTCCTTCCTCTTTTTACCATACACCATAACAAAATGCCCTCCCCTGTGGGTACAATGCCAAGGTTCACATTTTCCCAAGCAGATCCAATCACTTTTGTTCTCCTTCCATTGCACAGACCTAGAGCCAGGGAGGCTTTTACACCCTCCATAATGCAGTTCCTGACCCCACACAAATCTCTGCCTTTCACCAGTGCTGATCAATACAACACTAAAAGGTGTCACTGCTCATGTATTTGTGCAAACCTGCTGCCGACCTCTTTGTTGTTCCATTGCCCCTTGCTCGAACAACAGTCCCCTTAAATCAATTATTTATCAGACCCACTAGGACTTCAGTAATAAGTGCAATGAGATTTGTGGCTTCTGGGCCAAAATGAAATCCCATAACACAAAGTTTTCTGTTTATACCTCATTTTCCAATTTCTTTTGAAGTCCTTACAAAACAGCCAAACCTTTGGGCAAGCTAAGCTTCAATAGCTCCATGTCAACATTTAACTGAAATCATCCCATACGCAATAAGAAATCCATTGCTAAAGGCAAGAAGATGACATTGTCTCTTCCCTGAGTGCCAAGCCACCTAAGCCCTCAGAGCTTTATTTCCAACCATCTGCAACACCTCTGTCTAACTATATCTAACTCCACGGGAATTTTCACACACAATTTCTAATGTGTTGTCCCAAATGCTGTGAGTTCATCTCCAGAAATGATCCAACTTATTGAAGCTGGACAAAATATTTTGCACTTCGTTCTTCAGAAATGTTAGCAGAGCTCAACACTTCTGGAAGGAAAAATAATTCAATAGAGAAAGTTCAGATTTAGCCATGGGAACGAGAAGGCTTTTAAGAGATTCAAGATAGCATGCCAGATTCCCCATTGTATTCTTCCATTTCTCTCTGGTTGCAGTAGCACAGAAGAAAGGTCTCAGTGGTGAATTAGGACTCTTATCTGTACAACCCCTATGTGAGAAATGTATTTTTTTTTATTTTTATTTTTTTTATCAAAGCCTCTTCGGCACTGCTGTGCTAGCTTCGAGCAGCCTCCGGGTATAAACAATACAATTAGGCAACAGGCTGTCTACAGCAAATATCCACAAGCAGTTCAACAGCAGACAGAAAACTATGATTCCTGCACTGCCTATTAAAGCAACAAACTTTTCTCTTTTCAAGAGCTTTGACATATTAAGAATTATAATAGGGAGCCTGGTGGGAAAAAAAAGAAAAACAACAAAACCAAACCAAACTCCTACAAAACTCATCTTTTTATTATTATTATTATTTTCATTTTTTTGTCCACCACTGAGGGTGTAGTGACCTAAAGAACTAAGGTCGCATCAACTACCCATGCAACTCCCATTCCATCATGAAAACAAGTACAGCAGCGTTTTTTCCCCTTATTGCTTCTCCAGTTTTATTTCTTCTCTTTGGAGTTGATTCATCTAACAAGCATCTAGTGAAGCTTTTGGCCCTTCCCACTAGTAAGGATGAAAGTAGTCAAGAAACCTTGTGTTTTGTGTGAAATCTTTTCCTTTGAAAATTGAAAGACATCATCATCAAATGTTCACTTCTCCTTACTTTGGAAATTGTCAAATTCAGAGATTCAGCACAATCTAGTTTCAAAAACAAAAGCCAAAACCAGCAAATATTAGCAGTGGGTAATTTTATTTTGCAAACAGGCTGGTTTATACATAATTGGGGGAAAAAATCCAGTCAAATGACATACAAATCTCATTTTAACCACAAAACAAGGCTGGGTCAAGTTTCCATGAAAATTCTAAATCATTGATAAATTCCTAAAAGCGTTTGGCTCCATTACTCCCCATGGCTTAAGGGAAAGCCAGACAAAGTTGGGAACTGGAGCTGCTAAAACCCAGGAAAACTGCTTCCTGCAACTTAACTGAATAACTGTGTGCTCTATATTCTAGATTTAAAAGGATCTTGAATGATATTTAAAAAATGAATTAAACAAGATAATGAGAGAGTAGAACTCATTGCCACAGGTCTCTCTGAAGCTAAAGATCCATTGGAATCCCTGAAATAGATCTCCATGTTTACAGCTCAACAACAGAAAGTTCTTATATATGTGGGAAAAAAAAAATTCAAGTAAATAACCCAAAAAGCATTAACATAAACAATAAATAAAAACCTTACAGGGGTGCAACGGAGAGATCACTTCCAAGTCTACTGAGATTATGGTTAGAAGCTGACTGCTTACAGCACATTTTTTTGGTTTTAGCTAGAACACAAGTACTGGCAGAGAACGTGCTTAAGGATCAAGTGGACACTCAACTCAGTTCCAAGCAACTTGATGCGTTTCTTTTCCAATGCCAGTGTTGCAAAAACATGTTTGCTGTATACATTTCCAGCACAATAATGGTTCTAGGAGAAACCAGGGCAATTATGCCCTCGAGCTGTTTTGCAATTTCATATTTAATCTTATGAAACACACTCTTTCAGTTTAACAAATCAGCTCTAAATTGCCAATCAAATCACTCCAGGAAACGAGGCTCTACATCTCAGACTTGCAAGAAGTAATTTACCAATTAAAGCCAAGGAGTTGTAAGAATAATTCAGAGAAGCTTTCTTGGAAATAATATTCTTTAGACTGTGTGCAAAAATCAAGGAAAAAAAAGTCACCGTTATTCATTGAACCTCCTATAAAGGCAATATGCAAATTACTGTTTAAATAGCACAATCAAGGCTGCAAAGCCAAGCTCTCCAACTTACAGAAAGCCAGAAGCAAGCTGACCTGAGCAACCACAGCTCAGCCCCTTTGTGGGGCTGTCCTACGGCCCCTTTAGAGAGGCAGGAAACACATGGGATTTTAACAGATCAGCACGCAAGGGGTGCCCCATTTCTAAGACCTTATTCAACACTTATTATCCATTTCTGAGCAGCAGCTGAGATGCCTCAGACTTAGTCAGCTTTTTCTTTCTGTTGTGCAGCACACCCTGTATGCAAGCACGTGGATTTTGTTTGCAACACGCCATGTTTTGGGGAAACGAGGCTTTAGAATTTTAAGTCATGTATGTGGAAAAGAAAGAAGCTTTGACTGAAGCACCTTTTCTTACCAAAAGTAGAAAGAAGTTAAAACCATCTTATCGAAACCACAGAACATGTCCACATTTCACAGTTTTAAATCATGTCCACTACCTCCCCTGCAGTACTTCCATAAAACAGCTCCCTTCACCAGCCAAAGCAGCCCCAGCCTCTCCCCCCAGGTAGGCACTGTTTCCATCTGTTTGCCCAGACACTTCCAGATTTCCCCTTCAGCTGCTAAATCTAAACATGGGAAGCAGGTATCAAACACTTGTCTTGCTGATGTTTTCCCAGTTTTTGTTTGTCAGAAAGGCTTTGGCTTCTGCATTTCTTCAGTTTCCTCAACATCTTATAAGCAAGAGGTATATCTGAAAAATCTTGGACAAAGCGAAGGCTCAAGCATAAATCTAGCTACAGAGTCCAGAAGTCTTTTACCATCCATGAGGTTTGGATTTTGTAAGCAATTAGCTGGAGTTATCGTTATTGATACCGTGATTAAGCGCAGCACCAGTATTGCCTAGATGCTGCTGCTGCTAATTGTAACATTAATCTGCCTGGGTAGCTTAAAATGATGGAGTCCTGAGGTGCATAAAATGTGTTTCAAAGTAGAAAATGTAAAGGAGATTCATCTTTTACCAACACACACACCAAAAAAAAGGCTTCTGCACAGAACCTTAAGCACTATTTTGCGCTGAAGGCACTAGAAAGGCAGATGTTTGTGTTGAGATGACTAACAGGACTCCGGAGCTTTCACTCATCCTTGCTAGGCATCACTGTGTATATTCCCATGCTCAGGTTACAACTATAAGAAGTTTGACAAACATCTGCTATGACAGAAACAGTTTGACAGAACATTCCTGATCATGGTAATTTCTGCATAGCTGAACTGGCTCAAGAAAAACAAAGGCTCACTATTTCAGAAACGTTTATTTGCTGAAGACTTCTACTTTTCTTTTTTTTTTTTTTTTCTAAAAAACCTGACAGCCCTTCAAGTATTTGTACAAGTACAGTTTACAGGTTATAACACGTGACATTATCAATGTATTCTGCCCTTTGAAACAACTCTGCCTTATTTTTACAGTTTAAGATTCGCTGCTGAGGTGTTCCTCCTTGTAAAGGGTTGTCAGGTTCAAATGTGGAACTAGATGATCCAGGACAACCTGTCTCTGGTGAATATAAGTTTTAAAATATTGAAGTCTCCAGAAGAGTAATAAAGATGCCCACGTTGTATTTGCAGACCATTATCTACATTTCAGTGTTACATAAATTGCAGTATTTACATACAGACTTGGTCTTTCTGAACCTAAAAAAGGCTTGAAAATATTTCTATTTACTATACCAGGTCTTGTGTGTCACAGACTTATTTTTCAATGTTAGGTAGCAGTAATCAATGCACAGAGCTGAAAAAAGCATTGCAAATCATGCCTACTTACAACATCCCCAGGCCAATTATTTTTCAGTGGAGTTACCAGGGGCAGTTGAAAGCTCCAAGAATAATAATGTTCTGTCAATGAGAGTGTTGTATGGAAATGAAGGGAAAAAAAAGTTACACAATATGGATTAAATGACAGTGAAATAAAGAATTTCAGTTACGCAAAGCTCCCAGGACTCTGGTAACATCTTCTGGGAACCTCCTGCATATTTAAATAAATACTCCAGGTACAAGACAGCAAGCCACTCCCTACTTCATATCTTGGTATTCACTGAAAGAAGAGGGGCATAATTCATATCAGCTATTCCACTGTAAAATTCTATCAGAAACTCTGGTGTTACCATGGTGCACACAGATGAGCAAGTCTGTGCTGACTGAGCACTGGTCTCAGCAGAAAACTTCTGGGAACGGAGTCAGCATGAGAAGTACAATTTTGTTATATGTCCAAATTTTCTGGCATGCCCAGTATCAGCTTGTTAACTGGTATACTGCAGAATGTGTTGATCTGCCATCAGTACCTTACAGAGGAGTTAGAGAGACACAGAGGGTCTTTGCAATGTTTTTCTTTTGGTGATTTTCCCCTTCCCACACACACAGTATAACTACATTCTGTCCTTGTTATTTGGCTTAAGGACAAAAGTGATACAGATCTTAAATTTATACATGCTTAAGAATAAATTACATGTTCCTACCAAGTGACTTCTGTTGCACTTATGGAGAGCTTACAGCTACACATTTCTCTTCCTCCTCCTGCACCATCTACCTACAACAGCTTCCTTCACCAGCCAGCCAAAGTAATCCTAACCCATTTACCTCACCACCTACACATGCCCAGACACTTCCAGATTTCCCATTCAGCTGCTAATCCTGCACTGCATTTGTCTAGGGAAGAGTAAGGCATGGCAAGCAGGCATCACCACCAGTTTTGCTGATGCTTTCCCAGTTTGTGTTTGTTAAAAAAGCTTTGGGTAATGTATTTTTTTTCAGTCTCATCCATGTCTCTTAAGCACAAAAAACTTATCTGGAAATCATTCATTTAGAACCCTATTTCCATGCAAAAATGAACATTTCCAGACGCAATTCAAAAAGCTGTGCAAGATCCTCTCAAGGCTCATTTGTTTAGATCTTACTAATAACAGGACCATCACTGCAACACCCATCCTGCAGAAAAGAAAGCTAAAACCCATAGTTACATCCAACATACATTTCCACACACTCCCCAAGCTTGAAATGAATAATCAAGATAGGGGTGCAGCAATGCAGTTAGGACTTTTTATGAAGACAAGAATATGATATGCTGATGTAAAGTGTTTTGATTTTGAAACAACTATGCTAATGATTGTAAATAGACACAAAAATAAACTTTTAGAACATTTAACAGTAGAAATCATTAAGGACAGCTGAAGTACTGAGTAAGATGTAGAAGCTTAAGACATTGCTGCAGTTCATCTGAAGCTCCTTAAGCCTTTAAACTTACTGCAGAGAATAAGGATGCCATGAATTATATACGTTTAGGGAAAATTTAATTACAGTTGCCAATTGCTTCTCACACATAAGCCCATTTAACATTTCAATAAACATCCAGAAATTCATAAAACAAATGCTTGCAATTGTTCCTATCACAGCTAGCGCCGTTTTCCTTATAAAATAAAAAACAAAACACCTTGAATCTTTACGACATTCTGTACCCAGACCCATTAATCTGCTTCCTTCTGCAATACCTGCATTTTCTATTTTACATAATCCATACCATTAAGTATTTATTGATGGGTATTCCTTTGTGCCTTTGGAGAATCACAACACTGACATAAGAGTTAACACTGACACACTGGTATGGGAGAACTTCATGCCCTTTTCATGTAGATGCAAATGCTGCACAAGCTCAGACCTTTGAACACTTTGAACTCAGATTTGGAAACTCTCACTGATCAAGAGAAAGACGACTGATGCCACACACCCCTAGAAGTGAAACACGAGGACCGTCCAGTTGGCGCTGACGACATTCCAACCACTCCAGCACTGTCAGCCATCAAATATATCCCAGAAGTCTGAAAGATATCTTGGCAAACTTTCTACTGAAACACTTGAGAGAAAATCATCTAGGCTGCTTACAAAAAAAACTTACTGGCAATTGGAGGAAGAAACACCATCCCCAGTGCTAAAATAATGAAGCCAAAGACATGTGGAAGGGTTAGAGGGAGAAAGTGTTCCCATTTTCAGTGTTTACCATTTGAGCCTTGCTCTGTTGTATTGATTTTATGTTGCAACAATTTAAAACAAATAGCCTAAAAGGCAATGGTTGCAAAATAATGGTCACTCTGGAATAGATGTTCAGCATGGGACTGAATGCAAAATTATTGACCAGATCTCAGCTATAGCACGGTATGGCTCTACTGACAGGACAGCAGCCAGGCCTCCTGCACTAGGAGACAGATACTCTCAATTGGAACACCACAGACAAGGATTCCTTAACAACTTTTAAAATTACTAGTAATGGAAACTCCTTGCAGTTGTTACATTCTCCAGGGCACAAAGACATGCGTGTTATACACAGACAGAAGTTAATTAAAAATGCATTAACAGTCCCATCAAGGAACTCTCATTGATGGAAATTCAGTTTTGGGCTTCCAGTTAAATTGCTCCAACAGCAGGGATTGAGACATTTGCACCTTCTCCTGCTCCATCTCTGTGCCACAGCCAGCTGCCTCCTCAGGGGTACCAATGTGAGGACCTGAGAAGGTGCACTGTGAAATGGGAGTGGGGGAAGAGAAAGGCAGGGAGTTAGCTCTGCACTGACACGTGTCATGGCACCACAAGATGCAGGAGCAGGAGTGACAGGACTGATATTCACTGAGGCATGAAGGAGGAAACAAGTTTTTTATACTGCCCTTCCCAGCAGAAAAACCATTTTCTAACCTACATCTTTACAGAGCTGGCTCTTTTCTCTGCATCTTCAGTTCTCCACTTTGTGCTCCGGTAAACGCATCCTAAAGTCATTCTGTGCTAAGTGCTGACTGACCTGCCATGGGCTTTGGTTTCTGTTTCAAGAGGGAAAACAACCCAAAACACAGGGTGTAGGGATACACCACGTCTCAAAGAGCCAAGATGTATGCCTACCTGCCTTCCCATCTTGATAAATGCAATAACCCCAAGCACATCCCAGCCTGGTAAAGGTGAGCGACTCTGGGCACGTCGGTGTTAACTCTCGTTCTGAACTCTTTCTTAACCACTCAGCACATCTCTTCCTAATACTGCTATTGTTCATCTCATTAAGGTAAAAGTAATTATAGATTTGCATGCTTTTCTCTTTACCTTTATTCACAATTCTAGCAGTTAATATAAGGTGCCAAACCACCACTAATTGAAAATTGATTTTAGATTCAATTAAACGGCTAGCCCAGGAGGTAAGTATGCATGCAGAAATCTCATCAGCTGACTCCTTCCCTGTGAGCATCCATCCTGAATTTCACTGACATAATCAGTATCTATAACAGGAACAGTAGCAGCTGTAGATAATGTCTAAGGAATATACATAATGGAAACTTCAGCATTTAATTGTTAAGGAACAAAAGATACACTTACACAATCTCAGGTGTTACTTAACATTGTGACAGCTACCATTTGTGATGGTCAAGCAGGCTAGGCTTGAAAGATGAGCCCAAGCTCATGCTTGCCTGCTGCTCTAAGAGACTTCATTTGACACTGCTGCCTTTTTTCCTCCAATCTTTGAGCAAGATCTAGAAAAGTGATCCTTGTTTTGACATTTATTTTAATAATACGATTCAGAAAAGCTTATAGCAAAACTTTAAATAAAAAATATGTGATTTTATTTCACATTTCTTGTTGTCTGTCACTGATGGCCCAAACCAGGAGTTCCTCAACCTTTCCCTCCTAAATGGTGCTTAAGTATCAGTCCAAAACATGAAGAATTCCAGAACAAGTATATGTAACCCACATCAAGCGAGGTTGATCAGATCTGACTGATAAAGGCAATACAGTGCTACTGTTAGCATTGCTGAGTATTGTCATATGGCTAAAAGTCCCTGGTAGTTCAAGTTCAGGGGCTCAACTTGAGCAAATTTCAGTTCAATACAAGTGCAAGAGGTTATACTCAGTCTAGATCTGCTTTAGTAACTAGTCTGTCAGTTTACTGTACAGCACACCAAAGGACCAGGGCTGACTTGCCTTGCTTTTATGTGTAAACACCGCTGGCCTGAAAAGCATCCCAGCAGCTGGACAAGACTGTGGCAATCTGCTTTGTCTACAGGCTTGTGCAGCAAAATGCGTCACACTTTGGATATTCTAGCAGAGAAAAAGTTGAAGTCTGAATCATATACAAAGCATGAACAGTTCAGTCAGCATGTTGGCAGCACCTGGTACAGTGCTCTCTAGTAGAATGGGGATACACAACCAGTAATACCCAGTGACATCCAAAGTAGAGAAAAACTGACTCATTGCTGGGGTAAACCAGCTGGTTTTACTGTTATCAGTGGATTTTCACTCATTTAGGCTCATGAAAGTTTTGGCCTTGGAAGCCTAGAGACCCTTCCTCCAAATGCAAGTGATTAATCACCAAACACTAACCTGTTATTTGTACAGGGAAGAATGCAGTTCACCTTTTAATGAAGTTATACAATACTGCTGTACATTCTGATGAAACTGCATGTAACTACACATGCCTTAATTATGCATTGTATCATCAGTGGTACTCAGTAGCTCTATTGTGAAGAAATGAATGTGCTTTACAGCCTGAGGCAAGTCACTGAAAATGCTGTAATATTCATCCTTTAACCTGTGAAATAAGGTTAATGTAGGTAGCTCTTTAGACATCTGGGAAGCCTCTCTGCTCCCAGAAAGATATGGAGATAAGTATTCTCATGAAGAGTAGCAAATGCTTGGAAACCAACTACAGAAAAGCCTAATCAAGGCATCCTTTAGTGCTGGAATTAAACCTATTGTCATACCATGCTCTGTCTTATGCCAGCATCTCACCACTTAGGAATTATGGCACTATAAGGATGCAAAAGGCTCATCACAGGATGAGCTCAGGATTCTGCATTTGATTCTAGAGAGTAATTACATTAATCAATTCTAAACACTATACATAGCCACCAGAAAGCCACAGGGAAATTCTGGGCACCTATATTAAAGGACAGTTCTGAGCACAAGAAAAAGTGAATTTTAGCTTCTGAAATTTGAAGGCAAAGTAGCCTAACCTGAGCACTTGAGTTAGCCCCACCCTGAAGCAGGCTTCTTTGCACTACCACAATTATTAGGTATACTTTTAAAAAATGAAAAAGGGAATTTACTTCCTTAAAACAAAAACAAACAAAAATAGCACACCACAGCCATGCTTTTTTGCGTCTTCTGGTTTTCAGTTGCATCTTCCTTTTCCCACATCATCTAGTGTGTCAGCAATGCTACTATACAAAAACTAAGCCTTTCTTCCATTGCACATTTGCTCAGTGCCTAACACAACAGGCAGGATGAGCTGGAGACCTCCCAGTACTATTGCAAAATCAAATAAAGTTGCAGGGACAGGAAAACAGATCAGGTAGGCAAATGAGAATTTGACCAGTGTAATCAAGGTGTTGCAAAGGTGACAGACAAAACAAAAAACATAAAATCATAGTTAAGGCTATGCACAATCCCTACGTAACACAAAGTCTGCATTTTATAACAACACCATGTATTTTTAATATTGGAAACAGATTCTATTCCAGAACGATGAACAAACTTTGCCCTCTGTCACAGCACTACCATCAGTAGGGCTGTCTGCAATTTATTCTGATGGAAAGAATGACACACGTACATTCATACATTCATAACCAGTTGTCTGCTGCAAAGCTATCCTTCATCTATATTCCAGCCAAATTCATATAATTTCTAAATTTCACATTTTCCAGGGCAGGTGTGCATTAATAACCTGTGCATTCTCTTCAGCTGCCTTCATTTCCCCTATACTGGAATCAATAACAATAAGGACTGACTGCAGTGTAAGTTGTTCAGCATTTCACACTGGATACCTCGCTAATCAGACAGGCACTCCAATCTAGGATATTGCTGCTTTAAAAACCAAAAAAACAGATGCAACTGAAATCAATGCCTGTTTGTTCAGTAACAGGGCAGACGGCAGAAGAACACGTTTACAAACAGCAGGTGAGGCATTCCATGTGAAAAGGAATCAGATTGGCTGCTGCCGCCTTCAAGGACAGTGCTTACACAGGGAGGAAGATCATTTAAATGTTCTTGTATTGTTTTTAAATGCAGAGCCCATACCAAGGCCGTTAATGTGAATATCCAGGCATTGAGGAATGGTGACTACAATCAATGTTACCTGTGAACTTATCTATAACAGATAAGTTGTTTACAGATAAACACACCACATCAATACCCAATCTTAAGCGCTGCTCCACACAAACAGATATGAACAAACAACCCCATTGCCTTACACAGAGCTCCACTTGAGAGCCATGTACTCAGTTCCCAAAACTGAATCCAAGATTTTACCTTTAAAGATTGTGGTTCCAGGGTACAGGAGAGTTTGTGTTATCTTCTAAGAGATAAAAACTTATTTTAAAGGCAACCAGATATTACAGCTGAATGAACTCAATTACCGGGTTACCCACACACCACTCACCAGGTGTAGAGGCTTGGCCATTTTATCCTTTAGTAGAACTAGAAGTCTCATACCTAACACAGCAGAAACAATTGTTAAAGTTTGACAGTTCTTCTAAGTTCTATTCAAAAGAGTTGGACAGGCTCCAAGCTTGTAAAAATCTTTTATGACCTCTGGATCATGCCTCAAAATAAATCTGCTTTTTAGCCAAAGACTTAATTACTTTCTCCTTCCACAATGCCCAGAATCAGACAACCAAACCAAATTCCCACTACAGCCTGTATTTTATATCCCAGTCTGGTCTTCCTTGAAAGCATCTTCCCATTTCAGTGATGCAGGGAATTGTTCATGGAATGGAATACAAGACAAAACTACATAAAAGCTACTTGGTACATTCTGTGGTAAGAAGAACTGAGTAAAGCTGAGGTAAATTTGAACCTGAGAATCAACCTCAACAAGAAAGATAATGAAATTAAGTGCACACAAAGCCTTTGAGCACCCTCTGTGACCTATGCATAGAACAGGCTGATGAAGGCTTGCATGCTCCCAGTCTGCTGTTTTTGCATACTGCAATCCAGCCACCTTTACACTGAAGGCAGCAATCTGCCAAAGATGAATAATGCTAAAATGTGAACTATTGTAGATTTAGGGATTCATTCATCCTGCTCCCAGATTCTGGTATTAAAGGAAGTCAGTAGCTGGATTCTGATTTTAATGCTACCAAGATACACCTGTACAACCCAGGAAAAGATTATACAAAGAGGGAAAATTATAAGAGGGTATGAATGGAGAAAATGCCATCATCAATGTTAGATTGCAAGGAGGAAAAAACCATAGATAGAGGAAGAACCACTCATTTATTAATTTGCTTTTCTGTAGTAACATATTCAGAGTATCCACTCTCTCACTCCTCTTCTTTACTTCCAAATCAAGGTTTGGCAGCTGTCAGGATCCAAAAGGTAATTTAGGAAATAGCAGAGCCCACACATGGTTGGTTTTGTTTGGTTGTTTTTTTAAGGAGGAAGAGAGAGGAAAATAGAATCCACCCCACAACTTGAAAGTCAGCCATGGCTCATTATTTATTGTGAATTCAGATGTTTGTTATCGCTGGAAATGACCTACCCATCTTCTTTACACATTCAACCTTTCAGAAATTGTACTATTTCAGTTTCAGCATACATGTTTTATTTGCTGGAAAATTAATGACATGAATGGATTAAGATGAGCAGCTCTGACTAGGAGCGGTGTGGCATCTGTTCAAAAGCACTTGTCAGTAGAGACACAAGAAGTTTGAAATAAGGAAAGGTATAAACACAGGAGAATGGGAATTGTCAATTGACACAGTCTGGGATTAGGAATGGCTGGCTGCTGAAAGCGATAAAGCAGTCAGGAAAGAAGTGAGCATGGAGAATTCTCTGCACAGCAGCAAAAGGGAAGAGCAAGTCAGCTGCAAAAAGCTTTTGAGCCGCTCCCAGTGCCCATGGCCCTCCCCAAGCAGAGACCTGCTCCTCTCTGAGAACCAGCTGAGAGGCGGTGCCAGATAAACATGCTGTTATGACAGAGTTAATGTTTCACTAGCAGAAGAAACCAGAAAAGTGAACTTAAAAGGAAAAGTGAACTTTCAGACAAAGCAGAGCTCTGCAGAACAGGCAGGTATATGATTCTTTCCAAAAGGCAATAAATGTTGGGAACTCACAGCACTACTGCAGTAACAAGTGCTGAAGATAATGAAAACAGTGTGGCATTTATCATTTCCTGAAGACACACATTAAGAAATACCACGTAATATTGGAAGGTAGTTATAGCCTGGGCTCCTTAAGGAAACAAGGCTTGTGGGATTGTGAAATCCATCAGTCTTCTGTAATGGTTTCTGAGCCTGGCCCACTGCAACTCCACAGGACAAAGCAACAGAGATCTCGTGTTCCATTCCTAACAGCAGCTGGACAGGGACAAGGTTTCTCTAAAAGAAAGAGGGATTTCTTCCACCCATCCAATTGCCCAACAGCTTACGACTCACCAGTCATCTGGGCTTAAGACTGCTCTGGATCCTGGAAGCATTGGAAGTAAGTAAATGAATCTTTATGAGCTCTATTGTTCAAGGAACAGCTTGTATGTATTGAAGACTTGTGTTAGAAGACATGTAGCATGGCATTGCTTACTGCCATCAGAACAGATCGCTGAACAGTTTAAAAAATTCAGAAGCAGAGGGCAGAACTGAAAGTCTTGTGATGCTCAGCCTCCACTCTATTACTGGAGGCACAGAAAAACTGGCAGTTCAACAGACACACTCCAGACTTTGTTCTGATCTGGATGGATAATATGTAGGATGCCAGTCCTTCCTGCAGCATACCAGTAGGTTAATGCAGGGAGTAATCCACTACTGGGAGATGTCAAGCCTTTCTGAAACCATTCGTATCAGGCATTGTTTTGTGTTTAAGGATGTCACCACAACTGTCAAAAGCATCAGTCTGTCTCCTCATAGAGGATCATGTTTTAAAGTTTAATGAAGTCTAACTGACCTCCTTTAGTTAACATCCATGCGTAGCTACATCGTGGTATGAACTCCTTCCTATATGCTCAGATTCACAGCAGGCATTAAAGGCAGTCACTTGACTGTGCTTGGGAATATAAAAATGGAAAAGTCAGTAGACAGAAGAATGCTTTTATAAAGGTGTAGAAGAAATAAGAAAGTGTAGATAAACAAAAAATTGAGTACCTCAGTAGTAAAACTATTTACTTCACCTGAAAACAAAATAACATTTGGCAAATTACTCAAGTCCTTCAGTGGATGCCTCTGATAATTGCCCTGTGGTCCCTGTGTGGCACAGAAAGCTGTGTACACAGCAGAGTATGCCAATTTGCAACAAGCTCATTTCTATAAAAATAGAACAAATTCCCAATTTTCAAGAAGGAAATGTACTCTCTAACGTGGCTTAAAAGGATATAATAGCTGATGCTAAGAAAACTGTGTGCCCTTATGTCCTTATTTCCCACAGCAGTGCTCTCATATCCATGATGCAAAATTTGATTCTTGCCTATACCTACCTTTCCAGGGAAATAATGTACTCTCATCATTTACTTAGACCAGTCTGGCACCATTCATTTTCCCCAGTAATTTAAAGCTAGAGTATGCCAACATGGGTTTACCTGGAGTACCACTCACAATTTAAAAATTTTAAAATACTCATAATCTTCCAAGACAATTTTTCACTGATGTCTAGTGAAGATCTCAGAACGATTCTCTTTATAATTTACTCAGCTGAGGTATGATAAACTGAGTGAAACGTAGTTCTTTAGGAATGCTCAATTCAGGGTTCAATTTCTCTGTTGCTCATGCTTTTCAAGCCATTTTAAAAGTTTTGGTTTTTATGTATTCTTCATTAAGAATGATGATTAAAAATGCTTTCAGACTTCTACTTGAAATGAAAAATATCTATAAAATTTTGCTATTGTCACAATTAAGTATTCTGTTGACAGTACTGTTTACAACTTGTAAGGATGTATTCCCACAGGTTTGAGGATGAAGGCATTGGCTCCAGTTCCACAGTCAGAGCTTTGCACAGCAGCTGAAATTCTCCTTTCATGTGTACATGGAGCCTGCATGACTTGTGAGGGATAAAAGAAACAGGAAGAGCATAAAGCTTGCCAAAAATTAGACTGGAAGCCCAAAATCAAATTTCAAGTCCCTAGCTATTGACAAAGTGACTGCATCATCCTCTTCCATCAAGAGGCAGGTGTAGTTCAGTACCTCTGTAGATTTCTTCTAGCAGAACAGCAGACAACTGAAAGAAGATCCAGGAATACTTAAGGCAAGAAAGTCTTGTCACTGCCTGTCGTCATGGGCCTAAACCCCAAAACAAGCCAGAATTGTCAAAAACAAACAAACAAACAAAACCTGTCACCTACACAAATCACTATTCCACCTGCTCACCCCACTCATGGTTTGCCACTCTGTAGGTTAATTGCACTGAATAATGTTATATAGCAAAACAAATTCCCAAAATCATTTAAGGTATTTAGCTGTTGGTAATTCCAATTTAAATTAATGAAAATCGCACATCTTAATCCTCTTGGGATCACTTCAAGAATCTCAGAACAAATCAATGAAATCAAAGTGCTCTATCTGCAAAATGTGAATAATTTTAAAGGAACAAAGTTGTGAGAAGCTGTTGGTAGTGTGTTCTACATTTCCCACGGTAGCAGAAATGCTTCTCCTGTCGGTACAAGCAAGCCCTTTGCCAGCAATGTGCACCTCACCTCAGAGAGAAGTTGGTCTCACTCTGACATAAGAGCCAAGAAGCCTCCTTTGCCTAATTACTGCACACAGCTGTGACTACAGATTAAAATAGCCCAGCATGGTAGAAGCTTAGCTGGATGTCTAGAATCCCAACAGGAGTGTTCTTGTCTGAATAAAAAAAACTCTAAAGGAAAACTAATTTTCCCATCTCCACATTTACAGGTCACCACCAACAACAACAAAAAAAAAAAGACAAGGAAAAGATCATCAAGTAAAAATCTTGAGAAACAGTGAGATTCCTACCTAGGTCATGAACGAGACCAGCTAAGCTCAGAGATCCTAAGTGAAAAAATTTGGGGACAGCAAACTCAGAAGACCTCAAGGAAAGGTCAAGGTTCTGTTTACTACTTGGATGTTTATGTCAGAGCCTCATTTCCCAGAGATGCATGAAGACAAAGCTCTCTAGAGAAAAGCACTCTGAGGCAAAAGGGCAGAGGGAAGACAGGTAGCACTCAGAGGCAATGCTAGACTTCCTGCAGATAGGCTCCCTATTGCTTTAGCATTTCCAGCCCAGTGCACAGAAGGTGACCCCTTAGAAATTGATTGCAGTGGATGAAAATATGTTACTGCGTACTGCTGCAGAGAGCTCCAGGTCCTCACTTCTAGCAGCAGCAGATGTGGTAACGTGGAACACCTTGCAGCAATATACATCCACAGAGTTGCTCAACTAACCATTATCTAATGAAAATTAATTCCTTTGGCTGCAATACGCTGACTCTAAATCCCACACTCACTTGCAGTGAAGCACACAGAAGCCTTAGCACATCATAAGACATTGGTTGTAAGATATCAAGAGAACTCCAGCAGCTAACAGTTATGCTCTCATAGAAGCACAAACTGTTACTCCATCTAAAGAAAGATGAGAAGCAGCATAGATTAATGATGCAGAGCTAATTAAAGAAGTAAATAATTGTGGTGGTGTACCCTGAGCCAAAGAGGTAACAAATAATGCAGCAGGAAATAAGAAGAAATATGAGGGCTTGATTAATTAAGCTACATTTCTAAAGGTAAGTAGGACTATAAAATGTCAAATATGATATTAATGTAGAGTAGGTTTATTAGAAAAATAAATTATAGCTTTATATAAATTACATTAAGAGTTTGTTTTCCTTGGCCAGAGCTGTTGTACTTAATTGTTATAGCTTACATTCAGGGATGGGGGGGAAGCTGACTAAAGAAAAGAGTGATAGTGTTCCACGGAGATGCAATACGGGGTTGAAGAATGCAACTCAACAGAGTCCACATACAGGAATGGGCCTCACTCCCATCCTCAGGCAACACACATCTTGCTTGAAGCTACTTCAAACATTATCATGGCTCTGAAGGAACAACTGTGCCCAGCTTACACCAGAGATCGCTGCATGTGTTGAAGACACCATTAAAGCAAAAGCCAATGCTTAGAAAATGGTGCAACTGCCCTGAACTACGGGGCTGAAGCAGCTTCAAAGTGCTACAAGAGTTAAGTCTGGGGAAGCACATGTTCTGGGCTGGAGATGCAGCGCTTGATGCCTTGCAGCATCAGCTGGTGGAGAGTGGGGGAAAGGGAGAGGTGGAAAAGAACCGTTGTAAATGGGCTTTTCCATGCCTTAATGTTCAACATAGCTTTTTTAATCCATAAAAGTTTGCATACCTGATAGTATCTCAAGAACATCTGTTGTAATATTAGATGAATAAATTTATATCAGTCTTAGCTCTTAGCATTACATCAATCCTAATTCAACAGCATTACCATGGTTACACTCTTATTACAGCTTAACCTTGCAGGTGTCTTATCGAGATGTCTGGTACCAAAACAACTCTGATATTCTTTCTACATATGTTCCAGACAATCTAGTTATATCCACTCCATTAATATAAGGCCACAATCTCCATGCCTTAATTAACACAGAACCACAATACCATCTTCTGAGTCAAAAGAAAGCTATTGTGTAACATCCTTCCCATAGTCCAATTCCCAACACAAAACGCAAAGCTCCTAATTAGCTGCCCATCTTCAGGAGCTGGTTTCCCCAGCTCACATTCATCTATTACTAAAACGCTTTTTCTCATCAGCACAGCCATTAAAGATATAAAAACATCCACAACTTCATCAGAAAAAAAAAAAAAAGAGCTCTACCAAGGAGGTAAGAATACACTTTAAAAGCTACTTTAAAAATAAGGAATGGCCTTCAAACACTAACAAGGGTTTATAATCCCAACCGAGGCAGCAACTGAATGCATAAGGAAACCTGAAATTATGTAATCTGCCTAAAATAGGACAAACTCTCTTAAAAGTCCAAGCAGACTTCAGGGATTTGATGCTGTTTAACAGAACTTGTGATTTTGCACAACTCAGGACAAAAACTCCTATCAGCAGTGCTCGTGGAACAGCCCCAGTTCCGCACTGGATGCCATGGCGATACAGAGCGTGCTGCACCTCGCTGCATTTTCTAAATACAATTTACAAAGCAGCAGTAAGCAACTCCCCAAAATACATAGTTTAAAACAGCCAACATGGCTAAATGCAGGATCCTCAGCTTCACCACTGTCTGGGACTCTGTTAGTTTCCATGCTCTAACACCAAGCATCTTCCTTCACCATTCCTGCCTTCTTATTTCTGTTGCTCTTCACTTGAAGGATATCTCCAACGTTTCATCTCCTTGTGACTGTGAATCAGTGTTCATTATCTGATGATTAAGTTGATAAGCACTGACTCATTCTTTCTCACTTCATTAAACGAGTCTGTTTTGCTCCTGATTTATTCTGCATCTGTCTGAGAACTCACCCATATCTTCTGGTCTGAGGTATTCAGAAGTGCTTTACAATGGAGCTGTACCTTGGCTATGAGATTTGCAGTTGAATTTTTTCCTGAACGTGTGCTGCTTGACAGTTTTTAAGCAGGATAGAACTATAAATCCTACTTTGAGCAAAGCAGGGTCCTAGAGTTTCAGTGAGTTAAATAATGTTGAAATAACACAGATTATGAGAAAAAAAAAAAATGTAGGGATGTGGAAGATTCACATCTCAGCAATTTCTGACCTATTTTACAATCTGTTTACATTCTATTTGGGAAGTTATTAACTCATAATTATCCTTTCCATATATGCCACTAGCGTTTGCAGTAACAGAATAATTAATAAACATAAATAATCGTGATCATTTAATTTTCAAAGTCAAAATCATGCTAGAGCAGGTCTTTGAAAGCCACACATTGAAATACCAGTTTAAAACATTGTGTAAAACAGATAGTAGCGGATCAAAAACTTACATATGGTGAAAATCCTGCTCTTGCCATAGGGTCTGAAGTGCAAGTTCTTTCACATTTACTGTCAGCCTTAGGAAAACTCCCACTGACACAGAGGAATCCCAAGCTGCTCCTTTCCTGCCTCACCACAGAACAGTAATTTCCTCATGACACCTACATGTGACATACTGGCTTGGTAACATTTTGGTTCTCTCTCTGGTTGCTGAGAACAAGCATCTCACCTTGGTGCTGCTGTATGGAGAGATGCTGATCCTGCAAGCAGCGTGTCAACTGGCTTAGCTTACTGAAACACCTAAGCTCTCGTATTTCTTTTGATGAACCTGTTCTCATACTAAACGTTAGTGGGCATGCAAATCCTTGCACGGGTAAGCCCCAACGTTGCATTTATATTCCAGATGCATGTTTTCTATGAAAATGGAAATAAGCACAAGACTGGAACAAGAGCCGCTGAACGCCAAGAACTCAAGACCCAAGCGTTAGGATGGCTACACAGAAGGATTGCACATTCCTGTGTCCTTGTGTAAGGCTGGAGCTGAGCAAACATTTTGCATATTGGAGCAATTTTATCTCCATTCAAGAGGTTTCATTCCAGGGTTACGGTTTTACTTCCCAAACAGCTGAGCATATCTCCAGGTTATACCATCCTGTGTTCCAGAGAACCACAGTGATTACAGCCACCACAGTACGGTTAAAAAGTCATTATCAGAAATATTTTTGTAGCTCGTTAAGAACAATTATTTCTAAGCTAATTTCACCCACAGTATATAGTAGATACTGCCATTTCTGTACTAATGAGAGACAAACAAATTATTCATAATGACTATTTTCCTTCAGAAATGAGTGTTTTTTGTTTTAATTGTACCTGAATAGAGCTGATTTTCTGCAATTTATTTCTCATTCAAATTGAAATTCATATGTTACATCATTTGCAAAGTAGAAATAACACCTATTTATGGATCATTGGCTTATTTCCTACAGGTCTGCATAAGGCAGAGCTGTGCTAATTTTATATCTGTGCAAACAAACACACACAACCAAGCTGACCTGCAAACTGCATTGCCAAACCAAATGGAGACAGCCTCATGGTATTTAAATTGGTAATAGGCAGGGGAAAGTCAGCTTCCCACCATTTAAAAGAATAGCCAGATACTTTGTTTTTTTTCCTGAGGTCATCCAAATCACTTTGGATAACAAGTTTCCCATATGAGATAACACACATTGAAAAATAATTCTCTCACTCAAAAAAAACCTAATTTTTGTTGTCCCTCAGTTAACAGTGACAATTGCTCGGGTCCTGCAACAGCATTTATTTACCAAGTAGAGCAGACAGCTGTGAGCCATGGTCAGGAGCATTTTTGTGAAAACTTCATGTCTGAATATGATTCACAGTAATCAGGAATAGAAAAGCAATAGTTAATGATTTTATTGAATTACGTCTGGTTTGCACTGGTGATAAAAGGGACAGAACACAACCCTGATATGAGAACAGCAGCAATCAGATGGGAATGTCCTTCCCCAAGGTAGCTTTGGATTTGATCTGGCATAGCTGATAGAATCAAGGCTTAAAACAGGCAATTTTCCAGCAAAAGGGAAAGGATTACAAGGCTAACTACTCCATAAGGCAACAAGGGAAAAAAGGGGATAACATTTGAAATGAGAAAGCCAAGTCTCACCGCATTGCAAATATCAGTGAAGCAAATGCATCCAATAAAAAGCTCAAACCACGGAGTGTTATTTAACAAAGAGTATTTGTTTGGCCAACCAAAATCCGTGCTAGCGATGCCTCACATGCATGCCTGTAGGAAAGGAACACAGTCTAATTTCACATCACAAAAACATCTGCTAGCGTGCTCTTAGGAATTAATATATTCCTAACACACGTACTGGGTAGATTTCCAGAATTTGCACTGATTTTCATAACACTAGGCTTCAGTCATAATTTCATCGCTTGACTTCATCCCACAAACCATCTCTATTTCCTAGGTACCCTGAAAAATGTGTCTAACCCAGTTTATAATTCTTTCTTAGTATTGACCTCTGTCCATTTTCTTAGTTACCTGGATAATTCCATTTAGGATTTCAGCTTCACTGCAGCCATCTACTCTCCATCTTACTCAGCTAAACCCAAAACAATCTGTTATTTTTCTGATCCAAACGTTTATTTGGTCCTAATCTTTCCATCCACTTCTTTTCAACTAAATTTTTATTTTTCAGTAGCAAAAATGACAGAGCCATTTAAAACCATTAAGAACCTGGAAGAAAAGCTTTTATGCAAAAAAAATAAAAATAAAAAAAAAATAAAGCTTAACCACACATTCAGTTCCATAATTCAAAATGACTAACATTTTTGCAAGAACAAGCAGGTAAATGAAAAATATCCTGTTCTGTCAGAACTGCTTAGAGGATGTAATCTACAGTGATTTCTACTCCCTCTTTGACAGAAAATACAGACGAACCTTAAGCAAGCCAGGACTTTTTGGGCACAAAAGTTTCTCCAACAACACACAAAAGATCAAAAGATGCATATAAGAATTGTACAGAGAAAGACATTCAATTGAAATGAGAATATTTATTTGACATTTTAAGAACTGAAAAAATGGTATTGTGTAACAGAATACTTGGCTGTTTCCTAAGACCAAGTACATGACAGCTATTAGAACACACACTGGTTTGTATGTTACTAGTTGATTTCTTAGAATTTGTATTTCATTTGAAGTGTCTACTGGAAAACACCCTGCCACTCATCACTCAGTAAGATATGAGAGCATTGGAGTTAATGTCACTGAGTTTTGTCAGCATGACGATGCATTCAGCTGTGTCCCTGAAGGCAAATCTCAATGATAAATCAGTGACCACGTCCAATCTTTGTACAAGGTATGCTGCTTCAAAACAAAAACTTCTTCTGGCTTTAAGGCATATTTAACTGCAAAGTTTCTTAATATGTATTTCTGTCTTCATAGAAGTACTTAATATCTGCTTATCTAGGGCTTTAATTACCGTGTCTGACAAGTGAGTTTACCATAGCTTATTTACAAGCACCTCACAGGATACTTGGCTGTGATGTGAGATTTAGCTATGTGACACCCTACTGCAAAATATTTCTGTTGAATCAAAGGGAAAAAAAAATTCAGCCACTGTAATCAGCCTCAGGATTCTGCCATGCTGAGAGGGCTCTGAGGGAACTTTCTAATTGCAAAACATAGCACGTACCCTGCAGTATAAAAAGGAGAGCAAACTCCTAGTCTCCACGCCATGGGAGAACTTGGACACCAGCTACATGCTATAACTTGGCAACGTCATCGTTGAGACCAAACTCAAATATTGCTTTAGTCACAGCAATAACTTTCATTAACTGCAGCTGAAGTCAGTGGGAATGGCAGCATTTCCTTTCAAGATTAAGTCAGATTCTTTGCCTTGGTCTTGCCATTCCCCGTTATCCTCAGTCTTGTGGAACTGCATATGCCATTCTAAGGGTAATAGTAAGTGCAGCAGAATGGTAACACTTATGGAAATGAGGGTACAAAGAACAGGGCAGCACAGCTCTATTGCAAGCCATCAGATCTGTTCTATCTTCTGTGGATGATAATTTCTTTTATGCGTCCTGATGGCAGGATCAGGCTATTAACTTCTGCCATCTGTGCCCAGCTCGTTCCTTACCACAGGATTTTGACTACAGACTGTAAACCTCTGACTCAGGGATAATACTTGCTTTCTTGTGTCAGCAATGGGACCCAATGGTATTCTTTCTGTGTATACACAATGGGTCAATTTGCATTCAAGGTAACAGACCAGTGGCTTTCCCTTTTTAATACAGGGCAGGTCAGTATTTTATACATTCTTATAGGCAGTACACAAAGGTAATTTAAGACAATAGAGGGAACAGGTGAAAGCACTCTCCTTGCCACTTAGCACTGCCCAGCTGAGAGGGGCCTCTCATGCACTCATCTTCCATAAATCCTTCGCAGCCTTCTACCTCATCCTCAGGTTAAGTGAAAGAACTTCTTTTTTTTTTTTTTTTGCAAAGCTACCTGATAATCCTTGAATCATTTATGATGCATTTCCTGCACCTGAGGCCTGAGCTGCTAATGTCTGATTTACCAGCCTACAGAAGGAGTATCACAACAATCACTACAACAGAACACATATTAACACTGTTTTACATTTAAAAGCAGCACAGAAAGATCAACCATCCTTTCTGGTCAGGTTCAAACTGAGAAGTTCTTTGTTTGCTTTAGATGATGTACCCATCTAAGTGCTTTTCTGCATTTTAGCCTCAATCAACAAACCCTGCCACACCTTTTGCAGACACCTGTCACAGTTCTTTGATGTCGAGTCCTGCCAGAGTGCTTAAATACAGCCTTTAGTGCTAAATAAGCAGGATTCAAAACCATCTGAAGTGACTGATAATGGATTGGAAGTAATAGAAAATTCCAGTCCATAGGTCACCTGCACAGAATCTCCATACCTCAGCTGGCTTTGGCAGCCTGATCCACAGATAAGAAGGTCTCAAGTCATAATCATTGCAACACCCAACTGGCAGAAGCTGACATCGATCCTAAGAGAAAGTGACAAGCTGCAGCAATTCCGTGGGCAGCTCCCTGCCCTGCTGCTCCCACCGGGGCTGCCCACCGCATCCGTCTCGCTCCCCATGCTGCATCTATAACAACGCCAAGCAGCCCAGCTGAGCCTGCCTGTCACCCTTCCCTTCACACCTCAGAAAGCCCAGGATGCATTAGGCTCAGCCATAAAGCCTGCTATTTGTCAGATTTCCAGCTGACTGGAGCAGCATAACTGCTGCCTTCATTTCGCTTATTTTGTTGGTTAAAATCATGGTTCATTTCCAGCTTCTCCCAAATTAACTTCAGTGACCCTGTGGCACATAATTTCCATTGGTAACCAGGCAGCACTTAGTGGCTGTTTGTCTCATAATCTTCCCTTCCTGTTTTCTATACTTCTCACTGAATTAAAAAACAATAAATCTATTCTTGTGGGTCACGGCTTGAAACGCAAGTCCTACCCCAGCTACTGAGATGAGGTGGAACCTGTTGGGCCTTTCACCGAAGCAGAGGAGGCAGCATTTGGCCCCCAGTTAAAGTTAAGCAAGGTTAATAAAATCCAGCTATGACTCGGCCATTAATCCAGGGAGATGTGACAATGCATCAACTGATTTAGAGCTCCGTACCGCAAGGTTCTCCATGCCTAAGCACATGAAGGCAGCGGGAGGTGAAAACATTCAGTAGTTTTGGCATACGCAGTCTGTCTACACTGAGCTTTGCAGGCTTCTTGCACAGGGACCAGGAAGGACTTTATGTACCAGACATGGCAGAATCCTTGATGAAGTTGGGGCAGAATTTACACCTATCTCTCTGCTTAGATTCCTACCTCTCCATAAGGAAACAAGCTAGCAGCCAGACCTGGAGTACCACCCACCCAGACCACACAGCTCTCCCTCACCCTCTGTTGAAATGAACTTCATCATTTCAATGTCTATAATTGAACCCAGGTAGAGCAAACAGCTAACTTCACCTAAGTGTCAAATTAAGTAGCCTCATCATTGCTGTGCATATCTGAGAGGATGTTAAGGATTCATCTGAAGATGGGAAAGGGCTCCACTTCACTGCCTGATTCCTGTGGCTCTTTCTTCCACCTCTGAAATCAGCATGTGCCATTTCAATAACTTTCACATTATTCAAAGGCTACATCTATCTGCTCAGAAAGAGGTGCCAGAAGATATTTCTGAATCCTTTCACATCTTTTCATAATTTTTTCTTTGTTTCATTACTTCCTGCTGTTTCCTTCACAGTGGGTGAATCCAGACACATATGGAAATGTCAGCGTTTGGGGCTCAGCATATATTCAGCCTGGTCTATATAGAGGATAGCTCAACCTTTGGAGATACTTTTTTTTTTTAAAAAAAAAAAAAAAAAACCTTCACAACTTGAGGCAAAAGGAAAAAAGATCAACCAGAAAATCCTTTTTGGCTTGAATCCCTCTGAATTTGTGAAGCACATGGTAGGAGCAGTGTCCCACCTGAGAAAACGATAGATCAAATTCATCCATTTTCTTGATGAATGGCCAATAACTGGAAAGTCAAAACCGGAGACTGTGCCAGCATTAAATCAGACCTGAAGGACATTACAGGACTTGGGTCACACCATAAATCAGGAAAAATCATTCTTTGCTCCGCTCAGATTTGTATTTACATAGGAGCCAAGTTTTATAAAAGAGCTGACCTTGTCTTCTATCAAGACAGAACGTCTGCCCTCCTATCAATAGACCCAGGAAGTTCAAAGCAGGGATTGATCTTCTGTAGTTTTGGGTATAATGCCAACCTGGCAAGAATAAGGGTAAAAAGTCTTTTCTTCTTAAAACAAACACTCTTAAATCATAGGAAAAAATTTCAAACAATTAACAGCAGTCAATTTGCCTTCTTAAAACTGAACTGGTGAATAAGATAGAGCAAACTTTGCATAGGAATGGCTATGGGAGGAGGGTACAGCACTGGAAAAGATGAAGACAAGCTGAATCCTTTATTGGAGCACCTGTTGTTTGAAGCTCTTTCAAACAAAGCTTTCTTATTTATCAGGCTCACATCCAAAGCCTGTTTTATTTCTGATCCCTCAAAGGGTAGGCGATCTAGTCAAAAGTTTCCATAAGTTCATTATTATGAATGTTTAATTCAAGGTATATTGACCAAGTCTTCAGAACTCCTAAAGCAACTACAACCCAAGTTAAGTGGGAACCATTCTCTCTCTCTCGTCCCTGTCAAACAGCTGACGTTAAAAAACAGAGTTTGTGCTAGGAACACATCACAGTTCTCAGAAATGCAGACAACATGCTGGGGTACAAAGATACATGTGAATCAAATTCACAAGTATGAGAATCCACAACTATTTTATAGTGTCTACCTTCAGAAGATTCCTGGTAGCTTCAAGTCAGACAACCCCTGACGTGCAGCAGAAGCAGCACATGGTATAAAGACCCTACAGTAGTGAACTCCTTTCCACTGGTCAGATTAAGGGCATTCCTGCTAAAAAGATTTGCTAGGCTGATTAATTCTGAGCAACTGCGTCTGGGCTTCTGGAATGCTTGGACTTAAGGAAAGATATTTGAAGTGTTTTCACCTTTTTATAGGAATTATTTCTTCAGTAGTCATTCCTAGCTATATTGGGATGTAGCCCAACCATCTATGAATTAACTTCTCTCATTGTGTACAATATTATTCTTAAAAAAGATTATATATGTGTATATATCAAAAAGCACAGGACATACAGTTCCTCTGGAGGCACCCGGTGTGCTACCTGGCTACCACTTGTTCAGCAAAGAAATGAAATTTTCTTTGTCATGAAAACACCAGTCTGCCTCACTTTTCTTGACTGTCGTTTAGAAACCTCAAAATGGCTGAATGACAAACGTTACAAGTCCCTGACCAACCAGACTTTGACAGCAGTTTCATATTTTTCTCTTGAATCACACCTTCTGGCAAAAGGTGAATACATGCTGACATTTGTTCCACTACTGACCCTGCTGTACCAGCTGCCAAGCATGCCCCATGTTCTTCATGTCTGATGCACATCTACATACATCAATATAAGGAACAGATCACCAGGAGAACAGCATTTTTAGAAACCTTTTTTTTTCCCCTGCTAAGATTTGTAAAATATCATTACTTATACTCAAGCCAAGAAGCACCTAAAAAAAACAGGCAGAAATCTCCATGAAAGTATCGGTGTGCAGCTTTTTAGTGGCACATGGGAAATCTTCAGGTCAGAAAGCTCCTGAGCTACATCCTTCCTCAGAAGTCCAGGGTCCAAACTGAACACCTCAGTCGATAGCAACACTCAATTACCTGTGCAATAGCAAAGGCTTTGCTCATAGCATCTCGTAATTACAGCCGTCCCTTTCACTCTGTCTCCTATGCAGCCTTTAGGGAGAACGAGTTTATGGAAAGTTACCCTTTCTGCATACAAACTATTACCAATAAATTCAGCTACAATTCAGCTTATAATATTATAAACCAGAGAATCTTTTAAGTAAACAAGTCACCAAACTGATCACTATCAAAATTAGACTCCTTATGTACCAAGGAACAGCAGTCAGATACGTAACTGAAAAGCAACAAGAGAAATGTGGCATAAAGCTGAGGAAGCTTGGACTCAGCTGCAGGAAGAAGGGCAATATTAAAAGGGAATTTATAATCTAAATAAAGAAAAATACTTTATGGTACATTTCTACATTGTACTGAACCCTGTGTTAGGGCTTCTTAATAAAAAACATGCAGTATATAAACACTGTTGTATGATAAGTAGATAGAGAAAACAGACATAATATTTGAGCTTCTATTGCTGGGACTCGAGAAGGAATATTTTCACATGCAATTAACTATGTTGCAACATACTGGAGACAAACAAAGGTAAATTGAAAAAATCCAATTAAATTACAGAAGCACAAAGGACACATTCAGTGACCAATAAATAACCCATAAAGCACTACTGGAGTAGGTCGATGAGCACCGCTGGTTATCAAATGTTGAAGGGAATTCCTGGAATAATAAGAGGGGAGATGTAATACTCTGATTCATTAGGGGTTGCAGACAAAGCAAACAAGGGAGTAATGGCAGCTTCATGGCACACGTTTTGGCTGTTACCCAGAGAAGCTGTGTTCAGGTCCAGGATCAGCCTTGTGCAGGACACTGCATCTCAGTGCTCAGCTGAATAGTAGGGATGAAACTGCTTTCAGTATTCTTGCATTTGCCTGGGAACCCTGGAAAGCTGCATGCCATTTAGATGGTTTAGAACCTGAGAGCCACGCTAACCTATCGGCCTTGTGGAGTCCCTTGCCTTGAGGAGGACGATGGTCTGCGATCCAGCATCCACGATTTTTACAAGGCCAGTAAGGACTGAGTGATTTTGGAGGTAACAGCAAATCCTGTGAGATCCTTTCATTTACTTCATTACCCCGGATAATCGTCAGCTTGGGTAGCTATGTTCTCCTTAAAGGACATGCCCTGCAGTTTTGATAGGATGCACCATCTTCGCTTCCTCTCCCGAACTTCTCTTTGGTTGCACTGTCACCCTAAGGAGTAAAGCCATTTCTGCAAAGCTGAAACAGCCCTCCCCTACTTGCAAACACACCTCTTCTTCAAGCCTTTACAAATATTTTCTTTCAATGCCAAGTTTTAATATGTTCTTGCTACTCATCCTCTGCACAGTTCTGCACCAACCTGCAGCACACAGCAGCAGCCAGCTATTTCCCTGTATTTCCTCCTCAGTTTCCTTCTCCTACCAGCATTCCTCAAAGCATCCAGAGTATTTTCATTCTTCCTTGAAAACGATTTTTCATTAGCTGGCCCTCTGGTCTTCTAACTGCATATGGTCTGCTTTGAATCTCTTTCCATACTTGTAAAAGCATCAGAATTCAGGAGTCACCTGTGACTGAGCAGGACTAAATTCAGGAAACAAACCCAGCTGGGCCAAAGCTTGTCCCAGGAAAGGGCACCAGATCTCTGTAGAGTAGGAGGAGGAAATTGGAAAGAGTCTACATGTTAGGGTAGTTAATATCCTCGTTCGGAACGGTGGGGCCCTACTCACCTTGTCCACATATGACCCAGATAAGCCAAAGAGAAAGGAATCTAGTTCAGAATTGAGAAAGGAATTAATCCTGCTCTTGTCACAACCTGAGATTTTCTGCTGTTTGGAGAACAATGAAAAACCAGTGGGTCTGAGCTGTAACGCTGTACAAAGCATTATTTCCATGTGCTTTGTTTCTGCTGCCAGCACTTCAGGGAATAGTGAAAGTCCTTTAAAACCTTTTTTTTTTTTTTTTTTTTTGGTAATGTTTCAACTGATTTTTTTCAGAGGCACTAGCAAAAATCCCTATGAAAATTTCAGTAAGGCTGAGGTGCCCCTGGGCACCACCCAGAAGGAAAGAACCACAATTGTTCAGTAGTAGCAGCGATGTTAAACTTGCTCTCGGTTGAAGAATGCCATACTGTTACCACCACCTTCCTCCTATCAAAAACAGCCCTAAGTTATACCCCGCACAAAGACATTTGCACTGCATAAAGGGATTCGTTCTGTTGTTTTTCCCTTATCAGAAGGATGGTGAGATGCTGCGCTGCAGACAGTAAAGTTGCTACAGCCAATACTGACAAATTTTGCATCACAGCTTACTTAGGGATTAACAAGTGATATTAACTAGCAAGCTAGTTTCCAAGAAACCTTGCCTATGCAAAATTCACCTTCACATGTAGGCCAGGGCTGCCAGGGGGCCTGCTGCTTCCCATCACCTCACGGAGAGCTTCACTGCAGGATCATGCACGCTGCCCTTTCTTACACTCTGAGAAAACAGGGACCCAGTCATTCACATATGGCAGAGGATTTTTAACGTTTAACACTACAAAAAGGCCATGCTAAAACAGAATTTGTCACTTGGTAGATGCATTTTAAAATAGAAAATAGCATTATCACAAGAGTCCCTTTCCAAAGCCTCCCATGTACAGCACAAGTAGTACCAACTGCAGACGTTCCGGGAAGTGGCAGAAAGAAGAAAGGATTCTCAGAGTTCTGCTGCAGCACTTTTTAAAGATCTGATTGGATTTTCCCCATCAAAGGGGCTCTGTCTATAGCAGATAGCTTTTAATATCATTCCGCCACTATACAAATACGTTCTTCTATGGAAGCATTACAGATTTTTGTTTTTTTAAATATTCTGCTATCTCTAAACTAGCAGGCATTTTAAACAGAATTTTTAAAATAGCAGGAGATGTTTTAAGGAGTCTAGTGAACTGAAATTCATGGAAACAACCTGCTTGGTGAAGAGCGTGGGGAAGCCGGGTGTGCCAAGATGTTTCTGTTCTTAAAAACGCTTTTGAAAGTCAGTGTTAGTCCGGGTTGGCAGCTAACTATTGCTTTTAAAATGCACATTCCTTTGTGAATAAAGCCAGTTGGATTTTTTTTATTTTTTTTTTTTTTTTAAATCAGAGAACCACAGCAGACTGGGATTTATGCTCTGTGAAATCTTTTCAACTGTTGTGGCTGGTCTCAGGTGTGCAGCCTTAGTATAAATGGGTAACACTAAAAGGTGCCTTCAGGCATAGCCTTGAGCTATGGGAAATAAAATGCATGCCTTTTGAGCTGCCTCTGGCACGAGGGAAAGGGTCCAGAGAGCAGCCTGAAATTCAGGCTCCTTCGGCCTCTCCAGGTTCACTTTTTTCCTTTAATCCTCCTTTTCTCCAAGGAAAATTCATTTACATCGAGCTTGTGAATCCTCTGCTAGTAAGTGGCTTAGTTAAAAAANAAGAAGAAAAGACCAGAGTCCCTACCTTCTCTCACAGATCTTTACAGGAGATTTTGCTAGCCAACAGAGGAGAGCACGTGCCCTCTCTTACTCAGAAACCGTTGCTCCAGCCCAAGACAGTCCTGAATAAGGCAGGGATGCGATCTGCTGTGTCTGCCAGGAGCAGGCAGGAGACCAGGGC
Organism: Penelope pileata; assembly: GCA_013396635.1. Taxonomy (NCBI): domain Eukaryota; kingdom Metazoa; phylum Chordata; class Aves; order Galliformes; family Cracidae; genus Penelope; species Penelope pileata. Next base: position 76,290 of record WBMW01001647.1, read on the forward strand.
CCTTTATAACCCGTTGTTGCTTAGGAATAGGTAGCTCAAACCTACAAACAACCTTATGAAACCATTCAGGAAAAAAAAAAATAGAGAGACTTTGAAAATGCCTCCTCGCATTCCCCACCATAACACTCCATAGTTTGTTAATTTTTTTTTCACCCGATTCAAGCAAACACTTCCCTCACAAAGAATATAAACAAGAAGCTTTGGTTAGGCCAGCAACACTCACCGGGACCCAGCCACGAATGAAGCCAACAGAAACCAGGGCCTCCAGGTAGCTAACCACCACACCCAGAAGTCATTCTCATGATCCTGCTGCACTTCTCTAAGCACAAACAAATCCACCTGCATGCACAAGCTTCTAGAAGGGCTTCACCCACCTCTTTCTGATGCACTCCATGTAATCCCTGTGCCTTCCCTGACGTCCCTAGGTACTGGTCACCACGAGCTCCTGCTCTGTTGCACACCAGAACATCGTTAAGCAGCCCTGCCTCCTGCTCTACTTGTGTACTCTGTAATCAAGGGCAGTTATTGGAACAAGCTGTTCTCACAAAGGATCCTTGCCCATGGTCAAGTGTTCCACCCCATCACAGCTTGATCTGTGGGCTGTGATCAACTATCCGACTTTCTGTGAGCAGCCATCCCGTTACATGGCACAGGGAATTCAGAGGCGATGGAGCACGGCTCACCCTAATGCAGGATCAGTGCTGTGCCAGAGCATGCCTGATGGGTGTACTTAGGAATAGGCCAGGGGGAGCGTAAGATGGATAAAGTCTACAGTGGTGCAATGAAATTTGTGTGTAGGACATTACTCATCACAAATATATTGTGTCACACGTTGACATGACATGATTCATCATTGTATTCTAGCAGTGCTATATAGCACATAAAAAACAATGGCATCTGGAGGAAGATTTCACCTGATTTCCTTTAAAACTTGCTGAGCACTGTTGTTTCTCAAATGCTTGAACATCACCAAGCGTCTCTTTTCACACAGGGTGCTCTGATTGCACATCAGGCAGAAACCCACTTTCTGGAACCACAGACAGGGCAAGGCTTGCTTTTTGTTGCAGGTTATAGAAGTCACAGCATCTTCCTCCCTATACCTCAATTTCTCATGTATAGTAGGAAACTAGTAATATTTACTCTTCTTTTTAGAGAATGCACCACCAAGCTTTTGCATGAGAAATAAAATAGAGAAGCTTGAAAATACAAGCATCACTGAAAGCTGGTATCTCAGTATCATAACACATGGCTGTCTTTGAAATTGGGCATAAGATACATTGTGCCACATAAGGAAAATTTTATTTACCTGCCTTGAAGTGATTTATACGGTTTTCTAAGATTTGGTTGTTTTCCACCAACATATCAGAAATCTACTATTTATGCCAAGCAAAACCTAAGTTTAATCTAAGAGATAAAAACACGTAGAATGTTATTTGTGATTGTATTTTGAAATCCTTTATATGAGCTAGCAGACTGTACAGCAGATGCAAGGACCCGAGAGGATTCAGCTAAGCCAAGCCCACACATCACGACATTGTCAGTGTCAAAATTTTTCTTTCCCCCAAACCGAAGACTGAAAAATAGGAGAGAAATATTTTTTGCAAACTACACATTTTAACAAGAAAAACAATGAAATCTTCCCACTTTTTTTTCTCTTCAAATAATTGTAATCATAAAAGTTTGGAACTTGAGAAGAGGAAAGACATCTTCCTTGGACAGAATCAGGACGCTACAGGTAACAGCATTCAATCTATGTTACAGGGGCTATCTGCTAAATGCACTTGGGAACTCCCAGACACAACGCTTGGTGTAACAAGGACTGCTTCCTCGTGTCAGTTACTCATCTTCTCAGCTAGGAGAACACGTAACAGCAATTTTGCCAGAGCTCTGGTATTACACCCAGAGCAAACGTGCTTACCCCAAATGCAGACTATTTTTTTGAAAATGTGGTTGAAATATGGTTACTAAAAATGATTATCAGCTTCTTGGGCCAAGCCAAATCATTGGGATGCACAGAAGTTTTCTGCAAGTGATGACTGTCCTGCACTGTTCCTCAAGGCACTGCTCCATTCTCATCAGGAATCAAAGGGAAGACAGGGATTTGACATCTAACCAACACAAATGAAGAACTCTGCAGAACACAGACTGAGGTAACTAAGGCAAATTCAGGTAAGAAGGAGGTGCCTTCTGCATGTTGTCATCTACAGAACTGGACTTTCTGGACCCACCTGTCACCTTTCCACCACTTACATCATTTGCAGGTCGGTGGTTTACATGGATCTTGTATTGAAGCATGACACTTTTCTGCCGAGGGAATGGAAAGGCTTCTGCATCTTTTCAGCTCCCACAGCATTTCTACAAGCAGTCTCTGTGCATGAATGAACAGAGTTTAATGTAATAAGATTTGGCACCTTTGCAGATATGGCACTGGAATAGACCAAAATATGCAAAGACAAAAAAAAAAAAAAAGCCCCATATCTGACATAAAACACATATACACGTGCATGCATACGTATGTGCTCATGCTGATAAGATGACAGGCTGAAATGACATTCATTACATGCAGAACTGTTATGAGTGGCATGTTATAATGTGTGAAATTATTTGACATTGTCTGTCTGCTCCTTATGTCTTTTACTCCAAAGAATGATCCACATCCATATGTTCATGAGTTCTTTTACACAAAACTAACTGGTGTAAAAAAATTGTTAGTGGCAAAATAAACAGGTGTGTAAGCTAAGCAGGCTTGATGCTGATGGACTGTTCATGTTAATGGCCAGAACAGGCACTTCTGTTTAGCAAGCACACTGTTCTGGAACTGCCATCTTCTCTTCTGAATTGCAGCAAGCGTTCATGGCACTTCATTATCACCATCAGATATCGTCTCCCTCAAAATGAGGGCCTGCCTTTCAAAAAGTTTCTGGAATTTCTAAGGACATTCCCCACTTTCACTACTTTTTTCTTTTTAGACATATTTAATATGCAAATACTAAATACATTATCTACATTCATTTCATGTGTGTCTTCAAATTAAATGTCAAGAATACCCAAGAGAACAACGTTAATGAAGTCTTAGCCCATAGCACCCACTATCTTTCATTCTTATTAAACACAAAAGAACAAAAAGGTTAGTATAAATGTTGGTATTTAACCAAAAGGGAACAATTTCTGCGCATATTCATGAGGTATTAACTTTAGCACCTTTTTTGTTCTGCCCAATGAGTTCAGTGATAAATAGATATAAAACATGGTTGAACATGGTTATTGAAAATAAAGATGTTCTGGTAGCTAGCCAGCACATCAATTGATTTTACATGCTTGGTCTTTCTCTTTCATTGTTTGTCTCTACCTCAGGTTATGAATTTTCAGAAGCAAACATGAGCAATTCAGAGTAAATATACAACTGCTACTTGGACTGGTGTATGACTTTTCTCAGTTTTCCTTCTACAAGTTATTCAAATCAGTACAACTGTACACTTGGAAAACATTGTAACATATATTCCTGCATAGTTCTTTGCCACTGAAAACCTTTAAATAATTTCTCTTTCTTGTAATACAAAATAAATATCAGAAATATTTAGTAATCCTAAGGACTGTGGTTTTCTGTATGATATAAAGATTGATTCAATAATACTTTTATGATTGGAAGTGGTGAATTCACTGCTTTTATCATTTACTACTATCAGAATATGTATGTAAATATTAGTCAATTTGAACTTTTTGTGCATTTTAACATAATGTAATTTAGCTCAAAACTTGACTGAAGAAGCATATTGCTCATTACATACTCTCATTCTTTTAAATTCATCTGAACATGAAGCAGATTCATGTGATACCAAATAGCCTAATACGTTGTACATAGTCCCAAATGAAGAAAACCATTTACACAAGCTTTGCTAAACAGCAATTCCTTAGCTGAAACCTAGGTAGCAAAGACTTGCAAGAGACAAATGTATTTGCAGAACACTTACTTTACTCACTAGAGAGCTATGATTTGTGAAAGTAGAATGTGCAAGTGGCCAAACCAGGAAATATAACTTTCTGCTAGAATACCTGCGTGGTCATACAGCAACCACTTGACCATTCTGTGCTTCTTTTCCTCCTCACAGATAGGGCAAACATGCCCTAGGTAGGGTATTCAGAGCAGGGACCAGTTAACTACTTCTGTATGCAGCGCCTATCTTGAGTGGTGCCCTGATGGTGCTTGGAACAGTGTATGCTGATGAAATGTATGTAAAAATTACCATAAAGTGATAAAACCATAAAAAGTAAATGTCCTATGGTTCACTGGTTGACTTAGTGTTAATCTATAACAGTATAACTAAAGTAACTTTTACAATTTTTCTTAAAATAAATTTTGAATCATAACACTGGTGATGAGCTTTCCCTTCCATTCAAGAAGCATATGCAGATGTGGGCTGTTTGATGCTTTGCACAGCTCATGGCAGCCTTGGCATCCCAGCACCATGCTGCAATTTGCTGTGGAAACACATCATTGCTGCCCAGACAGTAAAGGGCACGTAATTTAATCTCTCTGCATTGCAGTTGATCACTTGCACAACTTACTGTCCCTGACTCTTTGACTTTTGGTATTTAAATCTGGAAACCAAGACCTTTCACAAGAGAACACCAGTTTCTCTGCCAGCCCATGGCACTACCATTGCAGGGGAAAAAAAAAAAACAGTTAACTGAGCCACTGATGCAATTTTCCTTCTCATCATTCCCATTCCTTGCACCTTGTTTTGTCTTTAGTTTACAACTGACTTTGGTCACTCAACACTTACTGTGAAATACGTCTATTAAAGAGGAATTGTGTTGGTATTTACTGTAATTACCACAAGTGTGACTGGTATTGAGTGACTGAAATTAATAGTAACAGAAAAAACTCAATATTAATCCGATGCTGCAGTGAGGATGGAAATAAAAAGACTTCTTGAAAATCTCTATCTGCCTCTTGTAATGTCTGAGCTCAAGTATTACATTCTTTGTAGCAATTACTACAAAATTTCAGGTTATTTTCTCCTTTTGACTCCTAATGGTGTAAGATTCTATTACAGGAGGTAATTGCCAGAAGATGGATTATTTTATCGTGTATACAGCCAGTCACTCTAGTGGCAGCTTGCCTATCCACTGAGCCAGAGCACTGGATCCGCAGGGCAATACTGCACTAATTGCTCACTGCTGGACTGCGTGTCCATGTCTTTCGTATGTTTTAAAGCAGGCTTTGCAAGTCTAAGCAAATACTATGTAAGGTATCACTTCTCGTCAAAAATAATTTAAAAGCAAGAAGAAAAAGAAAAAGCTTTAAACAGTCCAAAATTTACAGTGTGGCAATTCTTTCCATTGGGAAAATTGCTTTGCCAACATTTGTCATAATTCCTTTGTTTCTTAAATCTACCTCAGAGTATTTCATAATCCCCATTACCTACTCAAATGTCTGAGGATCCCTCTTGTCTCTGCTTTTACCTCTTCTTCCTTTTTCTGCCCCCATTGCTGTGAGGCCCGGTGGGAGGTGCCAGCAGCAGCGAGCTGTGGGCTGGTCGGTGAGGGCTGAGCACCAGCCATGGCCGGCTCCAGTCAGAGCTGGAACCGGTGTAAGCAGCCCTGTGAAAACACCAGTGCACCCCAAACTTTGGCCCATCACAAAGACGGTCTCCACGTGCAAAAATATTTAAGAAAAACTGGCAGCTGTGTGGGGCTGCAGAGATACTCTGGAAGAAAAACCCATGCCAGAAGGGAGTACCAGCTACCCCTGAGGGACTGCGGCCAGGGGTGACATAGGCCAGGGCAGAGGCACCCTGAGGGGCTGCAGCCACAAAGACCCACGCAGGGCCTGGAGGCCTTGAGGGGCTGTGGCCTGCGCTCAGCTCATGCCAGAGCAGGCCCACCTCCAAAGTTTGTGCTGATGAGCGACAAATTAAGTAAAATTTCTCAACTCAAAATGGTCCTGATTACGACATAAATTTACCAAAATCAGACAATTACTGTGCTAAGATGATCACTTTCTATGCTGACCAATGTTACTTCTTGATCTCTCTTTGCTGCCTCTTTTTTGCTGTCTGTCTTTTTGCCCTCCCGCTAGCCTGTAAGCTTTTAGGGAGGTATTCCCCATGGTCTGTGTTTAAATAATCTTGGCAAATTACTTTCAGTCTGAAGACTGGCGCGTCTAGCTGCTATCATAAAGAATTAGTGTGCATATTTCTCGTTGAGCATAATTTTTTAATGATATTTAACAGGAACTGGATGGCTACGTTTGCCAATTTAAAGGCTGGCAGCAATGTTATATAACATGCAGTTTACTTTAAATGGTATGCAGTTTTTTGGCTTCTAAATCTTGTTTTAACATTATTTCTGTAGCATACAATCAGCAGAGCAGTTGTTTAAGAGGTTTAGTTGCCAGACAATACAGAGGAGATTTTTTCCTGTACCTGTGTATCACAAAGGCTGTGTTCGTAATGTTGAAGAGCAGACCACCAGCAAGCTTTTGTCAGCAGTTACCGGATCTTAAACATTGAAGGCATTTTCAGTCACGCATTCATGAAGACTAAGCTCTGTGCTTTCTTTCTTAGTTTTGCACTGCTTGTTGGTGTGACACTGAAAGAGGAAGTATGAGACAGAAAGAGAATCCCACACAGGGGAAAAGCAGGAGTGCCAAACTGTCTTTCAATCAAAAATATTATACCAATGAACCAGACAATGAAGAAATGGATGGTGTCACTGAATAGTGACATTAAGGAACCAACTGAATGTGCAAATCTGAAGTATTGGGTGTCTGTCACCCATATTATGCATTATTCCTTTTATCCACTGATTCAAATGAACCTTGTAAATTGAAATGTGCATGTAGAATAGGATGTTCATAAAAGCCTTTGAGGGTTTCACAGTTTGGGCTATAATTACTTTTTTAGCACAATTCTTTGAGACAGTGACTACCTCTTAAACAAGGGCTGATTATCCACAGCTCCTACTGGTTTAATTACAAGCTCAATGGGGAAGGCCTTATGTTATACAATGTCAATGGAAAATGGACTAATAAATAAAAATGGGATGATTGATTAAAAGCCAACAAGTACCTCAGTACTTCAGATGACTCATTGCACTGAGAAGTCTCATGATCTATAGACAAAAGAAACAAAAGGAATGTAAGATTAAAGAGGCAATCAGTGGCAGAAAAGAAAAGAGAACTCAAGCCAGTGACTTAGTGACTAATCTGATAGTTTGAAATTGTGAAATTATTAGTAATAAAAAATAACTGGAAAAGTGGCTGTCATATGGACAAAACAGACCTCTCAGGTTAGAGAAACAGACCAAGGAGACCTCTTGGCTAAGCAAATAATTGGATCAATATTTGAGCAACTAATGCCAGAAATGTGCCTTGTATTTCTTCATTTCTCTTGGTTCTAAACCACAGTAAAATGGTGGCCTGAGAACAGTTCTTTTAGACAGCTGACTTGATAATGATCTTTACCTTAATCATCTTATCCATAGCCTTATGTAAAGCACAAAAATCTAGTAATTAGGAACTATTTCCTTCACCTAACTCAAGCATTCTAGTCCATCCTTAAGCCATTATTTAAGATATTTTATTATTATATCATTAAAATTAAGGGAAAGGAATCTTACTGTTAATGATTGACCAGTGTAAAGCAGCATACAAGAGGGACAGTCAGCTCAGTCTCCATAGCAGAACAACTACATTAGAGCTCATGACAGCAAAAAAACTTTTTGCCCTGAGTCAACATTGTGCTCCTGCCCTTAAAAGACTTTCAGAAATGCACTTCTTGACTGAGATCATGAAACAAGCTGATTGCCTACAAGTCGTCTTGCATTGTAGAAAGATTTGTTCATACTATAAAAATGGAAATGTGAAGGTATTTTATGACTTCTAACAGTTATTGGGATATGTTATAAGTTCTGACCTGCACTGATAATTATGGCTACCATCACCTTTTGAGAATGAGACCCAAAGTTATATGTCCACTCCTATGAGAGATTAGAAGTGACTTAAAATAATTCACTTTCAAAAGGAAATTATGCACTAATAAATAAAATAAAACTCTAACAATTAAAAACCCAATTCCAGAAATAAGCCTACTTTGAGAAGTTTCTGCAGGTGAGTGCTTCTGTCTTGCACTGATGCAGAGCAAGAGAGTGGGTGGAAAAGTTTCTTCAGCCCCAACGTGTCAAGCTGGCAACCTCATGGCACGCAAGCGCTACTTGCAGGGGAAGTTCAGATTGGATAGTAGAAAAAGTTCTTCACTGGAACAGGCACCCCCAGAAACTCATCATTTGGCTCCTGTTGGTGTTCACTAAGTTCATATAATACTCTTTTGGATATGTGGTTTAACTCTTAGGTTGCTCTCTGTGGAGTCAGGAGTTAGATTTGATGACGTCAGGGACCCCATCCAGTTCAGGATATTCTATGATTCTCTCAAGTGAATCCAAGAAAAGACTTTAAAAAGTGAGGAAAAAGAATAGTCCACCAAAAATTAAGCTTTATTACCCTTATAGCTTAATATAGAATCCTTTAAAAATGTTAAGAAATCACTTCTACAAAACATAAGATTTTATGAGAAGTTTCCTTTAAAAGTAAGTTTTTTATACATATTAGAATGCTACAGCCTAGACATTCTATTAAATTTTTTGATGAGATTTAAAATACCCGTAATGCTGATTTCATTTAAATTCCCAAGAATTTTTCCATAAAAGCACATGTGCATGACAGGAGAGGAAGACAGCACAAAATTGCTATCTCCTTCCTCCTGGCTTGCCGCCCTCTAACTGGAACAGGAGGCATTTGAAAATGTATCTAGCTCATTTATTTTCTCACCAAATTTTCTCAATGTATTGTAATACTTCATTTTCACTTGTTCAACAAAGAAAGGGAACCCATAAAAAGATGATAGGAGAGAATTCTATGCAAGTCTTTGAAGTAATGGTGATAATATATTCCCAAGAAACTGAATTTCCATTTGCATAATTAAATTGGCCAGAACTATCTTACTGTCCAGCTTGCAGGAGTTCAACTTCTCTGAAATGCAGTATCTATACTCATGAGACGCTGGTCAATTACACAGGTGAATTGATAGAAGAATTCAAGGCGCAGTATGCTTGATACACATTAATGGGAAGTCTAATGCAAGTTATGCACTATGCAGCAGCAGTATTTTATTATTTTGGTAAATAGCATACAACTGCAGAGGACACAGAATTGTGACATTGCAAAATTGGAGTCAACAGGGGTGGGTTTTTCCCCACATTTTTCAAGTCAAGCACAGAGTAGACTTAAAGATGTGTTGAAATGAGTTTGTGAAGAAGCTGACTTGGTTTCCCCTTCCATAAACACATTTTTTCCACGCAAATTGTTGCTCCTACATTTTGGTATTTGCAAAACACACAAAACTTATTCCTATAAGTGCTGATTTACTGGAAGCCTAATTTCCATGTGCATTACTACAGTAGTTAGGGGATTTGTGTTGTTTTGCAAAGGATGAAACTACTGCCAAGTGGGTGACTGTTGACCTCTTGACACAAAAATTTGTGCAGAGAAAAGATGGAATGTTTCCAACTCCAATGACTGTCTTTCCAAACCTGCAGCCAGAACTCTGCATTGATGTAATGCACGGCTAAGTAAGGTTGAGAATGGGAAGGGAAAGACATCATGGAACAAGCTGTCTTTTCTTCCTGAGATGCTCTTATTTGTCTGTCTCTAGACTGAAGAAAAGCCCTTGTTGTATCAGTATTAGCACCTGGTCTCCAGCCAGCTAATTTTCATTTTCTTTCTGTTACTTGGTTATTCATACATTTTTCCTAATGCTTACTCAACACGAAAAAAAATTGTTCCTGCTCCTAGAAAACATGAATGTGGTTGTCTCAGTGCTTTGAGACACTAGAGCATTTCCTGAAGATCCTGAACACCCTAACCTTCTCTTGAGATAACAATGCTTGCAGTAGTGATCTTGCAGTACCAGCAACTGTATTAGCATGAAATTGTCATTGCTTTGTAGGAAGCATGAGACTTCCATACAAATCATGGTTTCTGTGGAAAGACACTTTGCTTTTAAGTTTAGGAAACAAATGTGGAGTTTAATATGTGCTAATAACCTCTGAAAAGCAAAAGCAAAATAATAATAAGAAATCCTACCAGTCATGAAGTGGCAGAAATCTACTAAATGTGCTCTGCTTGACCATACTCAAAAGGTGACCCATATGTTGCCTGAATATCAATTTATCACTGTATCCATTTATCAAAGACAATTTTCTGTGAATAATAAAGTATGATGAACCACACAAAAAATAAATATGGACCATCTGTCTGCTTCCTTAGTCATTAACATTCACCTTCAGTATATGCTTGCCTTGTTTTATAACTACTTGAGTGACAGGAGAATTAGTTCCTTCCCATGGACTGTTTTTTTGTTTGTTTGTTTGCATTGTCTTTTTTTTTGTAGACTTTGTTTTTTCTATCATCTATGCATACATTTGTTAAACAGAAGGTGGGGGGAGAGTATGTGAAGTCTCAACTAATTTGAGAAACCAGCACCACTTCTGCTTGCAGATGTCACGGTGTTGGCATTTTGCGTATTCATTGCAATGATTCTCCTTTTTCAGTGGTAATGAAAAGGCATTTTTAGGCTGCCCTTAAGTTCCAGGTACACCCTCAAATTGTAAACATTCTCAAGTTTTCCTTTGTGCTGAGGGCAACTCTTCCAGAACAGATTCAGCCTTCAATGCTTTTAGTACAGCTCCAGAGTACTGCTACCTTCTTACGGCTTGCATTTGCTTACTGAATACTACAAAGCAGACAAATTAAATGTAGCAGTCAAACAAAATCAATGAAATCAAATAATAATTATATTCATACTGGTCATCTTTAATTGTGTGACATCTATCTGAATTATGCAGGAAAATGCAAAATAAAAATACAAAGAATTGTTATTCTGCCAGCTTCTTTCAAAAGAAGGTACTGAACAAGTTCAAACACAAGAAGAACCAATGACTCATGTAGCCTTATTGACAACATTTCAGGGATCTTTCGTTCTTGATTTGAAAAGAAGCAATGCTAGTGACAAGTGCCATCTGAGAGAAGGGATCCATCAACTAATCTACAATACACCTCTTCAGAAGTCTCTGCTCTCTGATCTGATATACACTATTTTTTTAGGAAGTAGGTCACAGCCTCTGCTCATGGTCTACCACGTTAAAGATCTCTCATCAGCGCTTGTCCGGCCATGAAGCCTGAAGACCAGCCGTGCCTGACCTGCTAGCTTTCTGTAACAGAGCTGGCTGGATTTCAGACCACAGGACAAGCAGCAGGTAGACATGAACCAATGCTTTGAATTCTAAGAGGTCAGTTTTGATACTCCTCAAGATTTTCTATATCATCTATTCAGCTTAACTTCTCTTCTGTACTTGTACTGTCATCTCCTCTCCTGCAACACGGCATGCAAAGGGAATCACGTAATTAGTTGTTTTCCACGCTTTTGTCACTTGGTTATAAAGATGCCATTAGAAATTCGTGCTTTCCTTCAAGCAGCACTCAATTTTTGTTCATCCCTGCTGTTTTAAGTACAGGCTGAAACTCTGGCACAGCCAACCCTACAAGCAGCCATTCGGTAACCCTGCACTTTCACTTACAGCAGCCAGTTGCTTCTAAACGATGAATTGGATAATGTGATTCACAAAGGAAAATTCTTTTTAAGAGTTCATCCATACTGAACAGACTGTAAAATAGTAGCCTATATTGCAAAACTATATTGCTGTAGGATTCGATCTTGTTTCAGTACATTTACAGTGACACTTTCCCATATTCTTGACAACTTAGAATAGTCACACAGGTATGTTATGACTTGCCACTTGGCATATCTTAAAAAAAAAAGAAGTAGATGTTATAGTGCTAAGCTGAATCAATCGATGTAATGGTGCTCCCTTATTGTCTTCTAAATTCAGTCCTGCACTATCATCAGCACCATCTGACAAAGGTAAAGCAGTTCACTGTGATTCCTGATTTTGTCACCTGTTCCAAATCCTCCCATGCCCAGGTATGGCCTGCCTCAGACAGGACTGAGACAGATCTGTCTGGCTAGGTTTCAAACTCGTTTTATAGATATATATGTACATATATATGCACACATACACACGATATGTATGTACTACATAGTGCATATATATAGTATTTACATATATATTCAGCATATATTTAGTGTATATATATACACACTAAAAAAAAACCCACAAACCCAAAAGCAAACGAACTCCACAACCAACTAAAACATCTCAGTTTGTTCTCTGCACTATTTTCTTTTTTTTCCTCCATGAAACAATACATTTTGTGCCTAAGATCTGTGCATGTGTGGGAGATGGGGAAATGACTTTTCACTGCACATTCTTATTGTTTTGCCTTCTTCCTATTGTTCACATCTTTCCTCCCTTGAATGACTGAAAAAAACACCAAAAACAAGCAAGAAAGAATTTTCTCAGCATCCATGTTAGCTTCTTCTCATCTCATTACTCTCACCAACTTTTATTACCCTTCTTTTTCCTTTCTAACTTCCACGCCAACCCTTTTGTCGCTTTCTCAATGCCACTGGTCTCCAAAGAGCAAACCATATAGCAGGGAGAGAGTCTGCCCTCAGTCACACCAATGCTAATTCAGAGTAGGGCTTTATAACCGAGAATAAATCTGTTCCTCTGTTGCAGAATATATTCCAGACTGCATCTGCTGGAAGAACTCGTCATAGAAGTTACTCTTTGCAGAGCTCCAAGAAAATTAGATAGTGTAGTCTATATAATTCTGAGCAGCGCAGGTAAAACGTTGACAGTGCATTTTAATAACCCATTACGCGTGTTTCTCCCTCAAGATGGATGCATTTATATCTCTAAACCTTTCTATCACATAGCATCCACTAATAGGCAGTTTTACATGTAAAAACTCTAACACACACAAGTAAATTTGAAAGAGAAGTAAAAGCCCTTGACAATAGTGCTCTTGATCCTTTGCAAATCCCTGTGGATGTATAGTACACAGTAAGTCAAAAATAATTAATAGGGTCAGCTCCAAAAGATGTCAGGTTCACTGAAGCATTCTATGTTTCTTTGAAAGAGAAACAATGCTGACACATTTTTAAAACTTAGGGTGAACTAAATATTGTCTCTAGAGATTGGCACTTTCATAGTGCTTTTGTAACTTCTCACTGCTACCTGTGTTTACTCTAAGTCACATTGGTGGGATGCTTGTCTTTTATTTAAGGATGTGGGAATTTAAAGGTAGAATTGAGTGAAAAAAATCTGCTAGAAGTTTTATCAAATTGTTTTTCAATTACTCTAGAAGTATAAATGTAATGACCAACATCGTTTTAATCCATTACTCTAGTTTTTCACCATGCAAAGAGCTTACTGAAAAAAGAGAATTATTCATAATTCAAATCCGGTGAACAGACAAGAATTTAAATACATGTTAAAAATCAGATTCAGCAAAGTACTTGGTATTTCTCTACCTGAAAACATCAAAATCAAACACCAACAAGCTTCAAAGAGGGAAAGTCAATGCTTTTAACAAATCCCATTACATGGGAAGCCATAATATCCTATGTGAATAACAGCCTTGCACGATGCCATTGGCATGCTACCTGATTGCTCGCCCTGCGTAGGAACCTGTCCTTCCCAACACTGAAAGTGATTCCCCAAGAATGTTAATATATCCCAACATCACACATGATAATTTCTCCTGTTAATCTGCAATTTAAAATAAATCCTAAGGATCATTCGTGTTCAGAAGCTACAGAGCGTGCTGTCAACTGAAGTTCTTCATTGTCTTTGCAGCTGGAAGTTGTTTTATTGGTAAACATTCATTTTAACAAGCAAATAGTAGCTTTGGTTTGCTGTTTTGAGAGTCATAAGCAGGGCTGTAACTTCTTAGTGACACTCTGGAGGCTCAGAATGAGGACAGGAATCATTAGGAAGAGCACTGTCAGTTCAGCAGCAGCTCTCTCTGGTGGCTGTGACAAGTGACCCCTGCCAAGGCAGGTCACTGCTGTGCGAGAAGCCATGGAGGGAAAAGAGTAAGAAAAAGGCAAAAGAAACTAGTAGACTAATGTAGTATAATTTAAAAGCTGACCCTGTACACTAAAGCTAATGGAACTAAACAACTGTAATCCTGAAAAGAAAATGGAACATTATTGAGAATGTAGCTACAGTACTTGAAATCCAATTAGCTGTGATATCTCCCTAAAGATTTGGGTCACATTTTTACCTTTCATTAAGTGAAATTTGTTTTTTCTTTGATTAAGTTCAATATTAAATGCAAACAAAAACCAAGAAAAAAAAAAAGCACAGTAATCAAACATATGTGTTGTCACCTGCATGATATTTCAGCAGTATTAGACTCACTTGGAAACAGTCAGTCTGTCAATTAGCAAAATCTTCCTCAAAACCATAACGTCCATGGTTCCACACTAAGGATATTTCTGCCTTCTACTGTGTTTTGACACATTAAACAGAGAGGACTCAATGACCTTCCAACCATATCCACAATCCAAACTTACACCAAGGCAAGTGAATCTGGAATCTGAAAGATGTTGTTATCGACACAATTAACCATTTAATCAGTGATACATCTGGGGTAAATTTTCTGCAGTGAAATAAAATGTAACAACAACATAGAGACTTCGCTTTCTACCTTATTTATTTTTTTCCTAATAAAAAGCCATCTTAACATCTGGGTTTGATTCTGTTTCAGTTTGGTTTTTAGTAGAAGAAAGCCAAAATTAGACCACTGGGTATCTTCAAAAAAAGAGAAGTGCAAACACATTCAGCGGTCATAAAAGAAATGAGGTATGTGGAGGAGCATCTCAGCAAGTAATGAAGGACAGACATCCCCTCAGACTCCCTCGATGCACTTAGCAAAGGTACCAAATCTCAAGTAAACCCTGTGGATTCTTGCAGTGTACATCTTCTGTATTTCACAACAAATTCCCAGACCAAACAGTGAAGGCATTAAAGAAAGTGAGATCAATATTTCTCAGCCTACTTCAGTTCTCCTCCCTAAACCTCAGAGCCAGACAGCAGTCCTGCTACTCCTTCTGGGTAGTCATCCCCGTCCCCGTCCTGGCTGCAGAAAAATAAGCAAAGCAACTTTTCTGAAGTTGAAAATAGGACAGGCAAAATTGTTTCCATTCTCACACCCTGAAAGATGCCGAGCTGGCTTATACTGCAGCATCTTTCTGTTCTCACGCAGTTGCACAAATGAGTGAACTAGGAATACTCTTGCAGACAGACATCAATTTCTGCTAAGCAGCAGCAGCTTCCCTTCTCACAGCTAATGATGGCCATTTCTAAGCTAAAAGAAGTGCCTCGCCATGTGAGTGCTTCTTTACAGTGTCAAAGAATTTAGCTTAAATCACCAGTGGAACAGATATCCAGAACTAAAATTGCCAGTCTGTAACTTCAGATAAAATTCTGCTGTTGATGTGAAAACTATAATAATTCTGAAGATGGACGCAAAGCTGGGTAGAGAGAAACTACAACAATTCTGAAGACAGACACAAGGCAAGGAAGAGACGGGGCCAATTAGCACATGCTTGACTTGGAGAGCAAGGCTACAGGGAGAATGGATGCTCCTGTTCCACAGAGCTGGCTCCCTGGGTATTGGAGAGTAGCAGGCAGAGCCTGGTTGTAAAAGCATCACATACCTCAACCAAGTAAAATAGCTGTGATTGCTGCAGTCTAACTAAAGACAAGTCTTGTGTAGATGAATAGGCTGTACCCACCTACAGAAATCATACCTGGTGGTAAAAGAATGTAAATCTCCAGGGCTGTTTGTTACTAAGGTAAGAGATTAGCCAAAACACAAGGCATTCATGCTTTTGTAAGAGAGTGCCATGTGACTGATGTGCAACCATTTTTCAGGAAAATTCATTATTTTAGTAATTTCTTACTTGGTTTTCTATCAGTGATAATATGGAAAGGGGATGATTTCTTCTATTCTAAACAAGGAGACAACAGAAGTGTTAATTAGACTGTTGAGCTCTGTGCTGCTCCTTTTTAAGAAACAAGCAGCTGGATTTATTCTGTAAGCTAAAAAGGTTTGTTTGCCTTTTTTTTTTTTTTGGAAAAGAATTCTAAAGCTTATTTCAGAAACTCATTAAATAGTTTGAGAAGGTCAAAAGCTGTGTCTGTGTCCACCCTGAACATGCCTCAGCAATCAGTCATG
Organism: Penelope pileata; assembly: GCA_013396635.1. Classification (NCBI taxonomy): domain Eukaryota; kingdom Metazoa; phylum Chordata; class Aves; order Galliformes; family Cracidae; genus Penelope; species Penelope pileata. The sequence goes on from WBMW01001647.1 coordinate 92,500, forward strand.
TTTTGGTCCTTCAAGCAAAACAAGCTGAGCTGTGCTAGTGCTAAGCAAAATGCAGTCAGAAACGTATCTGAGCTGGTCCAAAGCCGGAATTTATTAGCTCCCTTCCTGACAATAAATTCCACACAGGACATCTGAGGATCTGTTGTGAAATTCTGGCAATTCAACCTTATATCAAAATGATCGAGTACAAGTGTATTTGAAGCCCAAGAGTGCAAGTGAAATCAGGAAGCTAATTTTGTATAAGATCACAACCTCCAAATTAAATAATAGATGGAGCCTGCCTGCTGCATCATCAAATTTTAATTACAGTCTTTGCAGCTGTAGATCTTTGATCTCAGCTTAATAAATCATAGATGCGTTCTAGTTTTTTGCTTGTTTTTTGTGTCATGCTAAACTCATATATGAAACAGAACAATGTGCTCCAGTCTGCATTGTTACAAGGAGGGAAGGAGAATTCCCCTGGAATCTTTACCAGGAGCACCAAATGTCTTCAATGTCTGCTTTCATCCTCATCCCCTGTTTTTGAAGTTAGGTAAAATCAATTTTTTTTTTCCAAATAGCAGCACCACACTTCAACAACTGCATTGTTGTAGTTTGTGATGAGAAGTGTAGGTTGAATCCAAGGGCCATAAGGGTCTCTCCTGAACCAATGAAAACCTCTTCTTGCTTGACATTATGACAAACTGAAATGCTTTGTGGTTTGACAGTTCCAGTCCAAATTGTTGGCCCTTTTTATACAGATAAATTGAATCAACAACAGAGAAGTACAAAAAATACTGAATTTTACAGTTCCAGTCCTGTAGTAAACTGTTGCTCACAATTAGGGCAATTTGATTCTAGATCAAAAGAAGAAATGATAGGCCTGAATTATCCTGAACTATAGGATATGGATAATACATATTGTACCTGAGGTGCAAATGGCTTTTGTGGCTAATAACTTGCAGTAAGCTTTGGATTTTGAGCATCACAAGACTTCCAAGAGCTTGGAATGCACACGCACACCCTTAACCTAATTCCAAATGAGATAAAAACAAATCCCTGCAGGAGCTGCTGCTGGAGCTGCTGATTCTGAGAGCAGCACTTAAAGGCAGAGAGATTCCAGAACACCTTTTAGGTTCTGTGTTGCTCCTGATCTAATAACAAGAACTGATGGAAATCCAGTCAAATTAAAATACAACTTCATTTCCAGTAGATATAAATGACTGTGTGAGGTAGGTTTCACTTGCAAGTGCGCTGCGAGCCAGAGGTCAGCAACAGCCCAAAACCAAGAGAAGGAAATCGTTATGAGGTCACATTCTGTTCATAGCTATTAGCACCATGAATAAGCTGCTTGTTTTAAAAAATACAAATTACTTTGTGAAACAAATGAAATCAGTTATGTCTTACCCACAATTTATTAATGTCATTGAAATGGTTAGTCTTATGAATAAAAATTATTAACCACTCTAATGAAAGCAATTTAGTTCTTTTAATGTGTGTATGTGCAGTTACACTCTGAAAAATCCTAATATTCTGGCAGTCAAAATGCTGTCCTGCAGTAGCAAAAAACTTTCAATTTGCAAATATATGTAATTCCTAGGAGGACATTTTGAAATAATTTTACATATAAAAATATACCAATAAAAGATAACTACTCAAATTACTACAGATTTCCACACTGAAGAGAAATTGTCATTTAAACTCAATGCCAGCTCTTTCAGAAAAACCCCAAAAAGAACTGTTAAGGAACATATTCCCCTTGTTGTTTCCCACAGAGAGAAAGTTTCAAGGAACACTTTTCTAACTGGGGTAACAAAAAACCTTTGGATCTCTTTCTTGAACAGTATGGACATCCACCCGTTTTATTTACTATTACTCTACATTCCTTACAATGGCTGCAGTATAAATTTTGTCTTCCTTCATTTAAAGATAGATGTTTTCTAATATCAAGCTTGCAAATTGTGGACAAAGTGCATTGATGAGAAAGTCAAACTTCCACGGATCTCGATTCCTTGTCATTTGGTGGAACCAGTTCCTTACTGCAGGAAGTATCAAGCTCCTGCTTACTCCAGGAAGGCCAGGATAGGCTCAGTAGATTTTTAAAAATGTTACACAGCCATACATGCATTGCATTTTTGCTTTGTTGCTTCAAACCTCATGTGCTCCTTCCATTGAGTCGATGCACACACAGCAGCAGCTTTTTTTAATCCATGTATGCGCATTGCACAGAGTGCGAGGACAGAACATATCTGTGTCAATGCACGTGCACACAGGAACACCACGAGATTTATTTGGTTCTCTAAAGCATCTTCCTTGGTAAGCTGCCTGGATTTGATATCCAGTGTTTAGACACAGACCATTTGTACAATTTAACCTTCTGCATTTATACAACTCTAAAGGGAATATGGTGTATTTTAATGTCCCACAGCAGTACATAAAAGGAATAAAAAATGCACAGTGGATAGAAAAGCTTTCAAAAAAAATTCAGACTCTGTTCTTATGTTACTGCATAATGGTGTGTAAAATGTTCTCCAATTTTTCTGGTCACAGGACACAGTGTAGGATGAAAGCAAGAATATTAATCACATACATTTTGCTTATCACTTGCCTTGAAACCTTCATATGTCACGCAGAAGTTTAATGTTCTCCCCAGACTAATTTTTTCTGTTCTTTTCTGTCTTGAAACAAAGTGCTTTGCATAGCAGAGTATCTTGATTACCTACTCCTGTGGAAAAAAGCATGCCTGAAGGCATGTTTAGTTAAACTAATGCACTGGATTCATTTTTGGCTTTAGAGTTTTGTCATCAGCTCTTCCTTCTTCAGGAGCTTCTCTTGAAACTATTAAAGCACGGAGCGCAGTCTAAAAATACCTAAGTCAATCCATCTTCTATAAAATGAATAACCACGACTTGCTAAGCAATGATGCTGTTTATTATGAAATACTTCGTGTTTTATTTCACCTTTTGTTATGCTTTCTGAAGCTGGCTAATAACTGCAATTTGTTCCTCTACATAGCTGGATTGTTTTTCAAGTTGATAGCTATCTCCCCATTCTCGAAGTCAAAAGCAGTGCATTTGTAGAAACACTCCCAAACTTCAGGAGATAATCACCCAGCTTTTTAGAAGTATTTTTGAAATGATACAGGGATCCATCTTAAGCCACTTCAGAAGATGTTGGTTTACAGAGAATAAGTACTTAGCTGTTTCTGAAAGGTCTTTTAAGTTGTCATGTTAACCATGGAGAAGGACTCGTTACTTCTAAAGTTATAGGTCAATAGGAATTAAATACATGAGACATTTTCAAAAGGAGACAGTTTATTACTTAGGATAGCTACCACCAAACTTTTAAGACGCCTGTTTAAAAGCCACTGCCATTAGTTCCGCACTTGATGCTATAAGCAAATACAGCACTCAAGCTAAGACGAACCCCAGCTCAGAAAACCAAGAACAGTGTTGCACAGAAACGCTCCCAAGCTGCATGACCACAAAGGATGGGAGAGCTGGGAGACACTCTGACATCGGGTACTACCCAGAGCACCTGGGCAGCAGCTGAATTCCTCATGCTGGCACAATCTCAGGTAAGCTGAGCAGCATGCAGCAGACAGCTGAGCAGCAGTGCCCATGGAACAGCAGAGCTCTGCCTGGGTGATCCCACCCTGCTCCTCTGCAGGAGGGCTCAGCACTCCAGCTGGCTCAGCACAGCCCTGCGCCCCATGGACCACCCTGCAGGCTGTGTGGGAAGCAGGAACCACAACTCTGCCTGCCAGGGACATTTTGAAGATAAACATTTGAGAGGCACTCAGTAACAGCCTGAAGTGCCTTGCTCATCCTCTGAACACCAGGCGCAAGACACACACAGAGGAAGCAACAACTTGTTGCTGCCACTCTCCCTTCTTTTTCAGGTGGATAGCAGAGGTACAGGATGAGAGTGGCTTCCCTCACTGCAGCCTTCCTCAGGAGCTGATTTACAAACAAAGCAGTACCTCTCTGCCCTTTTGCTAAGAGTTAGATTGCAAACTAGCTATCAGCCCCCAAATATGACTGCACGGCTGCTTTCTGTCCAGCTGTTATTAACCATACACAGTCAAAAATGAAAGCAGTTCACACAGAAAATTCAAAGTACGAAATTCTTTGTACATTTCAAAGCTTGTTTGAATTGTAACTTCTTTAAATAAAAAAGTAGGCTTCTAATCAGGTCACAGTGAACTTTTCATTTCCTGGACTCCTAGCACTTAGGAGACAAAAATCTCTTTTTATTATGGATGTCACATACACTGTCATATTTTCTGAGCACCTCAGAAGCATTTTGCAGGGCAGCCTGGGTCAACTAATTTAGTCAACACTTACATAAAAGTCACTCGCAGTTCAGGTCTCAGTCCTACCCCAAGAACCAGAGGATGCCCGTGTTACCATGAGCGCACGGTCCGGGAGACTGAAATCATGGCTGTGTTATCTGGGGAAGGAAAGGAAGGATATGAAAGAGGAGGTAAAACTATATTCAAAACAGAGGTCTAAAATTAAAAGAATCAATTATCTGTTGTTTCAGCCTTACATGTTCTTCAATGCAAAGATCGTTTATAAAACAGGTGTTGGATGCTGTCACAAATAACCAAATATTTAGAAGGCACAATTTTTCTTTTAAAATGTAAGGCTACCCAATGCCTGCACATGCATTCTGTATGAGCTGGAAAACAAAAGCCTGCTTTTATAGTTGATTGCAGCCAATTTTCTCACTCTGAGAGGAACTATTATTCCTCCATGCTATAACTCCTCAAGACCCTGAGTCATTCTTGAGTCACATGCTTTCAAAGTAGGGCATGCAAGATAACATGGCTGAAACCAGTTGGAGAAAAGATTCTGGGAAGCCTAAAATAGACACCTCAGTCATAAAAGTGAAATGAGGACAGGTATTAAATAAACAATGCACAGAAGGCATGAGCATACAGGCCATGTTAAAGATGACACAAAGAGGACAGGAAAAACAATTCTGCAAAACCTTACAAGAGCTGTGGAACACTGAAGACTTACAACAATATTTTACCCTCTATTTTCACCTCCAGGTGCTTCTCAAAGGCGAGGACTTGGGGGACATAAATGGAACTATTGATTATAGAAGAAGTTTTGTTCAGCTTTGCCAACTGGATTAAGCATATGTCCTGTTTTACAGCTGAGAGAGGAACATCTTCCTATAGGTATCAAGAGTATGAGTTACACGTTCTGTATTCCTCCCCAGATGAAGCACAAAAAAAGTCATTTCCATTTTTGGAATTGGTGGATTTGAGTATTTGAAGAAATTCTTCCAGTTCTAATACTTGGATGGCTAATGTAACCAAATGGCATCCTATTTCATGGATAATGCAAAGAACATTAACAAACGTAAGCAGTAATGTTTTCCAAGAACACACAGCCTGCCTAAGCTCACACACCAAATTCAGGTTTCAGCTACTCCTCTAGCATGCAGCCACTGAGACCTGCGGACAGTTACAGCACAAAATCCACTCTTTGCCACTTACTTAAGGCAGGAAAACCAACACTTCCATGGAGATATTGATCTTTCCTCTCCAGTCCATGCTTGGAACTCAGCCTGATTTGCTGAAGATGAGGAGCGACTTCCAAGGCCAGGAAAGCTTTGCAGAATTTCAGCCCCCACAGTGAAGGCTGACATGAGTGTAATGCAGATCAAGAGCAGGCTGCTGCCATTTGGGGCTGTGACTGGTGTCACTGCAGGCTCAACATGACTTCAGCGTGAGCCTCAACTTGTTACTTCCTATGGTAAAATATCAGGTCATCTACAAGTAATTCAGCCATAAGGTCTAACACCAAGGGGTACTGGACCAAGAGGACACTGGAGGGATGTGCAGTACCTACCTCGCAGAATCAGAGCACGGTGTGCAAGGCTTTTACAGAATCAAGAAGAGCTGTATGTTGGGTTTGTATTTAGCAATGTGACAGATAACACCCATGAGGGGCATATTTCAGATTCCTTGTAATCAAGCTGAACAACAGCACTTAACTTAATTCATGCAACTGCCATACCCTGATAGGAGATGTCACAACAATATGAAAATGGAAAATGTGATTGCTGAAAAGAACAGTTAGCAATAGCTTTCTAAAAATAATAGCACATTTTTAATTGTAGTCTCATTTAGAAAAAGCTAATAGAGATGCCATAAATTAGTCTTCAACGTCTTCCCTATCCTAGGGCTCATAAAAATTAGTTGTCTAATTCTGGAAAGGCGTATTTTCTTGTTGGGAGCTGGCACTACAGGTCTGACTACAAAACTGGTGAGGCCTAACAGATGACCTGGGTCCCTCTCAGGAGAGCCCATACTTAACAAGAAAAAGCATTTCTGGACATCTGTAGCACTTTCTCTGTCAGTTTAAGTCTATGATTGTGCTTATTTTCACACATTCCCTACAGAATAAGCATCATCCAAGTTGAGGAAGGCTCACCCACCCCAACTAAGTCAATCTCCAATATCAAAATGTGCCTTCTGAGGCACAGAATCTGAGGGGCATCCCAGAGACCATCCATAAACACAGGAACAATAAATAGGGAGCTGAAGACCAGGGTCCCACACCAGCACTGACTATTCCCTGCTCTTAGTGAATAAGGTGTTTAAACCCCTTATTAAACCCAGGCCTTAGGCACTGATTTTCATAATTAATCTCTTGCATTGAAGATCATAATTTGTGTACAAATTGCCTACGAGTAAAGCAAGATCACACAGAAATGAAAGGCAAGGTTTTATCCCATGCAGTTACTCACATGAAAGGCACCAGACAACAAATATTATCAGTAAAGTGTAATTGGGATAATCTCACTCAGCTCAGCGGTGTGTCAAAACAGCCCTCTGACAAAACAAGAGCCCAAAGAAACAAACCAATTTACAACCAGGAATAAAAAGATTAATCACTCAAAGACAGGAAGAACTAGGTAGGCAAACATTGTACAGTCATCATAAAATGTGTATAATAATGCCATGAAATAGAAAATGACTACATTTATTATCTTTTTTCCAGGAAGTTTTCTGTTCATTGAAAACAGAGTTCCTATTATACTGCATGCAAGAGAAAGCAGAGAAAATTGGTTTTAAAAGGTTCCCCACAACCACCAATTTCTACAGCAGCAGATGTACAAATGTACCTTCTGCAAGTCCTACCTTGCTGACTTCTGATAATTAGTGTAAGCTGACTTGCTCTCTGGCCAGGAAGCTTTTGGTTATTTGCATAAACACAAGTTTCTTCAATCCTGCACCCACTCAGCAGTAGTTGAGGTCGTTAACTATGGATATTGGAAAAGGAAATGAATGCTGTGGTGCACGTCACAGCCTCTAACACAACCTGAATAGAGAAACCCAGACCCATCTCAGTTTCTGCACAACATCAGCTAGTAGCATCTGTTATATACTGTTAATAGATCCATCTACTGTCTTCTCCATTTCCAGTGGGTAAGTATGGCTTGAAGCTGTCAGTTGTGCTTTTACTGTTCTTCACCTTGCCACTGAATGCTGAGGTGAAGCTTCTTCCACAATTTTGAAGTGTGCATTCCCCTTTCATTCTCATTTCCCATCCCCAAGTATTACAAACCCCACTGCTTCCCTGCATCCAGGGTCTCGGGACTAATGAGGAGAGTGAAGAGGAAGTTTGGGAGCATTAATTCATTGACTCCACGATAGATCAGATGAAAAACAGGAATATTTCAGAAGCTTTATTCACAGCTCCGCAGTATTTCCCATCAAAATGCAGAGAAAATAATTGTGTTTTCTGCAATAAATGACATTCAGTGACAAATAATTGGAATCTGGGAGAACATTGACAGCAAACTGAAAGTATGCTTTTGGAGCAGAAAACAAGCTACATCTGATTACATCAGCTGTGTGGCATCATTTGTACCCATCCCAGTTAGTTTGTATGGGAGAAATAATATCCCACTCAACTTGTGTAGATCTTTAAGTCACTGTCATCCATAAAGGCTGCAGCTCCGAAGGGCTTTTGTTAAATACCACTTAATTGCACAGCACATCAGCCCCACTGCCCACCTGGCCCTGCCTTAGGTGCATCTGATAATTCATGATAAATATGGCAACCTTTTGCATTGACTAACTTGGAACAAAATATGGCTCACTAGAAAAAAAAAATGAAAATGGTAATTATATATATGTGTGCATATATATGCATGCAATTTCTTGACGAACAAAATCACTCCAAGCAGGTTTTCAAAAATTCATATTGTCACAAAATGTTTTAGTTTAATTACACAGAAATTAGCACAGGAAGCAATGAAATCCCAGGCTTCCTCCTGGGGCTATACAAGAGTCTCGAAGCTGGAGAAATGGTTCCTGTTTCTATCAAAGGACTTGGATTAATCAACTCATTTCTCTGCGCCTGAAATTATTCTATGGTACTTGCATCTTTATTATCAGACGTCCACAGATAAAACACAGTGCAAGGATTAAATATTATTAGCAGAAATGAAGAAATTGCACACGGCTTCCACTCTGTCCCTCTTCTCCTTCCCTCCAGAAGTGTTAGGGCTTTTTCCCATGGCATTTATCAGAAATTACTATTAGCAGACACGCTTCTCTCAAGCCATAATTCTTAGGCTCTATACTGCGCACTTGAAACTCCCATTCAAGTCACTGGGAGTTTGGAGACAGCAAGTGTTATGACCTTTATTATGGGCTGTCAGTATGCCAGAAACACTGCTCCGTGTCGCTGACATTGAAAAAATAACTCCATTACCTGAGAGCAACAGCAGGATCTCATTCTTTTTAGGCTCAAGTTCTAGAAAGAGATATCAGGATCTATTCAGTACATTTTGAGGATTATAGGAGAAGGTGGGTTGTTCATAAATATTGCCCATGTAATATTTCAAAATTTTCATAAAAATAAGGATCTTATAACACAAGGTGCTGACGAGAACCTCCCATTACAAATACACTATCTGAATATTGTGGAATGGATTTATTTCTTTGGGTGAGCCTCTCTCCAGAGAGTAACTACTAGCAAGTGATTAGATTAGAACGGGCAATACCTGATAATAATCCCCCGAAGTGCTTCACACTTCCTATGCAATTCCATTATGTGGAAAGAAATCCCTCACAGCTCCTCCAAGAGCTACCCATCAACACGCTGCAATCTGCAGAGAAACCTGGGGAAGATGATTGTATTGATCCTCATGGAGAAATTGATGCTTAGCAAGTTCTGTCTCACATAAATTTCCTTGTTTCCAAGTGCACGTTAAAGCTTTAATTGCGTTTATTGCAGTTCATAAAACCCAAGATGTACTCATTCCTAAATACGATTTTAATCTCATTAAAAACATTTCTTACATTGTACTCTATGCCATAGGGCAAATTACCAGAGGATAAATGATTTTTGGACTAAGACAGGCTGCATCTACCTAAAACTTGTGTTTGAGCTGACGTCCTCATAGAGAACAGTACAAGCTCTAAATAACCACTAAAATTTTGGTCAGTTTCCCCAAGGATACCACCTCAATTTAAAATGTTTAAGATTTGTAATATTTTGTACATCGCTTCCTTTACAGCCCCATGGAACTATTGTTATTTATAAATATTAACAAAAGTTATTAATACTTTTCTATTTTTCTTCAAAGATTTTTCTTGCCTCACAGACAGGCTTAGGCTTTTCTTTTCTAAATACAGAATTAATATCTAAGCAACATGAAAAGAAATCCATCGGCGTGACTGGCAGCCTTGGAGCCTGGTAAGAGGATATTGAACCTCTCACCCAGAGGTCACTGTTTCCAATGTGCCCTTAGCTGGGCTCGACTGAAACTCATTACCACTTGAGGGCTCTTCAGCGGGCTGCAAACCTGGATCTATAAAGTTCAGCTTCTCATGCAGACAGGAGAAATTCCTCCAAACAGGACCAAATATCCATAACAAAAGTAATGCACTAACTCTTGCTGACATTTATTCATAAATGAAATTTAGACACTGATTTATTTCTGTCCTTGTTTGTAGCCCAGGAAAATCAGCAATGCTCCGGAGCTAGACGATTTCTCCTTTAGCATTTCTGAGGGATGGAAGAAGGGAGTGGAATTTCCTATTGAGCTATCTTCTTCCCCATAGAGAGGGCTGAGAAGAAATGGCAGAACTTCTATCACTTGAGCTCAGCCTGCTCCATGAATAAACAGCATTTCAGTCTCTAGGGCTGTCAGCCCAAGACTTTTCATAAGATCTCACTTCTCGTATGAAGTACAAAGAGATATACTTTATATATGAGAAGTGTAGGTCATAAGTGATGGTTACAATGCCATTGATTTCAGCAGAAGTAAGATCGGGGCCTCCATCAATTACCGATAGCCAGGTTCCAGAGACACACATCTGCCATGACAATACGTCTTCTGCTCATTAATGCTCCATTAATGAAATTCTAAGAATTTGCCTAATGGAACTGCACAGATGCCACTATCTCCATTATCCCACAAGTCTTCTCTGGTTCTTTATTAAGTATCTCGAGTCAACTACTTGATGAAACTTAAGAATTATTTATATTCCAGCTTTCTGAATCCTTCGTGCTTTTGCTGTCTTAATGTCAGATGTCCCTGTTGCTGCCTGGAAGCAGCAGAAGTCCATAGAAGATGAGAATTTCCCTTCCCTCAGGATTAGGTCCTGTAGCTGTATCCTGGAGAAATAAAGCTCCCTAATTGTGAGTAGTGTTTATTTGAATAGATTTGCTCTGTGAAATGAAATAAGCTTTGCAGAAATATCTTGAATGCAGCTCTACAGACAGTTGAAAATTTGAATCAAGTTGTTGAGGAATTAAAAAACAGTGACTAGCATATAGCAAATCACTGGAATATGTGTTTCCATTAATCCTTGGAAATACTAAATTTTTGGCAGAAAACTTTTCAATACCCTCAAGGCTTTTTCTGTTAAAATTTCAGTGAAAACTTTCACTACAGTAACAGAATTCCATGGGGAACTCCATAACATTCTGCTCTTAAGAGCGAGGTAAGAGAGGAAAAATAAATCACAATAAAAAGGGAAAGTATTCCTGAGTTAATTAAAATGCTACTATTTAATGTACTGATTTAAGCCAGGTGGTTTTGCTTTTTAAAATATACCCTTATAGTTATAGACTTAGAAATAATTAAGATCAGTTTGTGGATTGTGTTTAGAAGCAGATGCAACTGAATATGTATACAATGAGAAAATAATCACTGGAACGAATGGCTCCCACCCTACAAGCAGTTGACAGTATATTAAAAGCCAGCTACTTCATTACAGGCCTCCCTCCCTACTTCCTTCCTAATGTATGCAGAACTAGGCTGGACACAATGTCCTTAAACTAACAAAGAAAGAAGATAATTTCTCCCTATTAATTTAATTCATGTTTTTAATCATATCGTACATATATTAAAATACAGCTGAAGCTCAAACTACAGACCATAAAGATGAAGACTTGTAGAACGTGCTCAGCACATCGCTTCTACACCAGCCATGGCAAGAGGAACAGCTTGCGGGCAGATCTTTGACTGGGGTAACTATTTTGTTCTTACATCACCAGAGGATCTGTTCCTTCACTCTGTGCCCCAGAGCCATTTCAATGCCACCTGCCTCCTGCCATTCCCTGCCTTCCTTCCCCGTGCTGGGAAGGCTCATCGTGCCGTTCTGTCATTTACCACAACCACCCACCATACAACTGGCCATTCAGTGATGGAGCATGTGTCATCTGAAAGGACCACAGGTTCTTTACAGAGTGTGTTTTATGGAATTGTTTTGCTCATGGGTAAAATACAGCCAGCTCTATAAGGATATAGAGTGTGTGTATATATATAAACAGAGAACAGCTGCACAACACACTGAATTTAGGAGACAAAGATAATACTCCACACATTTGGGTTTATGGAGGTAAATCATGCCAGAGTAAAATATTTCATTGATACCAATCCTATAAAAAAATGTAATCATTGAAAACAAACGAAGAAATACAAACAAAAAGAAACTGCTCTTAATCTGGCATCAGAGGATCCTACAAAGCTGTACTGGTTTACGTGGTTTTACTCATTCCTTACCTGATACCAGAATGAATTCCTGCTTTAAATGAGCCTTTAAAACAACAAATACCTTGGGGAACAGAGAGTCTTACTCTCCCATTGTGTTGTTCCCACTATACTGGGGCTTCATTCTTGGTTGGCAGTTTGATACCATCACAATAAACATAGTACTTCTGGTCTGGGCTTCGTGATTCCCATACAAAGAGGAGAAATTAATACTTAACCTATATTTCAAGATACCACCACTCCTCCAGCTGAGCAGCTGAAATTTTAATTGCGTGACACTCACAGCTGAGGCACAGAGTGCATACACAACATGCAAAGCTGCCTACTCACATGGGAAGCCTGTGGTAAAGCCACAAATCAAATTTATTTTGCCCAAGTCACAGTTCAGTATTCAAACAGAGCCATCTTCCCCCTCCACAGCTCTACTTCACAGTGAAGGAGCTGAACGTAATCCTGCACCTAAGAGCTGGTACCAGGCAGGGCATCATGCCAGTGGGGCACAGCTGATTTAGTGCTGACCCATCTGCCTGGCTCCCTCCTCCACTGGACTCTGCCAGGCTCTCGTGCAGACCTCAAGCTGCTTAAGATACAAGATTTGACAAGACTGTTGCCCAGATGTCTGTATTGATTCAGTTCTCGTGGGCTTATTTTTTTGCAGGTAAATTGTATTTCATTGCTGAGATCGAAATTCTGCTTGGGACTGGATGCAGCATAACTGGCTCTATCAGAAGACAGAGGCTCATTAACTCCCAGCCTGCTGACTGGCAGCCAACAATTCAGTATTTCCTTACACTGGACGACTGAGTTCCTGTGGCTTGACCAAAGGAAGCACCTGCTTGCCTGGGTGGCTCTTTGTTGGCTACAGTGCCTCCTGGATCAGAAGAAATAGAAGCCACATCTACAAACGGGTTCCTAGAAAACCATTCAGCTTCCAGTCTGCCAGCATCTTGTTAGAAACAATGTGTTATTTCACTTCAGACCAGCACATCAACTCTGACTGGCCTGATTAAATCCACGTCTGAAACTGCAATGCAAGAGCATCTTAACAGTGAATCCACCTGTACTTCTCCATCATTTTTTTTCATTGCAGCAACTTTAAGGTACATATATTAAAAATATATATAAGAAGAAGAAATAGATATCTATCTCTTTTTATACAGAACTGTGACATGTTTGTGGATACAGCCTCTCCAGTGTCAGCTCAAATCCAACCATATCAGTTGAAGGAGAAGCTCAGATGCTTTTCCTTCCCCTGAAGCCACTCACAACTCTCCATATTCCATTTTATTATTCCTGAGGATGTTATCTAGGACTCATAAAAATTTTTACAGAGCACTTTTCCCTTTGTCTGCCCCACAAGGCAGGTTTACAAAACTTTCTGAGAAGAGGCCTAGCTGCCAACAGATCAGGGAGTTGTGGATTCAAAACAAAGGGTGATAGCACTGACCAAATGTAATTGCCACCTTTTGTCAACACACATGTAAAGGGAGGAGCACAATCAAACATGCCAAGTGCCAGGAGAAACAGAATATATGTACCCACTGGTGTCTAGAAGTTTCAGTTATTAAATAAACACGAAGGCATTTTCTGCCTCATTACCAAAGCATTCTGCACAGCCAGCAACAAAGCAGTATCTGCCCGCAGGTAGTGCTGGGACCTGCACAACAGCCAGATTCAGGCAGCATTCAGGGTGGATCAATTTAAAAGTGGAAATTAATTTGCCAGGTGAGAGCCCTCATCTGCAGCAAGTTGCTATTCCCCAAGTGCCAACCACAAAGACTTTGCAGCTGTTGAGCCTAATCCCAATTTAGTGAACAAATCTCTCCAGCGCTGTGTTGCAGATCTCTTATTTTGGGCTTGGCGGTGGTGCCAGGACTGCCAGAATCCACCATGTGGATATTGGCTGCCTCGCACAGACACTGATGAGTTTTACTCACAGGCATGCCAGAAACAAACACAGTGCTTCTCAGTATCACCTTCGGGAAAAATTGCCAGGCTCAGACACAGGAAGCCCTGCTGTGCCGAGCACCGGGAGCACAGACAACTGCCCAGTTCCATGCACACAGCCAGCCTTCTTCTGCAGCAGCTTCTCAGAATATTTTCTTTCTCGGGCACTTTGGTTTAATTCAGTTGTCCCAAAAACCTGAGTAAGATATTCTGTAAAAATGCGAGAAAAGCCCAAGGAAGTTAGACATACAATGCCAACAGAAAATTCTGGTTACCTTACCATGATCCTTTAGAAACTGCAACCTATTATTTCTGTTGCTTTGGAGATGCAGTCATCCTTCTCAAAGCGGCTTCCATAAATTTTCAGACATTTAAATTAAACAGTACTTCAAGGTTTCTCAGTAGCTTCATGCTTCCTGATTCATTCTCTTCCATTCACTGACGCTAAACTAATAAGTGCTCCAGTATCTGAGTAATTCACTCATCTGAAGATGCTGTCTGTAGCTCCTACTGCAAATTCTTTGCTTCTAACAGCTTCTAACTGCCAGTTTCAGCTTTTCTGTCCTTGTCCCAGTCCTATTTGACCTGAGAAGCTTGTAACATTATACCTTCACTCTATTATTTTAAACAATGCCCTGAATGCATTTCTTCTTGCTGCCCAGTTAATTTTGCTTGCATTTTCCTGACTCATGTCAAGTCACAATCTATTCCTATGCAATGCCCTTAGTTAGCCTTCTTTATCCAATCAGAAAAGCATGTTCTCTGAGCCAAACTTTCTCATAATTTACCCACAGATGCTGATTCCCATATCACCATCAGCACTAATAGAACTGCCAAGGGGTACACAGTAGCCTCATCCCCAAGCTGGTGGCATTTGCACTTTATTATACAGCATATAATAGGCTGTGATACTTTTGTGTGAAAGATTCAATATGAAAATAAATAGTTTGGTATATGCACAGTTTAATTTGATTTGAGTAGCTTTTGAAGAGTTTCCTCAGACACTTCATTGTGCTGATGGTTCCAGTGCTGGGAGCCTAGATTTCTTGTTTATTAGAGCTGGCATAATGAAAGTTTGCCACCTGATTAATTTTAATAGTTTAGCAAGGAACCTGAGGATAATGCATATAGGCTGCCAAGCTACAGACAAATTTTGTCCGTTTGGTTGCAAAGACTTTGGCAGAAATAAAACCTGCTCTTTGCTATTGTAGAGAAACATTTTGTCGGGTGAAGTAATGCTTCCTAAGAAAGTCACTGTCTCATTTGCCTTTATTATGCACCGAGCCTTAACAACTCAAACAATCAGATTTGAGGCGATACACAGGCCCAATTCTGATATCCCTCACACTGACTGCTGGTGTGAAAGATCTAGCATTACAGTGTTTAGAGTCTGTTTGCCTGGCAGCATTCAAAAACAGCCCAGGGCAAGAAGTCAAGAAATCTGGGTCTCACTCCCAGCTTTTTTAATAGCCACTTCACTCTTCCATGCCTCAATTTCCCCAGCTAAGTGCACACCGTGTCACTGATTTCCCCTGCAAAATACTTCCAGGTCTGCTGATGAAGAGCACTACGCAAGAGCTCATTGCTATCAGTCACAGCGTGTTCCAGGAGGATTAGAAAAGGCTTCAGAGATGACTTAGAGGATGATCTGCAGGTGGAAGCATTACCTAAATGGTGCTGTACCCATGCTCAGCACCCAAATATTCATCCAATCCACAGGGAAATGTTTTTATTGAGCCTTCTGACCCTTGGGGCGTTGCTAATGCCCAGAGGTGACAGGCTTTATATGTGTGCTTCTTTCAAAACAGAAAGAAAAAAAAAAAACTGTTTATCTCCTGTGTTATCATAAGTTATTCTCCTTAAAAGATATTAGAATGGGACTGACTTCTCTTAACATGTAAATTTTGTTTCTAGATAGTATTACTGCTTCTATTTGAGATGCCTGACCTGTAGGTTAGGAGTGGGGCTGGAAGCAGTAGGTGCCGGCTGGACGTGGAGGATATGGACAGGTGCTGACATCTCAGGCTCTGGCAAGAGGAGTAAAGAAAAAAAAATGTTCTCTGCCACTTAATTTGGAACACAAATGATTTACACTGAAATGATTAACCAGTGCATTCATTGTACTTGCATGGTTACTGTTTAGTACCAAAGCAAGTAAACGACAGTCCGCAGTAACGCAGAAAAGATAAACAATTGGAGGCCTCAAATCTACAAATTAGTACAGTAAGTGAACATCAAAATCCCTCAACAGAGGCCTCAAGCCAACCTGCACAAAGAAGCAGGCACAGTGGAGGCAATGCCATATCTGTTCTAATATTCCTCGGTGCGGTTCTCCACTTCCAAGCAGAATATCATCTATTACAATCAAAGTGAATCACAGAATTTGTTGTTGATCTAATGAAAAAGAATATTTAATTAAGAAGCATATCTATTTAATGTAATTTATATGAGTGTGGGGGGTGATGGGTTGTTTGGTTGTATTAAAGTTGTTTTTTCCCTGAAATGTCACCTAAAACATTCAAGTAACTTCAGCAAGTTGTCCTACCAAAGGCATCAGAAACAGTCTGCAGTGAACACTTTTTTCCCCATCTCCTGGAAGTATTTTTAGTCCAAAATCCTGCGAACACTCATTTTTAAACTAACAGGTTAATAATTTCTATACAAATGTATCTTTTCTCCCCTCTCCTCAACTCTGTCTCTTTTGCAAGGTGAATTGCTAAATTGTTCTGGTAGCTCGTAATGAACACACTAAAATAAGTAACCTGGATAAGAGAGATAACGAGAAAATGAGAGTTTGGATCTTAGGTGAGGAATATATTTTCAGTAACTGAAAAAAAGAATCCTATCACACTGCACCTATCTAGAAGAGAATAGAAAAGGAAATAAAATGAAAGGATCACTCCACAGTGATGTCAGCATACATATATGTACTGACACAGGAGAGACACACACAGGCACAGACTGCACGTTACCTGCACAGGGAAGATACAATCTTAGCAGCTGAGCAGGAAAAGCAAACGCTCACTTCTCACCGTGCCAGGTTAGTGCACTTATTCCCTGGACGAGCGTTTGAAGGAAACAGGTTCATTAAAGAAATGTCAAGGGAAGCGGGCGGGCAGGGGATAGCAAAGCAGAACAACCCAGCAAACCTCGACTTAAATAGAAGATAAGCAATAATTCATCAAAAGGCCACTCACTTGAGGAAGAAGCACTGGAATAAGTGGATGTCTTAAAAATAATGCAAAATAAGCATTTTCTCAAGTTACTATTGCCCACCACACTGAATAAAATATATCAACAGTTCTCCAAACCACGGAATTGTCGTTAACATCCTCTTCAGAAATCCTTTTGATTTCTTTTTAGCTATTGCTCAGTTTTGCTTTCAGGTCCCCAGCATTTAGCTTTCAGCTGGGGTCAGACTGCATTTCCAGGAGTGGTCTGTTGGCAGAGAAAGGGAGCAACCAGAAGGGAGGATGGGAAAAAAAGGCAAAAAACAAAACAAAACAAAAAAAAAAAAAAACCATTTTTTAGACCACAATGCCTGAAAGCAGACATCCTCTTTAGTCCAATAGCCTGTCCTGTGGTAAAACTCTCAAAATGTCAGAAACACTGGAAAGCCATGACAAAATACATTGAAAACAATTAAGCCCATGTTTCCCAACCCACTACATAGACTGTGCTCCTGTCCTTAACTGCTTCACACTCAGAAGCCCTTGTGCACACAGACCTCCTCCAGCTTGGTAGGAGAGCTGCGGCTCGTCAAACCTTGCAGAGACACACGTTTCAGAACTCCAGCCTGTCTTCAATATTTAACATACACTCCTGCCGACATTAGTGCACCTGCCATCTCTCTCCTCCAAATGTCAGTGAAACAAGCCAGCTGTGTGAGGATGTATAGAAACGACGACTTCAGAGCTTACAACAGAAAAATAAAAACAAGAAACTCTGCCCTTACACCATTACAGTCCCCAACAGATCCATATCCAGACAAAAATCGTAAGGGAAAGCTTCTGTAGACATAATGAACTGCAACATGGCTTCTAGGGGGTTTATTTATTTTTAAAGGACCAAGGATTTTGAGCATACACAACTAGTTGGGATGCTTTGGAGGGTTTCCACAGAAGCCAAGCTTGGCCACACCGATGCTCCGTGCTCCTTCTGTAGGCAGCAGAAAGCAGCTTCTCCTGATGGAAACTGAGGACAGGAAACCCTGCACCCTGGCTCCTGGAAGCCCTTGCTGTGTAGCACCCAAATAGAACACCATCCCAGACCACCTACCTACACCCACTCTGCTGAGACACTCGGCTTGCTTGGAAGCGATCCCTGGATCGTTACGATGGCAGGCGTGGCTGTGGCTGGATGGTTGGATGGTTGGATGGTTACTGCAAGTGAGCAGAGCCTGGATCCCTGGAGCCTGGGACATGACAACCAGCACAGAGCACATGTCATTACCTCGTCTGCCACAGCAGCACGGCTGCTTTCTGACTTACAGGAAAAACAAATATTTGCTTCTTGCGTTTGTCCCAATAGGGCTGGAAATGTGAAATATTTGCTATAAGATTTGAGATGGTGGCACAATTTTCTCTCTGTCAGAAGAGAAAAGAGGATTCATGAATAATCTATAGCCACTATAGACGGAACTCTTAATCAGAACGACTCAAAACAAAATCAAGTCTCTTACATAATTAAAGGAGGGAGGGGGTTCTCTGAGGTACGCACGGTAGAAACATGTCAAATCACTACTAAAAAATATCCCTGCTCACCCGCAAATTATCCAATTAAACATCTGACAGACACTGACAAACGTTATCTACCACTTCCACATCAGCCGAATCTTCATACAAAGAACTGCGTGCTGCAGATTTGTATTTTTAAACACACTGCAGAGACATTTATCCTTGCCAGATCTCTTTCTACTCACAAATCTATAACCTAGGGTTACAAATACAGCACAAATGTAGCAATAAAACAAAACATATTTGCTTTTACAATTTTTTTAAAAATTTAAATGTGACATATCATCAAATCTCTACTGATTCTTAGGAAAAAAGGGCAAGCTGAGCAATGCATGCAGTATGCTGGTACCGCGCTCTGCACCAGAAGCCTTTGGCCATGTAACTCGCACCCGTAAGGAACTCTATCCCAATATTTGGGCACAGCAAGCAACCAAGGGCAAGGTAGGGCCTATATCCAGATCCTCCCTGCACACAAAGCAATGCACATCCATCTTAACAGCAGCTCCCCAAGCATGGGATCCAACCACATGGGCAGACAGGGAAGGAGCTCCATCCCCGCTCCACCTTTTGACCCACCAGGCACACGCTGCGGCTTCAGATACTCCCTTGTCCCATGGCAAAGGACACGTAGTGCTCATTTAACGAGAGGTGTCTGGGCCCAAGAGGGACAGACTGGGGGGTTATCTGGAAAGCGTAGCAGAAGGGTGACTGTCAGTCCAGCTCACTGTCCCGTGGCCCTGGGAGAGGTTGTGCCACATGGTTTTACCATGGCAAGCTCCTAATAGGGAATTTTGATAGATATCTTTTGTATTAAGTGATACCTCAGCACAAAGAAGAAGAAAATCTTTTAAGGCATTTCATTCCAATCATGGAGCCTGTTTTGTTTCCTAATGTGCTCATAAGATTCAGAAACATCTGCAAACATGGCCAGTGCAAACGCAACAAAAACCAGAGCTCTGCAGCTGTAAAAAGAACTGAGTTTTCCATCCAGCTCTTCCACTACAGACTACAAATCTGTGGTTCAGACAAACTCTATGAAGAACAGTGATCCTCCTGTTTAGGTACAGAGTCTGTTAGGGGATGAGCATCCTGAGACCATCTTTCATGTTGAAAAGTAGACTACAAATATGAGGAAAGAGGGAACTACTGCAAACAGTGAGTGTTAATTGCTTTACTTGAATAAAAAAAAACCAACAAATTAATCAAATCTCCAGCTATTTTATCAAAGTTGTGGTTGGCTCCAGTAGGACTTCACATGGCCTCAAAGATCTCGATACATAATGGCAACCTGACTCTGAACTGCCTTTTTTTTTTGCAACACACACCCTGATAAAAATAGCCTCATGCCATTTTCCAGTTTCATTAAAATCTTTGTCTTTGGAATGAGACATTAAGAATGAAATGTTTAATATATTCTGTGAAATACAATACAGCTGTTTGCCTTGGTGACCTTTTCAGTATTCTGCATTTTATATTTTGATTAGCCATGTACTGGTAGAAAATCCTTTCCATAGCTTTTGATAGCAGAGCTAACTCCGAGCTGTGCATGCTTCTGTGTAAACGAAAATAATGCAAGAATGTCAACACCTGCCTGTTTCAGAGCAAGAGTATCTCACGTGCAAAGCCCCATTTCCATAAAGTTTGCAGAAGGCTCACATACAGGTCTTACAGCATACAGGGAGCACAGACCTGGAGTCTGAGCAGCCTTTATGAAAATCTATTGCATCAAAAACAGTATTAAAGGTGATCAAAAGTAGATTTATTGAAAAGAACAAATAAAGCTACAATGCACCTCTGCTTTCATTTCCTCACAAAGAATTTTGAAGTTGGGATTATTTGTGTCCACTTCAGTCTGTTCTACATGCAAAGGCAGACAAACAGGTGGGCTAAGTAAAGCGTGAGCACAAATTGAAAAGCTGGACCCGTAGCCTCCAAAAACCAACAGATCCTGGCGAAAATGATTTCTGAATCATTTGGGACTTGGTTTGGACCATTATGGTTATTGATAAAGTAGAAAATGGCTTTAAGCTCAAAATATGATACAGCAGAATCAAATCATTGTTCTTATCTAATGTGGATGAATACAAGAATTCTTCCAGATATATAATTCTTCCAGACACATATAGCACTGTATCAAAGCAAGTGCCTGATTAGATTTTGAAGCTGAGGATTTAAAACGACCATAGAAGTTCTGGGTGTTCTTACCACTCCTACTGCCACCTCATTCTTCAAATGCTGTTTTCGACATTGCCTTATGGTGACGTGTTCAATGGACTACTGCACTGAATTTATGAATTATCAGTCCTGCTCTTAAATTTACATTTCCCCAGCACAGACAACATGAGCTTGAAACAGAAATTGTCCCTAAAAAGTCAATGGCTGTAGTAATGCAAGAGAATTTGATTTCTATGAATCTTTGAGAATTATGTTCTTACCAAAGTTACCATGCTCACCACCAGACATGATATATGCAACAGGAATAATTGTGCTTCTTTATTTTCCTTTTCTTTCTTTTTTTTTTTTTTTTTTTCTTTTTTTGTATGTTTGGTTGGTTGGTATAAATTTCAGTTTCTAGACTTGTGAATATTTAAATTCATAACCCTACTAGTTGTATCAGCAAATATTTTTCACACTTAATTACACAGCACACACCATCAAACACATCGGCCCCTATGTCACATCACAGTTAAACATACAGATGTAAATAAAATTGCATTAATACTGAAAGAAATTCTAATATCAAATAAAGGACTTTCTTATCTAACATGAGACTACATTATGAAGCCACAATTGTATTATTTAGTTTTATTGTTTTAAATTAAATAGAACAAAGTGGCTATTTCATCTTGCTGATTTAATAAGTTAATAAAGTCTGCTGGCAAACATATATTTGATGTACTGTGGAGTACAACAGCTCCTTGTGATGTTGAGGAAAGTATTAAAAAATATCCTGCCTAGGAGATGTTGCATTCGGCGCTGTGTTTGATGAAGCCAATATTTACCAATGGTGAAGATCTAATTCTTTCTCTGACAGCCTTTTCTCTCAGCTACTTGTGCCTTGACTACAGCAGGGTAACTTCTCTCCATCTTTACAGATTTCTTCCTCCTTATTACACTGCCAGACATGGCAGTGATGTTTTAAGCATCCATTCAGTCAGTATTATTTCTCTCCAGTAGGCAAAGTTCTGCAGCAGGAGATGCAGTACTCCTTCCCCATCGCTCAGGGAGTGCTAAGTTCACTGCTTCCAGATGGCAGCGGAATCAAAGCATCCCGTTCACCTCTCTGCTGGCTCTATTTGCATGTTATTAGCTAATGAACTTTGTGGGATGTTATCATGCAGGTCAGCACTAACAGGCATGTCTACTGTGATCTT
Organism: Penelope pileata; assembly: GCA_013396635.1. NCBI lineage: Eukaryota > Metazoa > Chordata > Aves > Galliformes > Cracidae > Penelope > Penelope pileata. Next base: position 114,572 of record WBMW01001647.1, read on the forward strand.
GCAGCCATGAGTAAGAAATACATAAATAAAAGAATATTTTTGAAAAAAGATGGTTCATCTGAGACCCAGCATTGCAGAAGCCTGCAGTAGGGTCTATTTTTTCCCTTTAAAAACACAAAGTATTTTTTACCTATCTAGGATTAAGTACATCACATAAAACTAACATAAAATGCAAATTGCTCTGCCACAGATATTGCTCAGAAATGCAGAGACCATCCCTCCACAGACTACAGCAATGTGCAACTGTTGGGGACTGTGAGAACCTTGAGAACAAACCCTGGCCTGCCTCTGCACCAGGTGGAAGCACCTTTGGGAAGCAGTGAGCACCTCTGGAAAAGCAGAGCGCGCCCTGACCATGGCTCTTCCACGGGCACATCCTGGGGTCTTCATTCTGCACAGTGCTCAGTAGGCAATGAAAATGAATCAGAGTTACACAACAGCACACCAGAAATGCAAAACAAGACAGAAGAAAGAAAAATAGGAGCAGACAGCACTATATAGCCACACGGGGAAATTAAAACTTGACTGGAAAGGAGCAAAAGTCAATTAGAGAGGAGATAATCAGTAAGAGAATGTGAAACAAAGGCTTTCATTTCTCTGACACCGATTTCAAAATCTTGAAGGGAGAAGTACAGTTTTAATGAATGTTATTTAAAAATAATTAATATATCCCAATCAGGCCTGTCAGAGAAAGATGAACGTTACAGGCTTAGAAGCATTGTCTTCACTCCCCGCAGAGAAGAGCTTGACACGAAGCCAGAAGGCAGAGCCAGAGGAAACTGCAGGTAGGTGTGAGCTCTGCAGTAAAGGGGACTACAGACTCCTAAGTTTAGTTAAGGTTACCCAATACAAACGTTTGCCTCTATAGTACAATGACAGTAATAGAATGATATCTGCTCAGTAATCATCCCAGGAAGAAATGCAATTTGGTTAAGGCAGTTTTATGCACATATGATAATTAATTTCTCTGCCATTAATGACTTCAGAGACAGGCCAAAATTAAAACTCTTGGCTATGGACGTCTCAGCCCATCAATTAACCACAAAAATTGGACTGGGTGATTTGCTTCCCAAAGTGATAGGAGTGGACTATGGTTAATCACTACAGAAAAGCCCAGAGCATCCTGAAAGGACAGCGAGGAGCGGGTGCTGACGCACACACTGTCCAGCGAGGCCCTTTGCAAAGCTGCTGCGTCTGCCACCGGTCACCAAAGCAGTAAGCACAGCAGTAAGGCCAGCGTGAGTCCCAGAGTTTTGTGGGGAATTTGCCACAAATCACAAGAGATCTGGGAGCCCAGCCCCCGTGGAAGAGAGAAATGAGCCGTGAAGGGGCAGGAAGTGGAGTCATTTCAGAGCTGAGAATGATTATTTAAATATTAAAAATCAGGAACATTATAAATAAATGAAAAACAAACAAACAAAAGTACAAAACCCTAAAAGTACAAAAATCCGGAAAAAAATGACTGAGGGGATCAGTAGATTCTCATAGTTAAATAAATTATAGATGCTGAAAGACCACAGCTCATTAAAATACACTGAAAAACACACGCTCTTTTATCTCATACAAGTTGAAACCGTGACTTCTGGAATGAGGCTAAAAAGACACAGACCTCAGATCTTTGTGCAGATTCCCCTAGGCAAGAGATCGGCTCCCGGGGCTGGGCAGGCAGGCACCAGTGGGGGGTTTCAATGTTTTTTTTTCCCTTTTTCTCTTGTTTTTAACTCCTACCTTTTTTCCTTTCCCATTTCCATCATGGCTGCAAGACGTGGTTCCACATAAGTAATTATGGAAATGGGCTGAGGAGATGACATCTGAGATTTCAGAATTAACTGAATATATGCACAAAACCTTCCACTTCTCAGAGCAGACAGCATTGGAGGCTCCCCGCGGAGTATCCGTGAGGCATGAAGAGACCAGAAGCTGAATAAGAAATCTGTTTATGGCAGCTATTGTAGCCCCTTTCCATGCCAGAGGAAAAATTCACCCCTGTGCAAGGCCCAGAGGCTGCAGAACCTTTCATTGCCAGCCGAGCCCCCCACGCAGTGCCTGTGGATCCCATCCCCACGGCCAGCAGCACGAAGCCCCACGTTCCTCCACTGGTACACAACCCACGTTTGCTAAAGCCACTGTCATTCTTTTGCTTTTTCTGGAAAACTGCAGAACAGTTAAGCAGTGTGGATTGATTTACCCAAGGCAGAGGCACCAGATGTAACCAAGAGCACTGCTCCGTGCACTGAGGTACACACAGAGTTACCATGCCCCGTACCACTCAGCCCTCTCCCAGAAGAGCGGAGGCTGTGGCATGGAGCCTCCAGCAGCCTGCAGGCACCCATGGCATCACCTGTTGGGATTTACACATGCCACATTATGCATTATGCTCCATGTCTCATATGAACCAGAGCTGAACTACTTCCATTGCAAAGTCCCTAATTCAAAATACGATGGCAGCACAAAGCAGGGCAGCACATCACCTCCCCACGTGCTGTGATCCACTGAGTTTCCTCAAGATGCTGAAGCTCACTCAGACTCAGAGATACTGGTGTGCCAGCGCTGCCTCATAACTACCCCACATATTTTGCTGGGTTGGAGCTGTGTAATTTAAGTGGGTCCGTGCACAGAATAATTCCGTTTGGAAGGGACCTAAGCTCTGGCAGCGGCTGAAAGCCAAAATCTGAGCCAACGTCAGTGGCATCCAAGCACCAATTCATACCTCAGAAGCAAGCATGAGAACTCTCCTCTGCACTTGCAGTAGCATTGCAGCTTTTGTCACATCCCTAGCATGCTTTCTCCTGCTGCTTTTACTAAAGTAGGATTAAGAATGAGTCATGATACAGTCTGGCTGGATTATCCACAATGGCATTTTTAGCAAGAGAGCCAAATTCCGTTGTGTTTTGCTGAGCTGCTTGCAGAAAACAGTTGTCTGCTCCCACCCACCAAGCGAACCCACCAGTTAGGGTGCTACCAGCTGCAAGTGGCTTGGATCCGGTACCCAAAATACTCTGCTCAATTCGTGCAGAATTCAGAGCTGGTTGAGCCTGAAGTTTCTCCCTTGCTCACACAAATTGAAAGTTCCGCACAGATCCCAACCAGCTGTCTGTGTGCAGCACTGCGCCCAAACAGCTTTGGGATCTTTTCCTGAAATTTTTTAATATTCACAGCTCACTTACCAGTAATTGTTAGCTTGCATTGTTAAACATTTTATTCTCATATGCATTTCTTTTCCCAGGGACAGTTTGCTTTTCATACAGATTATTGCTACATGCATAAATTTGCAATAGGTTTCTGCAGCAAGCAGCTGCTCATCAGGCAGGCGAGGTGAGGTGCAACACCCAGGACCTTCCTCACGGGGATCTTCCTCCCAGGGCTCTGCTGCTCAGGGTGGCACATTGCCCAAGCACAGGATGGAAGGAGAAATCTATCTACAAGACCAAGTGGCCTTCAATATCAGTATGGCACCTCCAAAAGTTGAAAGTAAGCAGATCTGAGTGTATTAGAAACTTGTCAATAAGAGGAAAATGCAGCTGATCCAGTTGACAGCAGGGAAAAAAAGATGACTTTAATATTGCTCACCTCCCAGAAGCAATCCAGTTAGCCAGGGAACAAATATTGGAGTGAGCAGTGCTGCTACACACTAAGTTAGTCTCCAACTAACTCCAGTTTTCCTACAGAGTGCAGATTTTCTGACACTTCAGGCACATAACTACCACGTGATATCTGCAAGCTGCCCCCGTAACACAGGTAAATAAGATTTTTGTGCACACAGTTGCATTGAACAATCCCCATCAGCACCTTCCTAAGGAGGTGTACCTCATTTTGCACAGGCCTGGCAGACCAAGCAATTCAAAGCTTGGTACATGAAAGGGGTTTTTATGAGGGCGTTATTACTGTTGTAGAGTCCTTCTGCAGTTGCTTTTCACAACCACTGTATCTTATACATCTTGAGCTATTGGATTTTGCCCTCTCTTGCCTCTATGAAGGCCTAAAACACTTTTTCCAGTAATCTGGTGCAGAACATCCTCCTCCACAGCTAATTCATCCCTGCACCAGTCTTTCCTCTGCAGTACCTTTCTTGCTCTTTCCAGCTGTTTCTGTGCCGTTCTTTAACAAGACCAAAAAAAAAATTCTCACAGTGTAGAGCAGTGATTTGTTGACGGGCAAGATTCACTTCGAAATTTTGAAGAACAAAATAAGACTCAAAAGCAGCACAAACGCTTTTTTTTACTTTCAACAATTCAAAATTACATATGCTTATAAACCATTAGTGATAGCCTGGTGGATTGAAAAGCAGGCACACTAATAATTTTTTAAAAATAGGAACGTTGGAGTCTGATGCACCTTACCCTTTCACAAGCACGTGGGGAACGCGCAGACAGCTGCTGTGGAGCTGCCCATCACACAGCTCAGAGGCACTCCAGCAGTCACTGCTGGGAATGTGAGGACAATCCAAAAATGCAGAACAGAATGGGATAATCAAATAATTCACAAAAATTATACTTTATATTTAATTTCATTCATTTAGTTTTTATTTTAAAGACATTTCAAACTTAACTTGAAAGGTACAGCTTTAAGCTGCCTGCGAGGCCACTACTTTTTTGTTGTTTATTTTTTTTTCCATTGCTAGGAAGATGTCACTATAAAGGAACGGGACCCTCTCTGAATGAGTTACATACTGATGTATTTGTTACTACGAATTTGGAGCTAATGCTTAAAAAAAGGAAAAATGATGAAATGTATTCCAGGAAGCTTCGTGACATTTCTTGCCCTTCATTTGAGTGAATTGTGTTCTTTTCTCTCTGTCAGAAATCTACAATTGGAATTGTACAGAGAACACACTCTTAATTATGATCTTGCTCAAATTCAGTTGAATTTCTTTCTGTCTCTATTTCTTTCTTTTTCTCCTGTTGCTGCTAATTAAGATAAATACGTCAGAAGTGTTATTGCTGAAGGGAAGGCTGCAGCAAGTGTCATTGGTCCCTGTGATATTTCCCATTTTGCCACGGGCTGTCGCCAATGATTTAGGACCAAGTGCCAAGGATTATATTAATCTTGATGAAATTAGCAAATGCTCTGTGATGTTGACATCCCATGGTGTTAAGTGACATTCCCCTGGCTGGACCATTACTACTGAGGAAAAAGTACTCTTTCTTCCTCAGAGCATAGCAAATCAGGGCATTAGGTGAATTTTTTAATTTTTTTTTTTCCAGAAAGAACAAATTCAAGAGTTACTTGCTGTAAAGGTTTAGCCTTTTTTTCAGCATCATTGGCAAAAACCTGTGACAGATTCTTAAAGGATGGAAAAAAGCTCATCTGAAGCCATTTGATGAAGAAGGAAAAAGAATCCTTTTCTATTTCTGCTTGATAAAGGACCACTGTGATATAAGTAAGTACTATGTAGGAAAGATTATAGCTAGTGTGCAATAGAAAAATGTATTTGAAAAACACATTTCCTAACTCTATCCACAAGCACAGGCATATGCACTTTTACATATCTTCCTGTGTACAGGTTTTTCTAAACCTTTCACTGCATAACAACTAGTTTGGGAAAAGAAGGTCTCATGTATGCGTAGGAAAAGGAAGAAAATGTGAAAAAGGAATTGCATGCTTTTCTAATCCTAGATTTTTAAACGCATGACTGCATTATTACTGAAACCCTTCTTCATACAGACACCTAGAATCCACAGCTTTAAAATATAGCTTTTCCTGTCGTTTGGCTTTTCACATCCAGATATCAGTCTTGAATTTGTTTAGAGAGCATCTTTAAACCTTCCTTGAGATTATGGTCTCAAATAAAAACACTGCTTCCTTCCAAAAGGAAACAGCTTCTTTTGAATACACTGCATACTTTCTGGAGGGCAACTACACTATCTCATATACATCCAGTATCCGATAAAATATTTTTGTTGTTCTCTGTAGCCCTGATTCAGTGAATTATCCCCATTCCATAAGGGCCCTCAGCTTAACTCCTGTTGAAGTCAGCAGGCTTAAGCAATACTTAAAAGCAAAGTATTTAAACTTGAGGGCTTCCTAAATAGAAATGAATTTAAACACAGTTTAAGCTCTTTCTTAGATCGGCTCTGTGCAGCAGCCACAGACAAAAACCAGCCTCCTTTGTAGTGACTCCTCCAAAAATAGCCAGCAAATTTGGTAGCAGGTGGCTGTCAGCCTGCCCAGTGCTGCTTCATTTCGTTGTTCACTGCTCATCCCAATGTATCTGTAGGCTCCTGTTCAGGCTGAGGGGCAGGGAGCTCCTGTTAATTCTTCATCTATTACCTCGCCCAACTCAGGAGATGTAGCAAATTAACAGCTTTGTTGTGTTCAGGTTAAAAGTCTCACTTGCTAGCTATTAAATCTGTGCTCTTTGCACCAATGGGCAGCCAAACTTGAGAGATTTGTTCATCCGTGTCATCATCTACACTCATTTACGTGCTCATATGTGCACCTCCAGTGGATATCCTACTCCTGACATGAGTTCATTTGTGACCTTACATGTGAGCAGAGACTTGCACAAGGTATTAAATACCATCTCACACACCTCCAAAACTGACCCTAAGCCTTCTAAAGTGGTTCGTGTATGACCTGACACAGCTGAATTACGAGCTCAGCTCCTACCAGATCTTTACTCCCACTGAATAAATGTGCTCATATTCTGTGAAGACTAATGGTCAAGCTCTGTCCTTGGAAGAACTTCATAACTTCTCCAGGGCTTCAGATGGTTGCCTGTAGGCATGGTCATTTGCAGGATCGGGGTTTCAGATCGCTGTGCTGATGCATCTTAAAACTGATGTGACCCTCAGTAAATTCTAGAGTCTATGGATTTGCTGCCACTGCAATTTAAAAGTAGACAGTTCTCAGCAAGGTTGAATTAACATGTGTCAGCACAGATTTACACAAGGATAGCTGATAACTTCCTGGCAGGAAAGGAGGAGAAAGTTATTTTTAAATGAAAGTCTGGATGTTGTAAGGTAAATGCAGAATAAAGGGAAAAGTGCAGACACCTTTCCAAAATAAAGACAGCACTTCAGTCTCATTTTTATACCTTTGCTTTCCATCAATCCAGTATCAGCAGGGATTCTGTTCGTTCTCAACCTGTGAACACAGCCCTCCATAAGAGGTGAAAAAAATGCTTGTTTCTACTGTTACAGGTACTCTTCTCACCTGACAACTGTATCAATTGTTTTCTGCTTCACATCTCTAAAAAATGATCTTGAATTATTCTGCATTTTAACATCAAACAGATTTTTTTTTAAACACGTACGTGTAGCTGTAGAAATACGTGACCTATCCTAAAAATTCAAAGCACTTGCAATAATGTTGTATTTATTAGGATCCTGAAAAATACAGATTTTTAGTTTTTGTTAAGGCTTTAAACATATATATAGAGAGAACACTGTGTAAAGGTTCCAGAATGCGACCATGAAACCCATTAAAGCAGGCTGATCCAATGTAGTGAAAAGGATCAGATTGCGATGCCGTATTATCACTTAAACTGTAAAATTAGATGTCTGTTATATGACATTTTTTGACAAGTAAGAAGACCCATAGCCTATTATATGAAGTTTATATACTGTCTTGGCTAGCTATTCCTCAGTGTGATTTTCACTTAAAATAGTTAACTTGAAATAAAATCTCTCACCCTACTTAAGGCTTTCTGCTACAACTGATTAAGAACCCTACTTTTAGGTTCTGAGTACATTAAAGCCAGGGATGATGATTCTTTCCAGCAATACTGCTTTGACTCAAAAGAACTGATTTTTCAAAGCCTTGCATTACCATAAGGGAGAAATCTGTTCAAAAACCAACCATTCAGGGATCTTCGCACACAGACACAAATATGCACATCACTATTTAAACCTGAAGTAACTGTATGCATGTCTTAATACATATGCAGAAGTGTTTGAAAATATAGCTATCCTATTGTCACACTCATTTTCAGTGGAAAAAATGTGTGCAAGTAGATTTTGTAATTCCTAGTCAAGTGAGTGAACGGATCATGTGAGATTTAGATTTTGGGAGCTAGGTGCTGTTGGAATAAAAATTCTGCCTGCAAAGAAAAGAAATACTTTCCCCATAGAAAACAAATATTTATCAGAAAGACCTCATCATCTGTAGGAGCCGGCCACACAAAGACTCTACACCGAATTGCACAGGAATTGCTCCACAGGATCTCCATCCCATGAGTAAGACCACGCTCTACTACAGCAGGATTCAGCAGAAAGCCCATCTCTGGCACTACGGCAGCACATTGCAGGGATGGAACCATGAAATGTGACCCAGTTTAACACTGACTGCTGAAACACTCTTCCTCTCTAGAAACAGCCTCTTAAAGATCTCCTGGCAGAGAACATCAGGAATGGCATCTTTAATCATTAGCTGCTTCAGTAAAAGCTCCTAGGTACTAACAACCAGCGTTACTAATATACTTCCATCGCAGAGTATTCCTGCTCCAGAGGAGAGAATCTAGGAGGCAGTCATAGTACAATTCCCTCTTAGCCAAATGAACACCAGCACACCAACAGGCTTTTGGAGGAAGCATACGGATTTCAACCTCCTCCTTTCATTGGAATTAGAGGTGGCTACAAGTTTCTGGACAGGAAATTGTTTCAATGACACAGCAAAAGCTTTTCAATGAAGAGCATATTTCTGTGGAAAGGAAAATGGATTCTGAAGAAGGGTGAGGAAACAAAAAAGGGAAAGTTTGCTAATATGTGAAGCTTTCTCAATGTCTGCAAGCGAATTTATGTTACTAGAGAGGACTTTTAAGACACTTTAAAAGTGCTCAACTCTTACTGTTAACATCTAAGCTAAATGCTTAAAAAAATATGGTATCTCTTAACAACTGTTGTTGTCAGTCCAGTTCTGAATGAGACATTGCATCAGAAGTGCTATCAGAAAGAAGCTCTGAGTGAATTTGAAGACACTACTCAGATAAAAGGGACTCATGTTTCATTCATAATATAAATATTTATACTAGAGCTCTCCTTGCACCCATTGAAAGTAATTAAAGCAACTAAAAACTATTAGAAAACTCAGTTTAGAGAGACAATTTGTCAGCTTCTATTGTCTGACACATCTGTGCTCACACCTGGGGAGCTGAACTCAGGACACACGGTGTTGGAGCCGCACGCCCACGTGCAGGCACACGGGGAGGAAGAGGGCAGCTGCAGCAGAGGCACCTACACGCATCATCTATAGTCACTGATCAGACTGCACAAAGCTGGGTAGCAGCTAATTCTGCAGCTTTCTCAAACCCCATCACTTCTAATTCTCGTAATTCAAGGCGGCGGCAGGTTGGTGAGCCGCCTCGTCCTGCTATCAGCCTGCAGCCTGCGCAGCCGCCTCGCAAGCGGCACCATTCACCCAGCGAGATCAATACTACTGACTGTGTACTTAGGGGGGGCATCAGCAGTCACTCCCAATGAGGCCAAGCCCTCCTCACTGCAGCAGCACCAAGTCCTGCTCATTCCCAACACAGCAAGCACCATTTGGATGCCTGGAGGCACCGAGTTTGTAGGTTTGAATTTTCCTGGCCAGCTGCAAAATCAAAACATGCTGTAACACAGGCACTCCCACTAAAACAACAAGTAAGATCATTCTAATGATGTTGAAACATTGATGACTTGATCATTACTATCAAGAGCAATTTGGTTTTCCTATTGATTAAAACCAGAGAAATCACAGCACATGCCTTCCCAGCCTGGATCCACCAGGAGCAGCGGCACGCAGAACCTATCGCTTAGGTTTCCTCCCGCTACCAACGTGAAGCTGGAACCTGTTAGAAACTTCTCAGCTGAATTCTGAACCTAAATTTTGCATGAACGTGCTTGAACATGGAAACCTGGATCGATCTGTTGTAAGAAGGGACGTAAGGAGTAGGGAAGAAAGACGCACTTGGAGACCAGAAGCACCGTTCGAACACGGCTTACAGCTTGCAATGTCAGAACTACGCTTTCATGGCTTTTTTTAGATTCTAATTATCACAACTGCAAGAGGGGAAAAATTTCTAAGATTCATTATTTCATTTTCATTCATAAAAAAGAGAAATCGCTTGCCGATTTCATTAACTGTTGAGTGTTTGAGGCTGTGGTGATGAAGCACAGTGAAGGGTAAGTAAATAGAATAAATGGAAGGTAAATTAGTTTCACGCCCCTGCAATGCATTACCAAGTGACATTTATGATAGTCACAACATATCTGTGGTCTGTGTCAGGTTTTCTTTGCTGTGTGAGTGCTATCTTTTCCCTTTATAAGCATCATCATTCAGAGGTGCCCAGCTGAAGGCTGAAAACCTAGACAACAAATACCAGGTGAATAAAGCCTGGCAGATCTGCTTTAACACTGGGCTTTTCTCTGCAAGGTTCTGATAAGCCCAAAACTCCAAACAATTCCAACTAGACATAAGGTCCACAGACCTGAAATGATCTGAAAAGTTCATCAAACATCACAGGAACTGGCAGAACTTTGTTTCTCAAGGCAGTAATTAAAAGCTGCTGCAAGCTCATTTAAACAATGGCAAAAATGGAAGGAGAGCAAGACAACAAACAGAAACACGACAATAAAGGAGGTGCTGGCAAAGCATCTGCATACCCCTTGGTGGACTTCATTCTTGTCAGCTTGGGTTTCTCAATGATTTTACTATATTTAACTGCAGTCCAGACAAACCTTCTGTTCCAGGAAGACATTGGTACAATTATCAGCCAAAGTAGCACGAACCAATAATGGTGACGGCCCAGCCAAACGATTGTGCCCTGGACTTCCTTTTGGGCCACAAACATATTATCTATCTGCCTTCACAGACTGGAAGCAAGAAAAGAGAAATAATTCATGGGATCAGTAGCTTAATTTTGATGGTAGTGATCAAGTGTCAGACAGAAAGGAATAAACCCAGTAACTTACTGCCAAGCGTTTCAAACCCAGCAGCAGGTGAGCACTTACAATTTCGAGTGTCAGGTGCGAGTCCTGCCAGGTTCCACAGCCCCAGACAGCCTGCAGCAACCTGCAGGATCTGTTCTGCATGTAGATTAACAAAGCCCCCAGGTGCCTTTTGCTCCCTCCTTGCCTCCCTGCCCAATGCACTGGTGATGGGTAGTACACAGGACTTGGGTCCAAAGCACAGACAACAGATGTACAAAAGGACTTTAAAAAGCAAGGGCATTGTCTTTTATCTGGGATTTGGGTCTCATCGGGCATTAAAAATAATTGTCCAGCCTACCTTGCTGGGCTGACAAAGCACTTACTTTATACTAATGAAGAAGCAGAGACTGCCAAGTTACGTGCCGTACTGGAGACTCAGTAGGGTTCCAGCGTGCACCCTTCAAAAATCTTCCTGCAGCATTTTAGTATGCTGTAAATAGCATTACTGGCACAAAATGCAAGTTAAAATATGTAATGATTGTGCTAGGATGTTATGGCTGCTTGTGAAAGCCAAGATTTCGAGGTTTGCTTCTCTAGGAAAAAGTGACTCCTCTCCTATCAGGAGAAGCACTCACAAGAACTACTGAAAACCCATTCATTCTGCAAAGAGAACAAATGCTAGGGCTTAGACACAAAGCTTAATGGGCAACTCTGACATGAGCAACATGCTGAGAACCTGAACTGCAGTGCAGTGACTACATGGCCAGTAAAATGCTCCTGGGCTGTGCTGCAATAACAAAATAACCCTATGCAATGGGTTTATCGCTGCTATCTGCAAGATAACAACTCCTGAAGATCTCAGGAACTTTAATTGCTTACACTTACTGCTTATCAGTTGCATCAGTGAGGAGCTATAGAGCAGCCTGGATCAACCAGTAAAGTCATCTCTGTGCAATCTGTTCTCAAAGAACAATGGAAGCTGCTTCTGCTTTGGCTCTGAGAACAGCTTTGTCTCACTTTATTTCTTAATGATTTCTCCTTTCATAATATTTTATAGAATTCAACAAAGCCTTTGGTGCTTTTATTTATCTCCTGTGAACCTTCACGTGAATGTATGGTTCTCTTAACTCAGGCCGTTGATACACCAGGATACACCACAGCCTCATGGTGAAGTTGGCTGGGCTGAGCGTTGAGTACTGGGTAAACCAATAGAAAATAACTGACTCCACGGCCCTGGTGCGCGACATGAAACAACCTAAACCCAAACAAAATCTGATTCCTGTCTGCTTATGTACCAAGCCAGTTTGCAATGAGTTGCAATGCAGTTTTGGATGGTAAAGTGCACAAACCAAAATTCAAAATTAACACCAGGAAACAGAGTGAAGAACATTGTCACATGGAAGAGAATGACCCCTTCCTTCACACGACTGACGCAGCCCTTGTCCCAGCAGCACTGATGCTCTGATGCAGTAACTGAGCAAACAGAAAGGGCTGCACAAGATGACGTGCCCAACCACCATAATGATCTCTATCAGGACTGCATAAATGTAGCACTTCAAACGGTTTCTGGTGTGAACAAGTTTACTTCCATGATTAACATTTTTCTCCCCAGAGAATGGCAAATATTTGCTTTCTTTGCTTCTTTGTCTTTTTTGCTAATAAACCAATTTGCTGTAACAGGCATGAAAAGCAAGGGTTTTCGTTTCTTTAAATAAAGCCAATGAAATCTAATCTTGTTCACTTTTCATATTGAGAACACATCAGAAGGCACTGTTAAGCAATAATCCTGAACACACAAAGTTGCTTATTTTTCAAACAAAGTAAGTATATGTGATCATTTGGCTTCAGATGAAAATGCTACAGCAAGCTAAGCAGTTTGTAAACCAATGAACCAAGTGCAGGGAGCCAACTAGAGAAGTCCACCATCTCAAGGAAATCCGTACTTCAGAAATAGCTCAATACCTCACCCCACACCTTTACTATTTTTCCTGACACATTCCAGCTAATTTCCTTCAATGTGAAATTTAGCAAAGCTCTTCAGCACATCATTAACTAAGCATGCATTCTTAATTCTCTACACCTCGTGCTTCGTATCAGAGGAGACAGGCAAGGAGCATGCCTGGCATTTCACAGTTAAAAAAGAAGCAAAAATGTAGTATTAAGCTCTTTTATCCCAATACCTACTCCAAAATGATGGAATCAAGAACACAAAACCTCAATTTTAGTCAAATAGATTGATTATTTCACCAAGCTGCAAGATGAAATAGAGCTACTCTAATAAAATCAGACTTTGTCATACAATAAAATTTCTATTCAACAGGAAATCAATTTCAAAGTATCAAATCAATATGAAAAAAATGGAAATTTATCACAGAACTAGAATTAAGAACAAATTCTTTGGTAATCCTAAAAAAAATATGAAATGAAAGTGAAAAATTCTGAAGGAATTATTTTTACTCAATTTTGTTGAAAAACCAACATGCCTTCTGATAACATTTCTATTTGATGAAACTGCTATTTGTGATCAAAACCAGTTATTTGAAAATTTTCAGCCAGCTCCAACAAAGATGTTTTCAAATATGTTCTCTGCTATTAAGTTCATTACTTCGATTTTATAAGATGACAGACAGTAAAATTTAACACAATTATTTAAATTAGAAAGCCTTTAAAACTCAAATTGACATTCCATCTTGGAGATGGAAGAATATTTCAGCTTAATCTTTTGAATACCATCCATTTTGCTATTCAGCTTGATGTAACTATCAAGCAATTAGCATAGCAGTCAGATTATTCTGAAATTTCCATTCATTCTACCAGATCTCCACTGACATATTCAATTCATTTACTTTACAGATTACCATAAAAAAGCCATTAAAATTACCATAGAAAAGACTAGGAGGGACGAAGCCTTACATCAAGAATTAAAGTTCAACTAAATACCACGAATTATTTTAGCAACAGTAATTACTATTTGTAAGCAATGTAAATGGTTTCATACCATTATTTAAATCTACTATTTTAAGTTTAATTACAACCCAGGCACCAAAGCATCCCACTGCCAGCAGGAGCAGCACCGTGGCTGGGCCCTGGCAGAACCACCCCGTCCTGCGACCTGAACTGCTCGGTGCTGATGTTCAGAAGTGAGTAAAGAAGAGAGCTTTACTCCACCTTAAGAACGTATAATAGTGAGTGACAAAACCAGAAAGAATGTATTACAAGACACCATGGACAAGCGCTTCAGAGATTGGGAAACAAGGCTTGTGAAGGAGCAATTCTACACACTCTGACTGCTGACATCTTTTTGGCCATTCTGTGAAATACAGCAGTCTTGGAAAACAATCATTAGTTGGTTTTTTTCTGTAGCTGATGGTAGAAACGGTGCAGAAAGCCCTGGTTTCCAGGCTGGTGTCTGTATCAGACATCACACAGTAATAAAGCAAACTGACAGCACCTGCAGGATCTTCAAGCCTGGCGCCAGGCACAGGAGCAGCCCCCACCCAGCGATGAGGCTCAGTGCCACACAGACACCTTCGTGTGCCTTCTGCATGGACAGGCCACTCTGCATCAGCACCAGGGCAGTCTCCAAATCCAGCCACACAGCACGATGTGCACACAGGTCCTTCTCTCCTGCTCCTTGTCCACCCCCAGCCCCACGAGCCCTGCCAGCATCCAGGACTTCCCAACTCCATCTTCTGCCCTCAGCATGGGTTTCACTCTGTGCTGTGCCTTTGATCTTGAAATTGTCAGTCTGTAAGCCCTGAGTGAATAAAACACCAAATAGTCTCCTTCCCTATCTCCTTAGACAACAGATGTAAGTATGCAATTATTAGTTAATTTGTTTTTGTACTTTAGGCACACACAGATTAGGAAAACTCTGTCAATACTGAAGACATTTTCAAAGAAGATAAGAAGCCGAAACATGCGTGGGTCTAACAGATAAGCCCAGAGATAGTCTGACACACACACACTGATTTGGTCCTCTCACCTTTGCCTGTTTAGAATGTGATACAACACAACCTTCTTTACCACAAGATGATAATGTAAGAGAGGCATTTTTGCCAGCCAGCAGGCTTCCAGACAAGGATACCCAGGGGTAATTTTAGGGGTTTTAAAAATTCAAATTTTTATAAAACTTGCAAACTTCTTCACAAAAACACGAGCGCATTGCTATAATCACAGCTATGGTACAGCGTGATTTTACCTCTGAGACAAATTGTCATTGCTCTAGGAAAAGAACAAAGGGTCTAATTTTCAGAAGAAATGAACACACAGAATTCCTGCTGAAGTCAAGTATAGCTGTGGGCACTCCAGGCCTCTTGAAACAAAATAGATCATGCTCAGCCATTGCTTGCAATGTTTTGCCTATTTATGCATAAACAAGAAAGAAAAAGGGCTGCTCCGAATCGGAAGAGCTAGTTTCCTTTTTAATACAAAAGAGAACACTCAGTTTTTAAATTATTCTATGTGAAAAATAGGCACTTTTCCAAAATCCAAGAGAAAGTCAAAATTCCCTTGAGTACAGTCAGCTGAAAGGAAAAATTAAAAACAAAATAAAAATAAAAACAACCCTTATCCTCATTCTGACTATGCAGTCAAAACCATACAAATAAGCCTCTGCCCTCAACCCTGGCGAATGCCATCCCTGTAGGCTCAGGGGAGTGCTCAGAGCAGAGCCCTCCATCCCTGCTTGGTGCTGGGGGGTTCAGAGCTGCCCTCCACCACCGGAGCTGAAGCACCAACCTTTGCAACCCACACCTGCAGCTCTCATCCTGCCATCAGCAAAGCACTGCTGGAGATGCACACTATTCACCATCTTACCAGATCAGACAGCAAAGCATCGTTACAATTATGGCAATTTGCATCCATTTTTTAAAGCGTAATTAAAGGCAGCGTACTCTTTGCCATGGCCCCCATATTCCCAGAAACAGTGTCTAAGCAGGGCTCAGGCTTTTATCAAGCACCCTTGCAGCACTGAGCATCATCTCAGTAATGGCATTAGTCATTCCAGGTGTGTGCCATATTATTTGGAAGAGGACAAAAAAGGTAAAAGTGCTGCATTTGTTAATTTGTATCAAGCAGTGCATGTTCTTGCAAGGCAAGTAAAAAAGATTTGTCTAAAATCCAAAAGGAGCCAGGCAGAATCACTAAAAACAGATGTAATATTGAATTGGATCAGTGACTTTTTCTTGAAAATTCCACCAACATAATGGAAAGATTTATCTGGCAGTTTAAAAAACTACAAACAACTGGAATATTTTACAAGGTGGTTTAAGACGAATTGGTAAACATGACCTTATTCAGGCTGAGCTGCTTTGAAATAAGAGCACATTTCTTCTTTTTCTAGAGGTATATCACACCATCTGTTTGGGGGCAGGGGAAAATATGAGCACATACTCCGCCTGCAACTAACAGTAATACCTTACATAAATGTAAAGGCAGGAGCTGAGTAAATGGCAGCTACGACCTGCATGTCCAAGCGGGAGATCCAGCCCTGTGTTAGTAATTGGACCCTGTTCCTACACGGCTGCGAGCATGCCAAAAGCAAAAGTTCTGCTCTGGGAGCTCTGAAAGCCAACTGCTAACCAGAGAGTGTGTGTGCAGTGAAGAATGGAAGGGAGCTGTGACAGACTGCTTCGCTAGTCCATGGGTTTGCATCCGTCTCCCCTCTCATCCATTGCTCAGGGTTTGAGGGTTTGGGTTTTCTTTAGTTATTAAGGACAGTGGTTTGGAATGGCACTAGGGTTCATTCTTCCCCTGTTCCTCCCAGCAAAAGCCCTAGGTACAGACTCATCAGTACTGTTGCTAGAAAGATGAAAAACAAGTTGTCAGAGTCCAGTAACAAAAAATAGTCATCTTATTTATAGCATATACACAAAATGTTTCAAGCGATGGAGAAAAAATGCTGAACGTCGTTTGAACTGTCCTCCGACTGATTGTCAACATGGTAACGAAGAGTACCAATTTAGGATGACTAATGCACCAGCTCTGCCCCCTCCCACTGATCTCTGCAGCAGGGACTGTTCTGAGGAACATCTGGGGGGGGCAAGAGGGCACCATGAGCTGAGCAAGATATAAAGGCAGGGAATGGGCTACTCAGAGGAGCAAGAAGGGGCCTCTGCCTGCCTTTCCTTGCCTACCTTTCTCACCAAGGAGTGCACCCTCAGTTTAATGCATAGCAGGATGTCGAGGCAATCCTTCAGATTGACTCTGGCATTGTTCTGGGTTGGCAGCAAGGAACAATAGAGCCTTTTTAAGGATTTGTTTATTTGTTCGTTTGGCATAAAATGATGATATAAAGCTAAAAATAAATGTGCTGAGAGAGTTGAATATAAAGGTAGCGCTGTTCTGCAAACTCCTGATGGGTGCAGGTGCCTGGGGAGCAGCGCTGGTTCCCTCTCAGCACCATCAAAAGGAGATGGGGAGACAAGGAGAGAAAGCCTGGTCCCTCACCACCGCCTCAAGGAGACCACAGAGATTACACAACACTGCTGTAAGCATTACTGCCATTCTCTTAGAATAACAGTTTATAAAATGCCATAAATAAAACAGTTTTCCAAAAGAGTTGATAATATAATGTAATGACACTTTTATAGCTATTTGTGGCTGGCATGTACTGTTGCATATAAAACTCAAATGTTGGGTGGATATCAAAATTGAGATCAAAGAGACTTGTAGAAGAAAACAGAGCTTTGAGTCTACAGCTGCACTAAAGTTCCTTATTAAGTTTTATATTAAGTTATTATTAGTAGACTCTAGGGAAAGTCTGCCCTTTTTTCCCCACCTCCCTTTTCTTTTTTTCCCTTCTTCTTCCTTTGGACATGTTACAATAGAAAAAGATAGATATGACTTTCATACATGCTGGATTCATTCCATTGCAATGCATTTGTTTGCCTTATCAAATCATCTCCTATGTTGCAGTGAAAGCCTTACAGGAACAGGTTCCTTTCAGTAGTGTGTAGTGTAGTACTGCATCACCAGTCTGTTCACCATTGTCATAATCACAATTCCTTGGCTTTTAGAACCTCAACATTTAAGGCCTCCTGAGATCAAAAAGAAAGGATGGATCAATAAAAAAGCCTGAAAAATATTGTTTCCATAAGTACGTATATGTTCCTGAAAAATAATCATCTCCAAAGTCTACTAATGTTCCCAAAGCCACATTGTTCAAAAACAGAAGCCCTGATGTTCCATTCTGGCCCGTGATTCATTTCAATGTGTTTAATTTTCAAGGGCTTTTGCAAAGATTACATGATTTGGTACCCCCAGACACCAACTGCTTCCTACTGCTAGCAGGTTTGCTGTATTTTCACTCTGGATAAGCACTAGAGTGCCTAAATCTAAGCACAGAGATTTCTGGTTACTTATACTTGGAATGAGACTTAACATAAGCTACTCACTTTAATTAGTGGAGATCAACCATCAAGCCCAACATATCGCTATAAACAGAAACTGTCTTTTTTATAACACATTTGTTAGATATTTTCTGAAGGAACTGGGTCACTAAATATTAGCAATTAACATGGAGGTGGGTGTGAAATGCAAGTGGGAAATCAAAATATTATTCAAACCAGAAAGAAAAGTGCAGCTCAGTATTTGGTTCATTTCCTAGTGCTCCTGGTAGATTGCTGAAGTTCATTGTATTTTCACTTTCCACCTTTATACAATAAAAAGTTCGATATTAAGTAAGTTCTACAACTTATTTTTCCATCCAGAATACCAAAGTCTTGCTGATACAAGCTTGTGGAACTTGTCATTAGTGTGGGTGAGGACATTCTGTCCACAGAACTGGAAGCTGTCATCCTCTTCTGATTGCTCAGCTTCCATAACCATGACAGTGTCACCCAGCGTTCTTTCACATTGCTGTCCTGTGAAAGAAGTTACCAATATGAGAGATCAGGCTTCTCTGGAAGGAGTGAGGAAACTGAGCAAAACTGGTCCTTGTGCAGAAGTGCTCGTAAAGGAAACCTTAATTTTATAGCTAGAAGTTAGTTCACATAATATGAAGTAATGGAAACTGTCACCTCAGTATATTTCCTCCCATTACTCCATTTGCTTTCATAATGGAAGACTTTTTTTTTGCAATATCAGCACCAGGTACCTCTTCAGGGTGACAGCTTCTCTCCCTGCATGCTAATAAACTACATTTAAGTCTACTAAGTGAATTCACCCAGAAATGTGCAGAAGTAACATGGAAGGTCAGGTCCTACTTAGGCATGTTTGAACAAGGACAGAACACGCAGTGCATGCTGCCATGCGGCCCGATGGGAGCTCAGCACACACAGAAGAGCACAAGCCTTGCTATGCGTAGCTTCCTCCCATGCCACCCCTGGAAATCCCATCCTTCCAACCCAGCCCTCTCCATTTATTAGCTTATGCTATGTCTGTGCATAGATACCAATTTCGAGAGCAATTTACTGGAACTTTGGAAACACAGACATCAGGGATTAAGCCTGATAAAGTGAGCTGTGCATTCAGTTTAACTCTTGCTTGGGGCACATCTGATTTTCAATGATTAATAACTATTGCAATGATTTCTATAGTTCAGCACTTGCTAAGCACCGAGGGAGCAAACAGTGCTCAGTGCACCCTGCACAGGGCAAGGGCGGGGGATGCTGGAGTTACAATGCATCTCTCATGCCTCGAATTCTGCCCGCCACAAAAGGCACAAATGTTTTCAGCAGCTGATAGAAAACATCAGAGAAGCTGTAATGTTATCTTACCATACTACATGAAGGTTTGCAGAACTTCATATTGAAAGGGGCTGAGATGGAACCTTGCACTCATTTCCACTGCCCGGTTATGCACATTCCTACTGTGCCTTATTGAGACAGAGGACAATTCAGAGACCTCCAGACCGCTGCCTCAGAAGCCTGTTATTTAGCACTAGTACTTAAAAGCACATTTGTGTTGAACATTTCTGTTGGATCTGAAAAGTTTGAGAGTGTGGTCCTGCTGGCAAGGGCCTTGCAGGATTTAAATTGATTTTTCAGATATGTGTGCCTTCTCAGCTAATTTATATTTTCTGCCTGGTTTGCTTAAGGGCTTTCATTCAGTTACTGTGCAGCGTGCTCCAGGAGTGTACTGTTTGAGGCTATACAGCAGCATCGTGTCGAGGAGATGATATTGTCTCCAGCTCCACTCTGCTGGGAGCTGTTTTACACTGATTGTACCAAGAGCTCTCTGCTTTGCTCATGGGCTGCTCAGTGCATTAAGCCCACCTGCCAGGTACTGCAGAAGAGCCAGGGAGTCACAGGGATTAATTGGAAAAGCCTTATGAAGTTAAAGCTTGCCCAGGCAACTGCCAGCTCCTGCACTCACATGCCCCCCCTCCCGTCCCATTTTTCCCTGAAGTCCTATGAATCCCGACTGTAAATTGTGATCATTGCCACAGCTGTTTGCTCTGGGGGAGGTTTGTTAACTCTCCTTTCTGTTCTAATTGAAATTGCCATACTAATTTCCCAGCTTGGTGCAGGGCCATTCCCCTGCAATTCCCAGCAATCCCCCCCCTCCAGCTCCCTCTGGTTTTGGGGTTTCAGTACTACAGATTGGATGGCATTTTGGTTTAAGTTCAACTTCTATGCCACATATGTACCATCAGCCTCAGAGCAAAATAAAATAAAATGAAATAAATCTATTATGTATGTCTAGTTGCTGACCGAAATGTTTGCCATTAAAAAACAAAAAAGCAAACCAAAAAAAAAAAAAACCCACAACATTTTCAGGCGGCAATGGTGCCATAACTTCACAGGAGCTCCTGTAGGTAAATGTCAGCATTTCCATCAGCAGCCCAGAGAAGCACCATGTGAGGTTAGCTGACTTCTGGCCAAGGAGCCAGCCCGTATCCATTGCTCTCAGCATCAGCAGCCTCAGCAGATGCACACTGGGCTCCATGGATTTAATGATCTACCTTCAAGCCAGCATCATGCTCCCAGCCCACGCAGCCCGGAGCTGCGGGCCCTGCCACGTGCAGCACGGTGCAGCCTGCAGCACCCAGAAATAGCACGCCGAGTGTTCCACAGCTCCTGACTCCGCACTTCAAATATTATCAATATTTGGCAGCAAACTTCACCATTTAATTAACAATCTCTTACTTTAAAAGCAGATATATTCTTTTAATGAAACAACAGCCCTGCTGCTTTGAAGAATTCAGAGCAAGAGGAAGCTGGCACCTGATGATAATGCGAAGCAGCCTCATTGCACCTTCTTGGAAAAGCTGTTCAAAAGCTCTGTTCCACTCCCCTCTCTGATCACACACTGCATGCTGCTTTCAAGCTATAATACACATTTTGCTTTGTGATGATGCAATGAAGAAGCTGATGTAAATAAGAAAAAGGCGATGTCTTCAGAAGCCATACTTTTAGAGAAGGGTGAACTCTAAGATCTCTTTGCAGGAAGCTGGAAAGTCTTTCCCAGAGCACACTTTCATAACAGAATTGAAGACAAAGTGTCAGAGATTAAGGTTTCAAAGTTTTAAAAACATTATGTAGTCAGATTGGTAAAAGTGTTTGTGAGAGATTATGCAGCAATGCTTTGTGTTTTTTGTTTTTTTTTCAGTTTCATTTAATGTATCATTAAGGCATTAAATTCTTCCTTAGCCTATCCATCAGCACTGTTATCTCCAGCATTGCAGGAGCCTTGGAACAGATAGCAAGATAGCACTGAGGTAATGGAAATTCAGACAAAAACGAAACAACAACAACAATAAAAAACACAAAAACCCCACGCATCAAAACCACAGCTCATGAAATGCCAGCAAGCAATGAGATGCTTTTTGCTCTTTAACATTTAGCTTTCAATATGGATGAAAATTCATTAGATTCTAATATTTTAAGAAACCCAGATTATCACAGGTTTCTTTTCTAATCACGATAGCAGATGGCTTGGTTTTCTTACATAGATGACAGCATTACAAACATTTTAAGAGTCACACAGTCACACAAATCTTTAGCCCTCTTTATTCTACAAAAAGTTTACATTTTCTTTATGAGCTGCTAATAACTTCATTAAATTTAAGACACGAATCATAACATACAGATCCCTAAAGGTAAATTACCAAAATTAACTGTAATTGCACTATGGCCCACATTAAAACATCCCAGTTGTGGTTACTTTTAGGCTCCACATATAGCCTTTTTTTTTTAAATAAATTGTAATGAATTGACACAACATTGAAGTGGCTAAAATTCACATCATCTTCTACAACATTTTGCCCACATGCTGAATGGTTACAGTCACTGCAAAGCAGCCAAGAGGTGCTTTCTCACCCTTCCTTTAGAACAAACAAATCTGAAATTGAGTTAGAATTTACTGGAAGGTCTCAGAGTCCAGTCCTACCAGTTCCCTTCCCAGCCAGTTACGGCAAGGACAGACAATTCAGCTCTGAAGCACAGCTTCTGAAAAGTGTTAAGAGATATTGGCATGTACAAAGCCAATGCAGTTCTGAATTTGAATCCTAATGCTAGAAGAGGATACAGACCCAGCAGCATGGAAAATTCCCATTCACCAAAATGCTCCTTCAATTTGACTCCTTCTTGAAGCAAGCCAACGGCTGTGGCTGCCCCTCCTGTTCAGTCACCCCGTGTTGCACCCCTACACCCAGCCAAGCACCCTCTGTGTGCACGGGGAGAGGCACAGCTGTGCCATGCAAAGGGTTAGCATGGAAAGGATGAGGGAGCAGGGGGAAGTGAGGTCAGCTTAGCAAGGAGTTTGAAATGAACTGATTTTCTCCTCCCCAGGTAAGAGATTCTCAGTCACTATAGCATGAGGATTTCTGTAGAAGCAATTGTATGAGAGGAGAGTTTAATTTTCAGCTTTTCATAGAAAATTCACTAAATTGCCATAGTTTCTTCTCATGGGTATTTGCATTCTAGTTCAATAATGTCAGGGCACAGGTCAGTCACTAGTGCTCTGCAGAACATTTACCATGAGACCACTAATTAAATTAAACAATTTATGTAATCTCACTTTCCAGTTCTCAACCTGAGCACAAAGGCAAAGAGAAAGAAATTAACTTCAAAACAAATGCCTCATAATTAAAGTTTAATTTTCATAAACATGAAGGAAGTTAACAGCATTCACTATCCCAAATTAAGAAGCCAGTTTATTCCCTTCATGCACTCACACACATCAACCATTAAAGTTTAATGCTAATGCACTGTGAGCAGTTCTCATATGCAAGGACACAAATCCTTGCTGCCAGAGCCATCAGCCACAACACGATCCCCTCTGCCACCACCCACAGTGCGTGCATCCCTTACACTTGAGGGAAGCAAAGAAAATCTTACATGGCTCAGTTAATTTGTGCAGAGATAAAGCACACTTGTTTTCAAGCTCATCTCAAATTAAGAGTCAGTCAGCATCAAAAACATTTACATTTCTTGCTTATTAGCAAACAGTTTTGTAAGCAGGAGAAATTGAGTTACTTATCGAAAAGTTACAGATTGTCAGAGAGTGGAAAGCATCTCTTCAAACCACAAGACCACAGTGAAACATTCAGCAGGGCTCCCCAGACCCCGACTGCAAGTCCTGCTGTGTGAACATGAGCTGCCAGAGCAGGGTGCTCCTGCATCCCAACCACCACCCTCAAGGGCTGCACGGCTCCTTAGTGCAGGTAACAGTCTGCAGCATCACCTGCTTAACCAACCGGGTCATGATGGGATGAAACCAGAGTAAATCCACCAGATGCATTTTTCTAGAAGGGCAGTCCCACTAATATGCTCACCCACTGTAACTTCCCAAATCAATACAAGCAGCCAGGCAAAGCTATTTGCTGCAGATAGAGACTGCCTTCCAACTCAGAGCCAGGAATGTGGCACAGGAGTGAAATACCGAACAGCACCCAAGTTGAGTTGTGCAGAAATATTTTTCTTGTTGAATATAGACAAGTTCCATAAATCCCAGCACAAGCAGACAAGCCAGTTTGCCTGAATAAGAAAAGCCATACTTGATCAAGCCACAACTTTTCTTGCCTTCAGGTTCCAAATCTATAAAATGGACTGATAACGACGCAGGTTGGCAACGTTATGGGGCTTCTTCAATGCTTTGAAGTCTTCAGAGGGTTCCTATACCAATATAGAAACAGGGCAAGGAGATCTAAAGATAGTTTAAAAATGTCAAGTGTTCCACTTGCACTAAACGGAGCTAGGAGACAGACAGAACTCCCTTATCTTTGCATGTGGCTTGGATCACTGCTGACATCAGGCTGCTAAGGGACACAGCAAGCCTCAGACCAAAGTGAGACCATTTTCAGTGTTTTGGTCATTTTGTCACTATAAAAACTATAAAAAGATCAGGAAAAATGTCCCCTCTACTACAGAAAAAGACGTCAGCCAAAACTTCCTAATGGAATTGTTATGGTAAGTTGAAACCAGAAGTATTTGAATCTTTGTTCCAAACAGTTTGAGGTTTTTATACAAGAACAATAAGCCCATTAATTCTACAAAACCCAACACAAAATCTTATTTCAATGACTGAAAGCTTTGGTTTTTCTGTCCAGTTCAATCCACTCACACCATCTGAAAATGTAAATCCATGTTCCACCCTTTGGGGATGCATAGTTACGTATTAGGAAATTGCGCTGTACTGGTCTCTGCTGCGTGCTCCTAGTGCAGCACTCAGCCTTTTTGTTGCATTTTATCTTTAGCATAACTACAGCCCCTGATAGAATTCTGCATGAATCCCCGTGAAAAAATGGTGGTCATAATTTTTTCCCCAAAAACACAGGTAGGAATTCAGAGTCAACTGATTTAAAATTTATGAAAAGAAGCAGTAATTTAAGTGTGAAATGGGAGCAATTTTATTCCCATTTCAACTAATGCTAATGTTCAGATTTTGGTTATTAAAATTAATTTGCTTCAATTATATTAAAATCAGTGGAATTGGGTGCCACTGTGTTGATGGATAACAGCAATAAGCACTAAGTATGATGTCTGAAACCTGTACTCACCGTAAGTAGGAAACATAAATGTAGCCACAAAGGCAAGAATAGAAAAATGAAAAGAAAATTCATCCTTTTATCACAGAAGGAAATAGAAAACTACACACATGAAAAATGTAATCCAAAAAGTAAACTTCTGTCCACATTTTAGGGGAATTGTGCTTTGATGCTGATCTCATATTCCTGGGCTTACTGGAGCCTGGTCAGATCTCGAATTCCATCTCCCACAGAGTTCTCTGGTGTTCACCTTAAGACACAGAGCTCATTAAATTCTGCTGTGCACTTCCTTTACACGAGGTAAAGCCAAAGAGTCTGCCCTCCCCTACCACCCCCAGCACGTGGGGAGAAGCATCTCCACTCACTGCAAGGAAGCAGAGACTTAACTTCCCAGCAAAACATACAAGTAGGGCTGCAGAGCAATAATTGGAAAAAACATCTTCATCATGCTGGTAATCTTTAAAGGAACCCTGATTGATCTTATTTACAAAAAGCTCACGTGGATCTTGTTTTACTTAAGATTGGAAAGCATGTAACGGACCATAAAGCTAATGGAGGTAAAATTCTTCAATACTGTGATCAATTACAAACTACCTTACATTTATCACAAGTGACTGTTTTTCTTTGAGCTGATTCTAAGCCCTTTATCTTCTAGATTTCCCTTCTTCCTTTCCATTTTAATACGCTTATTGAATAATTAGAAAGCCTTCAATAGAACACAGAGGAGAAATGAGCTGGTAAAGTACTTGAGTGTTCAGGCAGACCCTGCTGAAAACCAAAAGCCCTCCTCATGGATGCAAAGATCCTTTTCAGTTCTGATATGGAACAGAACTGAATATAAAGGAAAGACTTGCCACAGACCTAACAGCTCTGAGAAGAGACTTTACTCAGTGAGAGCTACAATGCAACATCAGGCACAGACTGTGTGAGCAGGAGGGTGATGTCACCACGTAGTCACGTCACCTGCATTGCTCCATCTTGTTTTCGTTTGAGCAGCCTTGGGGTAGGAAGCAAACCCCGATAGGTTTTGCTGCGAAAATGTTCACAAACCTAATTAAACACTTGCAATTTAGCTATTGAACAGGTTTTCGATGACTGGGAACCTCTCAGCCCTATAGTATCAAACGCAAAACCAAAGGTATCTTCATGGTTGCACACATCCTCACAGCTCATCACCCACCCAGATGGAGCAGCAATTCCTCAGCCTTCCCACGCTTCAAGTCAAGGCAGTTCAGTGAGCATAGTGCAGCATTTCATCACTGCCTTGGAATAACGTGAAGAGTAAAACCGAGGATCTGTGGACCGAAAGGCAGGAATGCTTGCTGCCTACAGGTGAAGAGACTCTCAAATTGTAGAGACACAGAACCAGTGACAGTTGTTTGCTCAATTATTTGCATAGCCTTGAAAGCATGCACGGTACTTGAAATACACAGGGTGTGACACTAGCCAGCAAGTTTTTATGGGAAGACAACAAAACAGGAATAAACTTACAGCTTATCTGAATGGTCAGGAACTTGTTCCTGCATGTTTTCATACACTTGCAAGCCAAGACAGTCTTTAGACGAGTACTAGCCCAGAAATGATCTTCAGAGCCTGATATTAATTAACAGAATTGCCATATTTTAGTTTAAAACAGTGTTTAAATATGCAGGTTGATCCTAAGCAACATTAGTCCCTTAGTCCCTAAAGCTGAGAAAAGATATGCTAGAATTTAAGTGTCCCCTTTTAAACGATCATTTCTTGCACAAGGGTTTTCAGGCATGATAAATTATTCCAGTCCTTAAGTTCACGTTTACTTCTATTTTTTGTTGCCCTTTACTTCATCATGGTAGCCTTAAAAAGCTAATGTAGACCTCAGCCAGCATTCTCAATTATTTCCAGTGAGTTATGGACCCCTTCAATGATATCGAATGGCCAAAAGCTAATGCCTATCAAATGCTAGACTGCATTTGAAACTTAAGTGCTATCACCCTTCCACCATGCCACTATTTCTTTTATTTTTATCTCCTACCTTTGGAGAGGACAAGACAGTCAATAGTACTGTGGGGGATTCATCACACAATAGGCAGGCCTTTTTCAAGCAAGGAGTCTGCTAATGAAAGTATTGCAGAATGATCTGTACATCTTAATGGACCTTGAACAAAGATTTGAGCTTTGCTTTTTTATTTTTTTTAAACACCGCATGAATTTTTATTAGTATATTACTCCAGACTTGTTTTGAATACTTGGGGGTCACCTTCTTCGTTGGAGCCAGCATAATGGCAGAGAGGGCAAAGTGGAGTGGAATGAATAAATAAGGAAAGATTACATAGTAAATTTCAAGGACAGGAGCTGCAAATACTGGTTTTTTTTTTGTGGTTGGTTTTGAGTGTTCCCCCCAGGTTTTAGGGTTCTTCTTTACAATTTGTCAACACCTCATGCACGATTATGCATGGAAAACGTGTCATACTTTGGGGCTGGTGTTTTATTTTTCTTTCTTTTTGAACAGGATTACAGGTTGTGGGTTTTTTGTCAACTACAAGCAGTGTTGGTAATTCAGGCTTCAAATTAAGTTTGCCTAAGGGCACCAAGTAAGAGCTAATGACAACTTAATTACAGATATCATTAACCATTTAACCTTATCACATAAAGTAAAGCTCATCCCAAGTTCTTCATTCAGGCTGGTAGCAGCCAGCCAGGAGAAACTCCACTCCCTAATGCCTAATGTAATGCCTAATACTTCCCAGGAGAATTGAGGTCTGGGAGGCAGGGGCACATCCAGCCACACTACAGGCAGTCTACAAGCAGCTGTGTAACCCTGCCTCGTGCACCTGAAAGATGCATGGAGAAACAAGAGTGGGTCTCAGCTGCCAAAGCACTGAGCACTCCTGGGTACCACTGGTGTGTGTGTGGGATAAGACCCACAGCATCCTTCAGCACAAGGCTCAGAGAGAAGGGATGAGGTATGCCTGACTTTGTATTTCTTCCTGCTGATGGAATGCTTTGAAAAGGCAATTCACTTTCAAGAGCACGTTGCATTTTCAGGGCCTGATGGGATCTCAGGATCGAGGAAGAAGGAAGCACCCAAGGAAGCGTTTTTTAAATAATAAAGCAGATCGCTAATATCCTGGCTGTCTCCATGACAACTGAGCTGGATTGCTTTTGAATGTGATGGTGGATTGCCAGTTTTTAACCCCCATGAATAAAAGGACATTGGAGAAATCCACTCAAGTGGTTTCCAATGCGGTTTTCAGTGAGACATTGATTTAATGTCCATGTACTTTTACAAAACAATATAAAAATAAATGCAGAAGAGGTACTCCCAAAAAGCTGAAATAAAGTATTTTTCTGTGGAACAACCAGCAGGAGAATGAAATATTTTTAAAAAAATAAAAGTCTATCGATTTCATCTCCAGAACCCTTTCTCAAGTCAATATGTATTTTAAATGTACGAATTTTATTTTAGCGTTTCCATTATTTCTAAACACTTGTTATTTTTGTCCTACACCATTTTTATTCCAGTAGAGCTCAAATGAGTTCAAGAGTTTTATTGCTAATTTACATTGGTAGAAATTGAAGGATAATCAGTCCTGGAAGACTGGTATGAAAAATCTGATGTGCAGCTGTGGTGTTTAAGATGTTTTCTGAATTGCAACAGACATTACCACAGTGCAGGGTAAATGCATTATCAAAACGTGGACTATCATAAGAAAACAAATTGAAATTCAGCCATGAAAGGGTCTGCAGACATGAACTGTACAAGTGCTTTTCTAAGAGTCACACTGCTTGCTGGGAGGTTGCATCAGAGACCTACCACTAATTTCAAGCTACAAAGAGTAGAGCCACAAAAAACAAAGTAACAAACAAAAGATAATCACAGAACAAAAAAAATCCACGAAGCTGAAGAACACAGTTCAGTGGGTTTTTTCTTTGTTCTATTTTTCAATGTTTTCATAGATTGTAATATGGTCAGATGCTGAAAGTTTCTGAGCACATCTGATGACACATTGTTTGGCCACTGGCACACCTGGCTGGGAGGGCAGTAGCTTCTCCATGAGGAAGACTTTAAATAAGATTATGATTGAATGTGACAATTCCCAGATGAGGGATCCCTCACCTAAACCAAGAAACCATCAAGTCTGTTTCTGCAATCTACTTCAGGGACTGATCTAATGCATTTCTAGGTATCTGGTTACAACAAAAGGGAAACCACTGGAAAAACTATTGTGGCAAGTAAAGGCCAGGCTCATGCACAGCAGGACCCAGCCACAGGTCAGAGCAAGTGCATCAGCAACCTGTTAGTCCTCACTTTGCTCGGGACATGCATTACCTATTGAAAATTTGCTTTGCACTTGAAGGTTTTCTCCTTTAAGAGAGAAACGTAGTCCAGTTTTATCCTCTTAACTGTCAAAAAGAACTAGGATCAAGTTTCTGGTGTGCCAGATTTTCATTTCAGCAATTCATTGAGCATCTCAATGCCCCAGTTTTATGGAAATCAAGTTGGGAATTTTCTGACCCATGAACGCAATCAAGATTTAGAGCTATCCATCTTAACTTGTTCTTGACATTGTTGGGAATTGCCCATTTCACTCCACGGCTGTCAACTTTTCTGCAGCCATTTACATTCAGGTAGGGATCTGTCCTCAAGTAAAGTAACAGATTTCTGGAATTCTTCAGCAATGTAAAACGAACTCAAATACGAGTTATTTCACAACGTAATGTATGTGTTCCTCAGTATAAAGGGCCATTATCAGAAAACCCACGGAACACGATGTGGGCTGTAGTACATGTCAGTGTGGTGGTAATTCTGTCATGATTATTTTCTTAAGTGCATATTAGCATCAGCCATCTTTGCCTTGCAGTCAATCAACAAAGAGAAAAGGGAAGAATATAGCAAAAATGAAAACATCCTATAGGCATCTTGTCAACCCTAATGAACTGTGATTAGCAAAACTGCCTTTTCCAGCTTCAGAAGTGTCAGAACTTATGCTCTACCTAGACACTCTCCTTTTAAAACACTTCCATCACCACATGGCAGCCTCTTATTTTATACCACTTATAAGCAAAATTTCCACTGGCCTGTGCTGAGGGATGCGTGGCTGTATGGCTCTTCCTGCATCTCTTTGCAACTTCGCAAAAAATCTCCATTACAAGAGTTTTAAAATCAAGCCCATTTTATTTTCCAAACTGAATTAGCCTGAAAATATCCTCCATAAAAATAATTGAGGATGCCACATAGAATTATTTAAAACTTCATTTCTCTTCCAATTACAGTTTGATAGATTCACTTGATGACATCTAGGGACAACACTAAAAACCTTCCTTTTCATCAAGTGCCATCTTAATGCAGCTGGTGCCTAACTGAAATCCGCAGTGTCACAAATGACACAGTACTTACCCTGGGAGTAGAAAAATGACCCTGAATCTGCAACAGAGCTGTCCATACCGAACTGCCAGCAAAGCTCACACTTCTCTTAGACTGCAACAGCAACATCAGCTCACGACCGTTATAGATTCATCTGTCATTTTTCTGGCAGTTTTGCATGTTAATTTATGGTATTGATTGTGCAGAGCACTGGGGTGTGTAAGGGTTAGCTTTGAAAATGAAATTTATTTAAAATATTTTGGCAAAACTTGTCACTTTTTAAGTTTGCATTGTACTGTCCAGAGTTTCTGCTGATAGTATTGATCATTCTGTTAGGTTCTGGTATGACTTATTCTTATAGGTGTCTCAGAGCCATAAAATAGGATAACATTTCAGCCACATCCCACACAGCTGCTCCAAAAAGCCTGCCTTCTAAGTCAGCTCAGCAGGAATTGTGGAGCTCAGGTAACTCCTCACATAAAATCTCATCCCCAATTCTTTACTTGTTTTCAAGTGTGTTTTAATCAAACATTGAGGTGTGAAATAATGTCAAAACCACCTCTTCGTGCATACAGCCCTGAACACAGTTGTGATTAAATTGACATCTATTTCTTTAAAATTTAATCAACAGCATCAACTCCTAAGAGCTGAAGCAGGCAGCAATGCACAAGGCATACCCTAAGCACAGATACCTCCTTTGCAGGTTTCTGCTGTTCAGGAGGAAACAGATCAGGCAGGGAGAGAACCAGCAGCTGAAATGGGCAGAAGTCGCTGGCAGCTTGTTCTCCAGAAACTGTATTTTAATATAACTTTCATGAAATATCTAACATCTGTACAGGCTTGTCAAGCAAAATGTAACCTGTTTACTACTTGAGCAAGCCAGCAGCCTGAAACAACTGAGATAAAAATTCACACACCCATCAGAAGGACATATTAATTTTAAAATTGCTGAGAAAATGCAGATTTAAAGAACAGCATTATCTGACTCCTAGTAGATGGAGAAAGGAAGGAATACCAACACAGGAGCCTTGTTTGCTGTTACCAGTGGGAAGAGCTTGGTAGCATCCACCAAATCCTACCAGCTCAATCAGCACCGCGGTAACGAGCAGCTCAGGGTGAGGGCAACACAGGCAGAGCTTCAGCAGCAAACACACATCCCTGGGTGTGCACACAGGCTGTGTACACAGTGTCCAGCCAGCAACTAGCTCTCACCTTCAGTCCCATACTACAACATTGCACCAATTTGAGCAGTTCTTCGGAGGACTCCCCCTTCCTCATTCCACTACCAAGAACATTAAACCACAAGTGCAGTCAATTCCCTTTTGTATCCTATATGCAAAATATAGTAGTGTAGCTTGGATATAGACACACTAGAATTATCCACTCCTGTGGCATTTAGCTTTAATTTTACAATCAGTTCTAAATTATCATGAAATTCCTGCCATGAGCTGTGTTCCAAATACCTCTATTAATGCCACCTGTATGAGTGGCAGGGGTATTAACAGCGATTAACTGCTGATTGTTCTGCCTCTCATGTTCATTTTGTTAACATGCCAAAACAACTGGCCTTATTAAAGCATGTTTTCAAGTCTCCAACTTCAGTTAGTAAATCAATATATCGTATTTTCCTGGGATCAAAGAGTCTGTGAATAGTATCCTAAGATTCTTGTGCAAGCAAACTAAATGTAAATAAGCTTCTAAAGCAGACTTTCATTTAAAGATATGAAAAAGCCCTTTATTAGATCTCAATTTTAATATTATGCACTTGGCTAGAATCCTAACGAGGAAGACGATCAGCAACTCAATTTAACTGACCCAGGTACCATCTTCCTGCTGTTACGCTCCCCCACAAATAACACAAACATACCTGCAGCTTGATCAAAGGAGACCGTGTTCAAAAACACAACTTTGATAATCAGAAATGAATTAATGTTTGTACAGTGCTTTAGAAAGCATCCCACAAATGCTCTAAAAAAAATAAAAAGTCAATTGAGCTCTGTTCCTATTCAATAAGCAGAGCTCTTTACATTTAAAATCACCACCACACATTCCAACAGGAACAACTGTAATTAAAAAGGTGTTAAGAACAATCATGATCTGGTTCAAAATTAAGTCCATCTTCATACCATGGTTAAGGACTGTAAATTAAATACAAGACTTCGCCCCTATAAGATTTGCAGTAGCACTCATGTCTTGATTCACTTAAGCCGAGGATCTCATTGAGTGCAAGTTGGTGAGAAATACCCTGAAATCCCCCTCACCAGATACCTGCTGCAGCTGAGGCAGCGCTCTGTGCTACAGGGAGGGATGCCAGCACATCCCAGAATTACACACAGCCTTCCACAGCACTCTAACTACAGCAGAACAGCCCAATGCCTTATATACAACACCATTTGAAGAGGTTAATAGCAATCCTACAGCTGATGCAAAGGACAAAAAGAGCTGTCATTTTTACTGGGAAAATAAGATGAGGTCAAAATAAACATGAATTACTCAGCAGGAGGTCAGACTAGCCAATCTGAATGGTCCTTCTTGGCCTTAGGATCTATAAATTTCTTTGACTCAGTTTCCTGTGGCCTACATTCAAGCACGCTTTGTAAGTGGGTTTTCATTGTGTCAATGATCACAGAGGTAAATGGATACAGTGCACAGGAAAAGGTCTGAACCATCTTCATCTGTAAGGGTCAATGAGATCTGAGCTTTTTTTGAGACTGGAACCGATCCAAGAAGCTCAATTCTCTACTCATATTCTCCTTTTCTTCAAGGGAACACCAAGATGCCATCAGAGATCCATAGGGCATGCTTGCCTCCTGCAGCCAAATGGAACCTGGAAGTGCTGGATTTTGACTAGCATTCTTTGCAAACCCAGCAATGCCGCTGTTCTTGGGCCTGGCCTGGGGTTGTTAAGATAATGCCATGAAACTGAAAGCAGGATAAAGCAGGCAGAGAAGACGAAACAGCAATTCTGCAGCCAGACACTTGTATCAACACAAGGGCTTTGTGCTGGAAAAGCAAATGAACTCAGGGTCTTTTTGGTAAAGTTAGTGCCTTGTCAGAAATACTGGTCGGAGACAGGGAGCTTTTTCCTCTGGATCCACGATGGATTCAAGGCAGGGGAATGGGAAAGACGTTTACGGAATCATAGGCAGCTAGAAAAATCATGACATGATGCTTTCTTTCAAGTCTGTTTTATAATTCTGTATCTATGGGGAATACCCTAATCTTCAGAGCACGCTAGCCAGACCAATTAAGACTCCATAAACATCACGCTGAAAAAGAGACTGTCTCCCCAGTAAACATCTGCTCCAATCTGATCACATTTCAACGCAAAGAGGAAGGAATGAAACAGGAGAAGGCCCATGTTTGATATATCTACAATTTTAAGTTTTAAAGAGCCCAGCATAAAAGGAGATAGCTCCACAAAGAACTTCAGTAGTAGGGAACAAGCTGATGTACAAAACCTTTCATCACTGCATAGCTAGGGGGTCATTAACACAGAGGCCTCAGGCTAGGGCACTAATTACTCTAGCTGTCTAAAAGTGGATCATGTACAAAATAAGCCTTTCATTGCATATTTGAACAGGGTTAGAGTCTGCACCAGGTTTAGGATTTTGTGTTTTTATTTTTCACTCCAACACTTGTTCTAAGCTACTGGAATATCACCTGCTTTCGGTAACTGTAACAGGACAGACACATCCAGGCATGCTCATTTTTTCCCCAGAGCACTGAATAGTTCACTTTAAAATGCTGGGGCTACTAAGAAGTTTTCAGTCTGAGTTGTGAACAAACCACAAAGGACACTGATCCTCATATCCCTGTTCTTTGACATCTCCAAGTTACAGCAAGCAAGTGCAGGTGAGACCCGGGGAGGAGGTGTATCGCTGCTTTAAAAGCCAGGCTCCTCCAAAATGCACCCTGCCATCCAACAGAGCTGCATGGAAAGACAGCATTTCTATTTTTATATCTGTTTGTACAGATAAGCTCAGGCAGTTTGTATCTTCTTTATAGCACTAACATTTCCATGCTGAAAAATATGCAGTATCAGCCTCAGAAAAAAAAAATGAAAACCACAAAGACTGGTAGCCCATTCTCTCTCTTTCTCCCTTGTATTCTCATATAATAATGAAGGAGGAAAAAGACTGTCAAATGCAATAGGATATCAGGAAAAACAGCTTTACATTTCAATTACTTTTATATATCATTAGGACTGCTTTACAAACGTCTCTCCTGCAACTTCAGGAAGCCACTTAAATCATCCCCTTCCAAGAGCACTAAATTCAGGCACTCCTGCAGCCAGGTATCCCCAGTGTGACCATCTTTGCAGGAAACCACTGAAACTGAGTGATGAGTTTAGAGCAGCTGAGCTGTAAATTTATTGTTACATTAAGGGATTTCCCGTTAAAAATGAAGTGGCTTGTTTCTCTCTTTTGTGATACAACTGAGCACTGGGATCGTTCAGTCTTGGTAATTAACATACAGTATAAATCTATTTCTTGCCAGTCAGTTTCACTCATGATCCCCGTGACACGATATAACGATCAGGAAATGTCAGAATAAAACTGTCAGCTGGTTCAAACATCATTTTAAAAATTTACAGAACAATAAGGAAATCTAAAATGTTGGAATATCAATATCAAGGCGTTCTGATTGCACAAACACCATTAAAAGCAGCAGATAGGCAACTATTTTATGCAACACATAAAACATTTTGCCTTTGACAAAATTTATGTGAGTGCTGAGACTTCCATACAAGCAAGACCAAAAAGTCTTGCTACAAAAACGTCAGCTCCACTGCAATAACAACCTACTTACCATCTGAAATACCCCAACTCTGGAAAGAACAGAACTAAACTGAGTATTGGCCGTTGTCAATTCTGAATGAGATGGGGCAGAGATGCAGCACCCCTCCCACAGTGCTTCCAGTTTCACAGAATTGCAACTGATGCCCTTTGGTCACACAGGCAAACATCCACACTCAACTGCTTTGACCTTTGTCAATGCTATCAGAGGCCACGTTACTTTATTTTTATCCATGTTGCAGTTAATCAAAAGAAATGAAGATGATCATTAGGTTAATTATGAGAACAAGGCTCACTGATGGTAATAAGCAACAGATTGCACAGAGCAGGCTGCAGTGGATAAAATTTAGTGGCAGCTACTGGCACTGAGGATCTGCAATTATTTAAGTCAGCCCCAGCTAAGGTCCAGTCTAGCAAAACACGTAACCCACCGCCAGCCATCCTGGCCTCAACACTCACAATGCTAAAGTCTGTCCTGAAAGGAATTCTTGAAAGAGCACAAATGAGAACCCTGCTCTGCAAACCTCTTCACAGCTTGCAGACACTTTCATTAAATTTCATATTCAAAATTTATTGTCCGAAGTTATCTCAAGGGGAAATTAAAAGTTGTCTAATTTACCATGTGCAGCTCAGCTTTGACTCAGATTCTATTCTTGATCATTAAATTATGCAAACTACTTCATAAAGCTCCATAATCCCCTTCATGCAGCCCACACCGGATTAAAAATTACAAATGACTATTGTTTCCGTTATCCTTTTAATTGGATGATGGCGTGACTAATATAATATAAAAGTCAACTATTTAATCACACGGAATCATCCTGGTTTACATTTTATTCATGTCAGGTATTTCTAAATTCAGATGTTATATTGTCAATTAACATAAATCATGTGGCTTTCCACTTCTCAGACGTTACCTCTGGTTCAGTAAAATACCGATTGAAATGCGCTGTAGGAATGTGGTGTTCAAATAAGTTAGTGCATGCCCAACACTGGATGTTCTAGATGTTCAGGGTCAGATTGTTGCAATTTGAGAGTGAGAGCACTCAGCAGGCGTTCACCCCAAGAACAAGGCTCATTGCATTGGCATCAGCTGCAACGTTCCTGGGAATCCAAGAAATTCCCTTCTGCTTGCCTCCATGAAGATGAAGGAAGAGAAGAAAAGAAGGCAATGACAAGTTTCTATGCAGCGGCACATAAGCACCTGTCTTACTAAGTGATTTGATGAGCTGATTCGTATGCTAAACTGAGCACCATATACAGTTGCAGAGAAAAAACAAAAACACATCAGAAATTCTTCTAGCAATGTTCACACTTCAGTAGAAATTCTTCCCGGCTGAAGCAATTCCCCATGCAATATTTCATTGATTCTGTAAAGATCCCATCTGATATTTTATAGTATTTGCGTGACTGACTGCATGAAGTTACTTGGTTGGAGAAAGAACCGTGCATGCATTGTAGCAGATTACAGAGGCAGTTCTGTGGGAATTGCCGAAGTAGGGGCTGGATGATAAGTTCTTAGTTAATGATCAAATGTCTTTGCATCATTTTCTGAAGCATCTCAGCCAGAGCTACTCTAATTTTTAAACAGTTCTTAATGAATGTTGATTTGCTAATCATTTTGCCAAAGTGATTTATTTTTTATTGTTTCTGATAATTTTCTGCTCGCGTAGATTAGAAGCAGAAAAGCTTTAGGTTGCTGAAAAGTCCTGTATTGACACATAATAACACATTTCTTCATTTGGACTTCAGAATTGCAGGGCACTTTTAATCTTTGTTCTCAGAGTTAAAGGTCGGTATCTAAATGCAATGCTTTGATTAACCTAGTGCATACTGGTTTTAGATTCAGTTCACAAATCATTCAAAGGTTTGAACTTTACATCCCTGCTCTGAGGAAAGAAATATTTTCAGAAAGCTCAGATGTTCATTAGTCAGAAAAGCTTATATTGCTCATTCTAGTCCCAGCTCATCTTCATATTCCCCCTTTAAAGATCCACTTGACTATTTCCCTCATGGTGAAATATTCATGGATTGCAAATTATGCAAAGGAATTAGTTTAAACAATGTTTCAAAGTTACTATAAAATATGGGAAATCATATGAATGCTGTAGAGAGCAGTAAAACTACAGAGGGCTCGTTTCTTCATGAGGCCAACATGTGAAACATCTGAAACACTCCAGTATTTAGTGAGAGAGAGTTACATTTCAGGTAATAATGCAGTTCGGTGTGAAGGACGTAATACTTTTCATAATAAAGTAAAAATATATTACATGCAATTTCAATAGTAAAGCCATTAGAGAAAGCAGTAGATATCAATGCCTACATTAAACTGCTATTGGAAATAACTAGGAACTGACTGAGCTGTAGAATTCCAGAGCAGTCAGTTTGCTCCTAAATTAAATAGCTGTCACCTACAAAACAGATATTTCCTATCAGATGTTTAGATTTGTAGCGTATTCTGAAGCAAAACAGGAGGAAATCCAAAACGTGCTATT
This sequence comes from Penelope pileata, assembly GCA_013396635.1. Lineage (NCBI taxonomy): Eukaryota > Metazoa > Chordata > Aves > Galliformes > Cracidae > Penelope > Penelope pileata. The sequence continues at coordinate 151,993 of WBMW01001647.1, forward strand.
GAGAAAATAAGACTGCTGAAGGCCAGAAATGCCAACAGCGTGCTGTATTTGCACACACAAAAAATACACCAACACAACAGTTTCTAGAGGCATTAGGAGAGGCCAAGTGCATGAGAACTCTGCAGTCACACAGAGAAGTCAAGCTTAGACATCACCAGATCTGAAAGAATTAAAGTTTTGATTGGTCTTTGTTAGCCAAAAATAATTCAATAGATGTTTCTGAAAGTGTTACTGTTGGGGTTTTTGTTTGGTGGTTTTGGGGTGATTTTGTTATTATACTTTTGTTTACTTGTTTTTAGAAATAACTGGGCAGTACGGCACATATGTTTTAAAAGGGTTTATACAGTTATGCAAGAACTGTCTTGTAAGGAAGTTTATCCTTCATCTGTAAGATGCTGTAGTTAAAATCTGCCCATAGCTCTTGCAGAAGCTATGAAATCCCACTGTAGCTGTGCTGGAAGATACAGGCTGGTTCCAAGAATCACTGCCTGCCATCGATAGCCTGTGTTACGCAGCACTGCAGACACGATGATCACAGCGGTCTCCTTGGTCCTTAAAAGCCATGAGCTGAGGGAAAAGACACAAGCTAATGAGCTGCTACAGTTCACATTTTACCCTAACACGAATACGTAATGCAACCTATTCTGAGACCTCTGTACAACAAAATGTCTGGCAGCCCACACTGAGATAATTGAAAATAGAGCTTAGAGTAGGCAATTTCATTTCTGTACCAAACCAGCATGATGTACAGCTAAACTCAAACACCAGGATTCCTCCTCTCTCCCCTTTTGGTCCCAGTACAGAAGCTATTGGGTATATATGGACACGAGAGCCCTGAGCCCCCTGACTGCAAGGCCCTGTCACTGGGAGCAGGCACAGCTTTCTGACACACAGAGCGTACAAACCAGCTGCTTCCAACCCCATCCTGCCCTATGCTCTGATCAGACTGCAGGAAGAAAAGGAAATTTTCTTGTGTTTCTGTCCACATTCACTTGCTTCATCCTTGGTCTGGCGTGCTCCCTGCTCTCCATGTTCCCCACCTACTGCTTTGATCATTTCCCTTAAAAGGGAAGATAAATAATTGAGCTTTTGAGCTTTTGCATAGATCAGTTGCTGAACAAACCCCTAGCAATGTCCTCATTGACATAAAGGTAAAGCAACTTGCTCGAAGTATCAAAAAAAAATAAAATTAAAAAAAAAAAAAATGCTGCAACAAAGTTCCTGCACTGAGGCTGAGGTGCAGAAGCTTGGATGAATACTGATGCAGTGCCTGAGAAGGAATGAAAGCCTTCCCTCAGTCTCACACAAGTGATTGCCAGCATCACTACAGCATGAAAGCATTTACAGTTCTTTCCTCCTATTTTCTCTCTTTCACAAAGGTGGCCCTCAGCAACCTTAAGTACCTTTGTATACAGTTTGTTTGCTCATTTAGTTTTATAGGTATGGTGGTTTTTAAGGTTCTAATGTGTTTTGTAGATGCAATAAATCTAAATAAGTATTCATAAACTCTTCTGTTTCCCCAGCATTACTCCCTTTTACATGCCTGCTGATCTCTACCAGAATCATTTTACCTTAATTAGAATCTTCTGTACAATGCTACCACATGGCATTGTTTAAAAACTGCATATATCACTGATTCTTCTCTTCCAAAATACAAAGAATAAAATCAGCATGGCATTGCCCATGGTGGATCACAGCTGGCTCAAACCTGGATGCAGTTGAAAAGACAGCTTTTCTCACAAGTTTCAGAAGTTATTGAGTGTTTTTCGGTTTAACAATAGAAACAGATCGAGCTTCCATTTCCAGACATCATTTGGTAGGTTTTGCTTTTGTTTCGTCAAGAGAAATTTAGAAGTATGTTTATTTTTTTAAAAAATACAGTATGCTCCATAGATGTTTTCCTTTCTTTGCTTCTTAGTTCACAGTCTGCTGAAATGAATAATTGAACTGTTTTCAGTAAGATTTTCAGTAAGAAAAAATAACATAGAACAACACACAGAGTTACACAGAAACAGACCAAAAAATACTTTGAGCTTGGAAAGCAAGCACTGAAACCAAGTCTGCCTCTGCATGAAAAATACATGCAAGTTTTTAATAGCAAAGAACTCAATTTTCCCTTTTTAATACAAATGTAATGACAAACAAAAAACTGATACCATTTCAACGTGCATCAACATCAGGCACTGTCCCAGCAACTCCTGGTTCACATCTCCAGCCTTTGAGGGCTCCTACATGGTGCTGCCCTGGAGTTTCTCAGCGCAACATCACGTTAGCAGTCCTGCTGGGAATAGCATCTGCAGCCTGCAGGAGAGAGCTGCAAAGCCACCTAGCAAGTATCTCATCATATCTGGATAAAAAGGAATTTGCCTGGCTCAGGCTTGTCTTTGCCCAGGACGTTCACTGTGAACCTGCCAGGTTATTTTGGGTTGGTTTTCAGGTTTTTGCATAAACTATTCTGCGCCCTGTGTTTCTTTCCCTCTTCCTTAGCCTGGGGCAGAGGCTGCTACTGCAATGTGTCTCAGCATCATTGCTCCTCTGGGATTATTCAAGGAACACAACACACAGGAAATATCTGTATATATTTAAGATGCCTCTTACCCTGCCCACCTTCAACAAACACACCGGCCTGCTTTGCATCACTCTGGCTTGCTAGCTTTCTAGATGTTGCTCCATTCACAAAGATGCCATAGATGTTCACGAGCCTATTTTCAGAGCTGAGGAGAAATCTCATTTCTTTATGCCTGCTTCTAAAAGTTTAATTTCACTGGCAGTTCTTGGCACTCTTTCCCATAAAGCATCAGGAGCACATGAAAGCAAGTAAGTGTGAAACGGCAGTTTTCATATCTGCTTCTGCGTATAATTCTTGTGAACACCATTAACTGAAACACAAAAGAAAGTTTCTCAGGGTATACACACGCTAAGGGAGTGCTTCTATTTCTAATAGAGAAGGAAAGAGGAAACAGTGCCCAATTCTCACACTATTTTCTGAAGGTGCTCTTCCTTAGTTGAAAGTAGAGGACTCCCTTGAAAATAGCAGCTCTTGAAATTAATGTTTGAGTTTTCAGAGCAATAAGAGTTAATTTGTCTATTGATTTTTCAAGTCGAATACCATTGTTCATCAATTCTATTAGTCACATTTAAAGGGCCAGTCATAAACAGAACCTGTTACGCTAGGCACCCAGGCTAGCAAAGCATTCCTGCCCTGAAGACCCTTTGTTTTGTAAAGGAAAAAATGTTACACCAATTGACTCCAACAAGCATCAGCTCTTCTCAGGTGCAGGGAGGAGTTATTAAAGATCATGTAAAGGAATGGAAAAAATAACAGAAAAGGCTATGTGTAACAGGTGCTGCAAGTGAAAAATAATAAGGGAACACTAAAATGAACAGAACAGGGTCCTTTTTTAGTTTATAGGCAGTCTGTACTGACCAGAGACACAGAGTAGCATGAGCATGTTTCAGAGCAACTTCTTGGCTGGATTCCCCACTGATTGCCCAAGGAGCTGCCCAAGTACTCCTTCCTCTCCAAGGAGAGGGATTCCTCCTACCTTCCCAGTCACAATTCAGAACAAATCATTAAAGAAAGTGTACATATCCTACAAATTAAAACGATCCTTCTCCTTCAGTGGATCCCTAATGCCCATACACCAAGTACCCTTCCATTCCAAGGGCAGATGTGTTTGCAGGCAGCTGAGGTCTCGGCAAGTTGCTAATGCAGTAAATTATAGAGTGGAAAAAATGAGGGTGACAACATCCAGCAGTAGCAGCAGGCACACAAAGCGTAGGTAAACAGTTTAATTACCCAAGCATTTTCAGCTCTACAGAGAAACTGATGAAAGATTAAGTTCCCTTTTTAACCCCATTACATTTGTGTCAGGTGAATGCTCTGCTCCCAGAAGTACAGCTCTGTTGTTAAGGTAAATAGACGCATCTACAGCCTAACCATTCCTCTTCAGCTTCTCTTCATGTCAACCTTACATCTTCTCCTGTCCTTCTTGTTATTGTTTTGGACAAAGAGGTGCGTTTGAAGTAAAATAGATTTTACTTTTTTGGTACGTAGTCAAGTCAAGGGGAAATCATTCTCTGTGCAAGCTCTTTGGAGCCCACAGATGTTTAAGGCTTAAGTAATCACCCTTACTCCAAAGCACAGCAGAAGTGCCACATCACCTGCAGCAGTCATTGCTTTTCATTTGGTTTCTGTTGCAATGATAACAGCAAGGTTTCTCCCAGCTGCAGCTGGAACTGCTGAGTTGTCCTTGCTCCTCCATGCCACTGCCACCCGCGAGAGGTCTGTCCTGGGCACATGATGCCAAGTGCTGTGCTCACCCTCCTACAGCTCCTATCAGACAGCAGCAGGCTGTGTGCTGCAAGCAAGCAGAGCCAATTGTTGAGAAGAAACCAGGCTTGCGGCAAAGTTTCTGCCCTGCTGAAGAAGCCGATTTTACTATGCAAATGGTAATTGCAGCAATCTTTAAAAACAAGTTGTTGACAAGCTTTAGGCAAGGTAAAAACAGACAGAGGAAGGCAATTAATTTATTATTTTCCCTGTAAAGAACAGTGTATAGATAATGGCCCATTGTAAGCGTGAATAATACTGGAGCTGCAAGCAACATGGTATAATTTTAACATTCTACAGCCTTTTTTAATCAATCTTATTGATGTTCATCACACCCATAAAGCTCAAAAGAATGGGTTTACTAAACTTAAGGAAAATATAAGATCTCATTTTGAGCCTTTCAGTTTCTTCATTATGTTGCCATAATGTCATCAGTGTAATATATTTCACCCTTTTGCCTCTGTTTTACCATTCATTTTTTTGATTCTGCTATGATTATATCTGCTTCTTTGAAGCAATGAGAGGTGAGTTATGAATACTGCTGTAACTCCACTACAACATGCAGGAGATGAGCACAATGTGCTGAGAAGAAAAAAAAAATTACCTGCTCTAGGACTGGGAAGTCAACACTAACAAGCAGGATGCTTTACCAGCTCACACGCTGGCCTAAAGGAGCAATGGGACATTAAAGAAGGACATGGTAGAAACAGCTGGCACTGGCAGAAACCCCTATAAGAACTGCATGGGCTTGCAAGGAGACTTTGGCCAAAGATCAGCCAATTTACCAACAGTTTACACTCTACTGAAGTCTGCAGTAGAAAATGAGACCCTGACAACTGAATTATCTTTAGAACAGGGAGGTCAGAACATCTATTACATCTGCACAACCAAAACATTGGGATCTAAAGGACAGAGCTATCAAACAGTCGCACGGCTGTTCCTGCAACAGCACCAGGAGCCTGCTGATCATCCCTGGACAAGCACTGCAAGACAAAGCTTATTTATCCAGTTCCTCCACAGAAGATGTACAATGTTCTAGTCTAAGAAGCCTAGGGCAGATCAGCCAGATGCCACCAGCAAGGCCAACTCCACCTCCACCTGTTGCACCAAACCAAAAGACCCCGTGATGAAGGAGCAGGAATAAAAAAAATTAAGGCTATGTCCAGGATGACATGAAAAAGCTGGAGAATTTTTTTCTTGTGTAAGCTAGTAGACTTGAAAAAAGATTTTTCAAAACTTTTTATTCCCAGTTCGACAAGCGTCATAGTCGAGCCTTTAGTTAACTATTGAGATGCCTTTAAAAAGTTTTGGATACACAAAGAACTTTGGCAACATTTGTTTCAGAGCTGGGTGGGATAACAATGAGAAGAGACTCATCATTCTAGGGGTCATCCCATGTTCTTAACTCTTCTTTCCAAACATCCAAATGCTCTCCTCTCACAAAATCAAAAGAAAACAATGCACAAGATCTGAGATTTGATTAAGAAAAGTAAGTTTGATTTAAAAGCAAAGATCTATTGAACTCTGTCAAAGTTTGCTGCATGAACAGAATATCAGAATCATTTTAGGTTTTGTCACACACTAATAAAAGGAAAAAAACAAAACGAACATGCACACACAGGGAACTGTTGTTCTGATGTGTGTGTGGTTTTTTTTATTTAAAAAGTTTATGTTTTACCTGAAAAGTTTTCAAAGTCATCGCTGAGCATTGGAAATGAAATTATTCACAAGTTGTTTGTTACCACACGCTTGCCCTCAATCTGCCTCATCTCAGTTTGTAATTCCTTGAGGAGAATGACACTTTTTTTTTTTTTGTTTGTTTTTAACAGAAAAGCAGAAAACAATTGCTTGGAGTCTTGCCACTTTCTTATTAAAAATGAGTATCTACGCCCAATGAGTATCTAGTTGTGTGCAGACAAAAAAACTGAATACATGATTTCAAGCATAGCAGCATGTAAATGTATTCAACGATTCATCTTTCTTAAGAAGGAAAACAAGCCCAAGGAAAAAGGCATGCTAAACAAAAAGTCTGCAAAGCATTCCAAATGCATCCTACTACGTCTGCAGTGATCACTTTTTTTAAAAAAAAAAAAAAAAGTGCACAGGATGAGAATGGGATTACCCATTCCGTAATTACTTTGTAATAGAGTGATCCAAAGGGAATGAGGCCACAGACAGACACCAGTGCTGCTCACAGCAGCGGGAGCAGCAGCTGCCCTCCCCACCCCTTGGGCAGGAGGCAGGAGCTGTTCAGCACAGCAAAGCTCACATATAACTACAGACTCACCAACTACTGATAAAATATTAAACCCCTAAATGCACATTTGGATAATTTAATCCATCCAAATCTTCAGGTTAACTGGAACTCATTAATTTGAGCTTATATGGAAGTAACTATTGGATGTTTATAATCTCTTAACGAGTTTTAAAGAAACATTATGAAGTTCTGAATATTTTTTCTTTGCTGAATCGGATATTTAATCTGCTTTTCAATAGATAATGTAGTGAAATACGTAGAATTGTAAGCTTCCCATACCAGGCAATTAACAGTTTTACAAATAAGCCTTCTTCATACGAGAAGCACACAGGCACAGTCCAATGACTTTAGTGAGATGCGCACTTAGACGGGAGAAAAAACCCAGCGAACGGATACATGCATTTTTGGATCAGTAGGTGACAGAACTGGTGTCTGTCAAAGCCTAATTAGAAAAGCCCTGCTGACTTCAATGAGTTTTGGAGCCAGCAATGGTTCTTTATGCACCATTCAAGCTTTTTCCTTGCCCTCAGGAATCCAACTGCTGCCTAACGTTGCATGTTTGTGTTACTTTCCGTAGGTGACCAGGTATGGCCTTGGAGACAGCACCACTTCAAGGCTGTGCTGCATCTGCACTTTCCTAACTGGGAAGGAAACACTGAAGTGACCAAAGCTAAAAAACTCCTACTGCTTTCTCCTAAAGCTTGTAATGTGGCAATGAAACATCCCCAAAACTTCACATGCACTGTTCTCTTTTAATCAAAATGCATTACAGCTCCACAGACATAAGTATTCAACATAGGTTTTCAAGAAATCCTCCTCACTTCAGGCAGATGTTTGTAAGAAGGCTTTTGTTTGGATAAAGGTCACCAGCTACAGCTGGCCAAGTCATTCTGTGCCACGCAGCAAATTGTTTCTTTGAGCCCACATGAGATTTAATATCCTGTGAACCAAAGCATAACATGCTTTCTGTTTGCCTACAAAGAGCTTCATCAGCGGCACGCGCCAGCGACTGCTGGTAGAGCAGCCCCAACCAGTGAGGCTGACAGACCCCGGGGCCAAGAGCTGCAGGCAGCACTCTGGTAACGGGCAGCATCTGCTGAGCAGTCACAGGAGAAGAGCTGGTTCTTTCCAAGTAGATTATGAAGAAAAATGGATGAATGATTATAACAACAGGATGCCTTTTCTTCTGCTTCTGGCCGTCCAAGCGTTCTCCTACCTCCTGTCTCAGTAGGCAGAGACCAAACTCAAGGGACACAACTGCAGGGGTACAGGTTTTAACCAACATTTTCCCTTCCTTCTCCCACAGTTCTTCACCATTCTCAATGCCAGTGGGATCCAGATAGCTGGGTCTGTACATGACACAGGCAGGGCAACCAGGCATGAGACCCTCCCTGCTTACTTCTGTGTGTGACTGGATATTTTCCAGTCGAAATTAGAGTAAAATATGCATTTAATACTCTACAAGAAACTCTGTACTCTAGCTTTACTGCAAGGATAGCACTGAAGAGTGGTTGCGAACAGAGGAGAGCCCGTGCTGTTCTTCTGCATCATCTCAACTCACTCATCCATTTCCATGAATTTAATTGTTCTTTATTGAATGGTTACATGTATTCATCTGAACAGCATCAAATGCATGAGTAAAACCCACGGCTGCGACATTGGTAGTGTCAGAGGCAGCACACAGGACAGCAGAACGTGATCTAACCTCTCCTGACAGCTGTGGCTGATTAAATGCTTAACCTCTCCATTTCACTTTCATTCACAGTTGATGCAAAATGAACAAGAGAACCTGGCTAACAAAGCCAGAAGACAAAACTCAGCTATTGCTGAGGAAGGAAGAAGATGTAAGCTTTTTATTACAGTTTCTTATTCTGCCTCAGCCATCCACATCCACCAAGAACCCCTGTGCTGCCAGCACACCTTGGGAAAACTGCAAGGAAAATCCTCCAGCAGAGGAGGCAGAGACTGACCACAGAGAAAGGCCACAACCGCAGGTACAGTCTTAGAAGTGTTATCAAGCATTTATTGTAAGGCATTTTGGTCACATACTAGAAAGAATCAAAACACAACTGCCTCTTTTGCCGATTGTTAAGTGCAATAGAGCTGAAAACCCCTTCAGTACACAAACAAAGAAATGGTTTGTAGCAGGATGGCACACAGAGATGCAGGAGCTAATTGGCCATAAGTCGTTTAATCACGGAAAACACCAGGGCAGTAGAATAGAGTCATAGTTTGGAACAATTTTGTAAAACAGAGTAGCAACCCTATTTCAATTTCAAGGCCTTGCATTCTAGTATTCTAGTAGCATCAGCTATACTCAAACTTCAGACACTTCATCTCAGATCTTTTATAAGCAATCAATGACCTTAATTCCACTTGAGTTATTCTTTACAACATAACTTACAAGGCAAAGTATTAAATATAGTACAACAACACTGGTATTTGTTATATAAATATTTTCATCTCCATTCAAAAGATAATGCAGATAGCAATTATGATAGCAGTGCAGATTATACACCACAGCACCCGTAATTTACCTGCTACAATTTTACCAAGGCAAGCAATCTGTAATCCATACTGCATATCTATTTGCAAGTTCACTGTTCAACCTGCTCTGTCTGATGTTCAATGTATTCATACATATTCAAATGAAAACTGAGAAAAGTAAGTATATGACCATGACTGCCTATTAAAATGCATGTCTCACAGAAAATATTAGCAGTGAGCTGTTGGTTATTAATATTACCAGGGTACTATTGAAAGGAGGAGCACTGCTCACCTCACTGTTCTGGACAGGTTCCAAGGCTGGTAATTGCTTTCTGCATAGTAGAATCATCTCTGCATTTGGAGTCAAGACCTCGAGTTCCCAAACACCGTAAGCTAAAGAAGGCCTTCCAGCAGCTCGCTGGAGGGACTAGCATGTGTTAAATGGCTTGCTATATTACAATAGAGAGCTGTGGCACAAGCCACTGTAGCGTATATTGCAGAGATCAGAAGCCTCTAAGCATGATTTAGAGGTGGCAGTCTGCAATAGATTTCTAAAAGGAAAAGAGAATAGGAAAGGAAAAAAAAAAAAAAGAGGAAAAAAAGGCACCTTCGCTTCGCACAGCTGTCCTTACAATTTGTACTATTAAAACAGAAAAGCACTCACAGAGAGAAAAGCTTGGGAGGAAAAAATAAGTAAATCATACCACCCTTAATGACTACTACTTTGAGAAAAAAATAAATCAGTCAAGTCCCTTTTAGGCGACGCATCCAAGTACCTGCAGCCACTTTTTAATAAAAGTGGCAGCACCTGTTTTGGTGAGCTACAGCATAGCAAGAAAAGCTAAACTCTGTTCTTTAGGTTCCCTTCCTGGCTACCTGGAACTATGCCTCCAAATAAGAAGGAAATTACCTAATATTTGGTCATCTATGAGATTGAGCAGGTATATCTACAGAAACTCTCCTAGATACACACTCCTCTCGGTACCAGGAGGATTATTGGTTTTTCCCTGTTTTGTTCAATTTTTCATCCGACTTTATCAAACAAAGTAAGCCATTATCCAACCAAGCCAGCTGCTGCTCAGAGCACAAACAGGAAAAAAAAAAAAAACACACATCTAATTAGGTACTAGGTATTCAGGATGATAACAATCACTGTACTCCCAGCACGTCTCACAAAAGGAAAAAAGGATGCATGTTGGAAGAAGGGAGAGAATGCACTTAGTCACTGGCTGCCAAAATGTAACATCAGATCAGGAACCTGTAAAAAATAAAAAATAAAAATAAAAATCAAGGCCAAATAAAATAGTTTTTAAGTGGTGTTTTAGTGTTCTTTCTTTACACATACAGTGGAAGTTATAATGCTTTACTCACCTCAGATGAATGTATTCTAGAAGGGCAAAGTATTGTCTCCTATGCTTCTGTTGGAATGGATCTCAGAACACTCTCCAACAATAATTAATGAACATCGCCTCACTGCTCTTTTTTAATCTAGATAAGCATCAGCAATATTTTACACAGCAGGGAATAGGGAAACACAGGTGTTAAGCGGCTTGCCCAAGGTCACACAGCAAGGCTGTACCAAAGCAGGGAATGAAATCAGCTCTCCCTTGCAATACACCCATCCGTAGACTTTAAAAAATACTGCAGAAGTAATGCTGCTCCTCCTACTTCATATTGCCCTGTAAGTGCTCACATGTACTTTGTGAACACTTTTAATATCACTGTGAACAGGAGACCTCCATTTCCATGCCATGCTCCCCTCAGGTGAGACGCAGAGCTAAGGAGAAGTGATAAAATATGATATATCACACAAGTAATCCTTCAAAGAATAAGAATTCTGGATGGTATTAATTTTCCACCACATCTTCCTGCTAGCAAGACTCCTTTCTTAAATGTGATATTAATAGCTAAAGGGCAGTGAGGGGTCATTCTTGTGTCTATTTCATGGAAACGTGAGAACAATCTGCACCAAAAAAAAAAAAAAAAGACTCTCTCTTTTCCTTTCTTTCAGATAGCCTCATGATCTACATTGTTAATATCATCATTTGTTCAGTTCTTCAATGGCTCGTCACCTGCATGTGGCAGACTTCACAAGTCCAAAACCAGAGAGAACCAGCAGTTACTGGAACCGAGCCCACTATCCCACTAGCAGGAGAGCTGGAAAACACAAATTATCAGACAGAGAGCTATTTCTGTACATCTAGTTAAAGAAAAGGGGTACAGACTAACAGCAATATGTCTCTGCAACTATGTAAGAAGTTACCATGACCACCAGTTTTAATCAATATTTTTCAAACAGCAATAAAGAAAATATGTGGATTCCTTGTGATCTTTCAGCCACATTTTTTGTTAGCTGCACTGTCCCTGTTACCCAGCCAGCACCGTACTGATGTTGGGTGCGCAGTGCAAATGGAATGAAAGCATTTTGTGGTACAGGGATAAAGCAGGGAGGTTTGTTTTATCCGCTTCCCAGCTCCTGGGTAGTTTCTGACATCCAGGATTCTCCTTTAGCAGTTCTATGATATATTTCCACAGTTCCTTAACAACCAATGAGACTAAATAAGCATCACTTCCGAAGTTCATAATCTGCTAGGACAAATGTTTCTGGATATCATGGAAGTACTTAGTTTCCCACATAGGAAAACTATCAGTCAGTGTCTGACAGAGGACTGAGTTGTCAGCTCACTTGAGTCAGTATAGCTGGAACCAGACTGTAGCTGTTGGCATTACATCTCATTACTTACCACAAGCTAAAACTTTATTCAAAAGAGTAGTTCCTTATACATACATATTGAGATGCCCCCTTCAAAAAAACAAATTAGATTTAAGGCCCTATTGACTGTAATTGAGCTCTCTATGAATAAGGATTACCCACAAGAGCAGAAGGTGCCCAAAGAGACCACTAAATCAAAATACAAACTCTAAACCACACAGGAATACAGTATAATAAGAAAAATAGGAAAAAGTAAACAAGGGAGACATTTGGAGCTGGAAAGAAAAGCTGGAAAAAGTGGTAGCAGAGAGTGAAGTGCACCTCCCACATTCTCAGCTGTCCAAAAGGAATGAGCTTTACCTGTTGCTGGTAGGAAAATCAGATTCTTGCTCCATTAGGAGTATTCCACACTGTTCTGCCTTGTCCCCTGTAGAAGTCCTCCCACACACAAACCATCTCCTCAAATGAAGAAGGTGTGGGTACAAAAAGCTACCCCCAGCAGCTTTCTGATGGCAACATTTGCCTTTTAATCAGAAGATTTCCCTGGTGCACTTCTTAGATCTCTTTAAGTAGACTTTACATTGCGTGATTGCCACTTGCATGACATAAAATGTACCCAGTTAAGAATTTGGCATTGCAGTATGAAGAGATGTGCATCATCAAAATGCAATGCTAAAAACCCTTATAGCTATAAAGACAACAAAAATTAAGATTGCCAAATCAAACAGGTCCAGATATGGAACGTTAGTGACATGCACGTTAGAAATGTTTTTTGTAAGAGGATATTCTTTGAAAAGTGGTAAGGAGATTAAAATATGAAAAATGAGGTTAGGAGATGTGCAGTTGAAAGGTTCATAGTTTTGCTGCAAGGTAAAGCCTACAAACTGACCGTGCAGTTCGGTCACTGGGACACGTACTGAAGCTGAAATATAATGGCCATTACATGTTTTTTACAAAGGTTTCTACTCATTACCAAAATCCCTCGAATCTGAACATCCACTAGCTAAGGAGCTACAAGAATGTGAAGTGTGGCAGAGGACTACAGGAGAAGGCTGCATGCTGCTGCTCAGTCGTCCTGGCTGATAATGCAGCATAGCCATTCTCCAGGCACCACACCTACATGACAAAAGAGGCTTCACAACAAGAATAGTCTTCCCATAGCCAAACTGGAAAACATCTGAAATAAGCAATGGCTCCTGCTCTATGTGGCTGGGTTTTCCTCTGATGGAAACAAGGTCACGAAGTAGAAGGAAAGCAAGGGTCGGGAAACATACCCAGACCTTCAAGGTATGACACTCCCAGGTCCTCCAGTTTAGGTGCAGCTAATGATAACACACCATAGGACACAAACATTAAAAGAATAAATTTATAACTTATGTCTGATAAAATATTTAATATGACTGTACTAGAAATCCTAATTATGTCTGAAGAGTTTAAAATGAACCATCCAGATTGGATAGTGGCAATTAACCAGCTGTGACAGGGAACAACAGGAAAATAGCCCATAAAGAGAGAGAAACAGCACTGGCATTTACATAATTTACACACGTTCTGGTTGTGTGTAAACCAGGAAAGTGAAGTAGCAAAGCTGCTATCTCCAGACAGGATCACTGGGTGTATGTGTCTATATCCAACACTTATTTCTGAAGCAACATACCTAAGTGTAGGTGGGAATGAAAGTCACCCAGAACTTAAGGAACAAAGTAAACGTCAAAAAAAAAGAAAAAGAAAACAACCTTATATTTACAAGGTTAAACGTTCTCCTTCCAGCTGTAACCACACAGACACCATTATTTATTTGGGTTATATTTTGTTTAAAAAATGGTGTTTCAGCCATGAATACTTCTCATTTGGATAATCCAGAGAATCGCAGTTAGTGAGGGAATTCTGAACCTTGTCTGAAAGGGGAACCAGAGGGGAATCCTTTACCCATTCTGTATAAAGAATACTTTTATACCTATCATTGGCAGTCCAATGTTTGATTTTAAGCCATTTGATTTGCAAAAATGCAATTGGCAAGAGCAAGAAAGACATTTTATTCTTTCTTACTCCCACAGAAAATTTCAGCCTTCACCTTCAAATACAGTATCACATTCCTTTTATCAACTTGTAATTCAAATAGGACACCCTTTATTCTCTATGGGCTTACACTGCAACAATACACATTAGTTGGAGATGTCGATGTACGTTTCATTACAAAAGTTAAGCTAGGCTTTATTCATAATTTTCTAAATCTTATTAAAGGCTCTTTCATATCCCAGATAGGATAAAGTAGCACTTTACACTTTATAAATCTATTTCCGTTAGTACAGGGAATCTATTGCCATCTGTAGTTACAGTGTATGACAAAGGGATGCCTTGGGGTGAGCGTGTTCAAATGCAGATAAGGTGGCCCACAATGAATCACTGTCCTCTGGAAGTGACTGGCTTGTTAATAAAAGGTCAGAGATCATAGCATCACTATTTCTCCTATTCCTCCAGCAGAAAGAAAAGCAGTGGTTGGATTTTCCTTATCACTGCTTTTCTTTTCTTCGCACTGAAGTACTCTCAAGTATCTGTTCTTGTTCCTACTGTCTCTGTTTTGCAGATGAGCACTGCCTTCTGAGACACCACAATTGCATATATTTCTAGCTAGGCAGAGCTACTATAGAAATGGACTTTAAGTATTTCAGACCTGTTTGAAGGATGTTATTCAATTTCACTTCTGCAGCACAAAACCTCCTTTTTTAAAATTAGGCTAATACCAAGAGCTGTGCCTTGGAGGACACTGCTAAGCAGGGATTATCCTCTAGGCTTGTCAGTGATGGCAGGTTTATTCCTCTCGACTAATTTCACCCGATTTTCTGAATGAAAATACAGTAATGAAAGTTTCTCTATATGATTTACCAGTTTATACATAACAGCCAAGGTTATGCTTCCATCTAAAACCTGTTTAGTTTCAGGCCCCAATTCAGCACAGAATTCAGATGATGGCTGAGTGCTTTGCAGAACCAGCATTTTGGTGGGTGCACCCTGGCTCAGCACTCCTGGCACAAGCTGAAGTTCTGCAAGCACTCAGCAGAGCTGGTTAGCGCAAACTGGCATTTGGCCAGAAGTCTGGTGGTCGCCCAGGTCCTCAGATGTATCTTTATCATGATAATTTATCTAGTGAAATTCGCAATTAAAGACTCTAAGCAGCCATTCTTGTATTTAGACTGAAAAGATAGTAAGGCTGAAAGAGCTCCAGCTAGCCAGGAAACGTTTCCCAACAATACAGCATATAATTCATATAATCCTGTTTATCGTACATACTCGGGGAGATTGCTCCCAGAATAAAACAATTGCTGACAATCAGGTCCCAGAAATACTCCTTATTTTTGTGTATTACAGAGTCTTTTAATTCAAAGTGATTCAAAAGCAGCAAGGCTGCAGAAGTCAACCTGATCAGTGGAAAGCTTCCCTGAAAAACCTCAGTGGGAAAGGAGAGGGGATACAGCAGTGCTGGGTTTCCAACTGGAGCAGCTGGTCACTACTTAATGGATTTTATCAAGAGCGCAGGATTAGATTTCATTAACCTATGCAGACATAGTAGGTAAAAATCACCTGAGCAGAGCAGCACATATTCTACCGTAGCAGACTTATGAGATTGTTTAAGTGCTGCATAGGTCTTGTCCTGATATGAATTTCAGTGAAGAAAGGGAAATAATAAAGGAGAGTCTTGAAAGGCAGTTTCTTTCACCTGCTTTTCAATTTCCTTGTTGGAAACTTATATTACATCCCCAGCTCTTCTGACCTCATCCTACCCCTAGAGAAATCTTATGATTTTAAAAGCATCTTTCAAGGCTGGCCATCTATTTATTATGTAAGTCGAGAACATACTCTATGCACTATTTGATGCTTCTGATACCTAAGAAGCGCTGCCACTGAGGGCCAGACTTTCAGTCTAGGAAGGAACTGCAGAGAGAATCCCCCATTAAAGCACCCTTTGGTCCCAGTACAACTGTCAGATGAATCAGCTGGGATGAGAGCCACAGACCTTTTGCAAGAAAAGAAGGGTTAACACTCTTTTGGGACTGTTTCCCCATTTTTGTTGGGTTTTCTCCAGAGTTTTGGGACATTCCTCCAAACTGATCTATCTCATGTAAGATACAACAGCCTGAGTCTTTTTTGCAGCCACAGTCGAACAAAGTTGCTACAAAACTTTAACAGTGTGCTTTTGCAAAATTTTCACTGCCCTAGCACAGGTGGCCATACCTACATGACAGGAAAGCTGCACAGTGAAGCCCAACTAAATTCTCCTATACTCAAAATGCTGACTCCGAAATAAACAGATTTTCCATAGAGAGAGATATCTCTGCTACTTTCCTCCTTAAAATTTTAGGATACATTTGGAATTCAGAGGAACATGCAATCTACTCCACACAGAACTCAATTCTCGTTTATACAATGCCCCATTTACACCAGTCTGTCAACGTAAAGGACCTTTGGAGTAGGAGTAATTACAGTTATGCACACTTCCTGGCGCCATTATTCTGACAAAGTGGCATAAGGAAGCTCTGATGCAGAAGAAAATCAGGCCTACTTATTTTTTAATACAGTGACTTTAATATGGTTGTGTTTTATCTTCAATTCTGTCTATATATCTCAGTCCTCTCCTGCGCTTTTGTGTGTTATTTCTATTGCTTGATACTACGCTCAGTCTTTGAGGAGTATCGCCTCTTCAATAAAATATGAGAACATTAGGGGTGAAGAGTAAGCTCTTAATTCAAGTCACATACTAAGTGACAAGGGAATGAAGGCCTATATGTTTTGAACTTATGCTGTTTTCATCCCTTCAGATGTGTTTGTGGTTCTGCTCTGACTACGGGTCTGTTCACAGCAGTTTATTTATCAACAGCAACTCCACACTCGCTGCACGGTGGAGAAGTTATTAACTCAACTCCTGTGACATCTCACTGTTTCGAATGGTTTTGATTCTCCTTTCTGGCTTTATTCTCTGCTTTTGCTCTCCCCAGTTTTAGTAACTTGTCAACTAAAGAAAAAAGTTCATTTCTCTCTTTTAACAACATCTCCCAGTTAAACCAGTTACAGGGATCATCCTTGTACTTTATGGGATTTATTTTTAAGTAATCATTCCACCACGTTGCATTTTTAGAAGGTTCCATAGAAACATAAAATGAGACATAGGTGTCATGGGACAGGTTATAGGTAACCATACCAAGAATCTAAATACCCAGGATCAAGAGATAGCCATCTTAGTAGAGTTCTAGAGTCTTCCTGAGGTTTTAGATATCATAGCAGAGGTTCTAGGAAAATGTGACAAGGATATTAGAACCAGCAATTCTTGAAAAGCCATTGGGAAATATCTGAAAAGCTCTTTAAAAATTCCTAGAAAGATTCTCCATCAGTGAAATGCTAGAAAAGACTTACAGCTAGGAATTTTCAGAAAGTTCTAGCGAAATTCTAGAAAAATTCTGGACTGGGAAATTGCTAGAAAGCATGGGGGAGTCCCAGAAATGTTTTACATCAAGAAATTTCCAAAAAAACAGTGGGGAATTCAAAGAAAGCAACAGTGGATTCATCTTTTCTGTCTTCTGGTGCACCATACACTGCAATATCTGGGTTATTCACCTTTAAGGGAAAAGTCATGCAGCAATGAGAAACAGGGTATAAAAGGGGACAGAAAGGTAAATGAAATAGACAGTAGATACCTGGTTAGTCTTCATCACTGCCATAAGAGAACCCCACTAGTCGCAATCATTTTCTTGGAGTCTTTCTAGGATCCTCATTTTTCCTCACCACAGAACCATCTTCTTCGTGTTGCTGTGTCTACTGATTCTGTTTTCTCTGTGGTGGAAGCCCCCTGTGAAGAGATGTGCTCCTAAACCTGACAGAAGTGTGGAGGGAGCCTGGAAGTGCCTGACAAGTCTTTCATTTGCATCATGTCTGCATCACATCTAATTCTTGACAGCGTAAGTGCTGTGTAGCTACTATACTTCACGATTTATGAAATATTGGAACAGTCTTGGTAACACTGTGGCTGGAAAAAGACCTTTTTTCAAGAACTCCGCTGATGAAAAAAGCCTGACTATAGTAGATTAAAGGCAAAGCAAAAATGCCACGGTAGCAGAAGTCAGGTTGAAATTCAGAGTTCTTTTCCTTCCTATTTGCTACTGCTTTCCAGAACAGGATAAGCCCCTGTGCTAGAAGCCTATTAGTAGCAACAGTGATTTAAATATCTGTAGGCAACAGGATTCAGATTCAAGAATGACGGGTAGGAATTTTACAAGGCATATTCATAGAAACATATTTCTGTGATGCAAATATACTGCATGCAAAAGCTCTGCTTCTTGCAGATTCTAAGCTCTGATATCCGACAACTCTGCTAAAGAACTAGGTAATTAATTATCATGCCAGAAGATATTGTAGTCATGCTCCTCATCAGTAGTTTCTGTATCTGAGCAGTTCCACATCAGTTGTTCCAGTTTTCTTGGTGCAATACTTGTCCCTCTCAAAGTGGCGTCCCAAATAACAATGAATACTTCAGTTTAAAATAAAAACCTGAAGAGTGTCTCATACTGTATGAAGAGAAAAATCTTCCTGTCTCCCAGTTCACCATGGGCTCCCTTTCCAAAGCTTGCTTTCTGCATTCTGGGAACCAACTTCTTCCACACACAGCAGTTGCTATTTTCTCAGATGCAAATGCTCAAGAGGGCACAACGTATTTAGAGGGAGATTTCTCATGACCTGATATCCTAATATTCTGTTTTTTGAGGAAACAATCAGATCTGGACTCATGAAACTTCAAATAACTTTTTCAGCTGTTGATAGTCGCTTATTCTTTTAACACTACACCATCTATGAAAGCATGGCTATGAAGTAATCTGGTGAGCAACTGGCAATAAAAAAAAATCTGAACAAATTCTATTCAAATTCAGCTCTTAAAGTAAATTTAACTAGTACACATAGTTATGTATATTTTACAAGTATATCTCGTGCAATAAAAATATCCTATTTTTCATGCCAATTTTGTGTGCACAAGTCTACATTTGTATACGAAAAAGAAGTATGTACTTTGCTGTAATGTTATCAGACTGTCTAGTCTAAGGCAGAAAGATGATGCACTTAACGCAGATTTTATTTCCGGAAATCTGGGTTTCGAAGGCAAAGGGAAAAATGGGTGCGAGCTTCAACAATGACAGCAAGCCAGCTCTATTACCCAGGAGGATTTAAGCACTTAAATGCTTATATGGGTCGGGTTTGCAGCGAGTCACGAGCACTGTGCTCATGTTTAAACTGTTTTTCAGTACAGAAACATCAATGACAACAGCCTTGATTGTAGACATTTCAATAGCAATGTGAACTCCCGGTCATTCCTTCTTAGACCAATAGAAATTTGTAAGGAATTGACACATTAATTCCAGAGTTTCTTGGTACACTTAAGAGATCTCCCATCTCAAACAACTTCGGAGAGTCAAGGCTCTGGTGCTCCCCTGAGCTGTACTATCGTAGACATTTATCAGTTAGCAGATAGAGACTTAGTTCAAAAGATTTGCTACATGTTTCATTCAACTCTTGAATACTAATTCAGTAACAAAAAATGTCACCCTTCTCTTTCAGAAGGCCATCTACAAGGATGACTTCACAGTTTGCTGATCCATGTCATGCATGAAACATTTAATAGGCAGGACAAAAGTAAAACAGGAGTGCCGGATAAGAGACAAAGGATTGGGATACATGAATCTCAATGAAACATGTTTTGATTATGGTTACTAAATTCTCTACTGCCTTTTTTTTTTTTTCCCTCCTCAACAGGCTAAATATAGAAATGATTCACTTACTGTAGCACTACTAACATGTGCAGCTACATACAATAAGAACAAATTACCTCCCTGCCTTGGTCTTTCACTTGCCCTCTTCCTCACCAATTTTTGTCACTGAAGCATTGTTCAATTGTTAAAGTCCTTTCCCCATAATACAGTGGCTTAAAGTAATGCTTGACTACATCCCTAAATTACCAACTGCAACACGTGCCCCTGGATCTCTGGGGTAGGGTAACCAGCAAGATTACATAACAACACTTTGCACGCAGGAAAATGATTGAAACGAACAGATGCAACTTCAACTTGCTGGTCAATTCCATTTTGTTTCATGTGTCTGAATTGTTCAGCTCAGATAAGGCAGCAGTTTGCAAGCAGAATTTTCAAGGAGAACTCTGCTAGACATCTTAAAGATATCCCTCCTCACCTTGACGCTTACTTTTGCGCAGACATTTATTTTGATGAAAGGACTTGTCTAGCGATCAAGGTTCTAAAATGGATGATTTCCATATAATATGCAAGTAATACAGAATATGTTATATATGATATTGCATACAGCAATATTGCCATATAAATAAAGTCTGTGTGCTGTGTTGGATTATTGAGCACCTTGAGAACAATACTCCTGTTATTTTTACGGTGCATTAAGCTTCTTTTTGGAATAAATTGGGTTTATTCAAGTAGGGTTGGTTACTTACAAATATGATAGTAAATAATACTTGAGAGTTGAAAAGAGATAAAAGAGATGGAGAGGAATTTAGATGTTTAGACTAATGGAGATGCAGTGTCATAACAAAAGATGCCGTATCTGTCCCAAGGAAAGCGACTGTAATAAGCATGGGAGCAGCGCACAAAATAAAATGCAGAGTAAAGAATTAAGACCTCAAAGGTGGAAAATAGCTGAAAAGAAGTTTGAGACAGCCCTCCCTGCTCCCAGTGCTACATATGGAGGTGCTCATATTCCACTGAAATCAATGGCACATGTACACACATTTAGATTAAACACGGACTCCAGCAGTACCCTCAGTAAGGTGGATATGTGCACATCACGTGCAGCCAGATGGTGGGAAGCTCTGTCTCAGGGTGAGAGAAAGAAATCCACACAAAGGCAAGATCATAATGCCAACAAATTCCTAATGAGGTACAGTAAAAAATAAATAAATAGATGAGAAGTGGAAAATAAAAGTAGAGATATTATTGCAATGATGCCAGATTGAATGAAATGTGGTGGAAAATACAACAAATTGAGAGATAAATATTGAAATTCTCAGCTGCTCAGATAGATATGACTATTATTTATAAATTGGGAATGTATGCAATTCAAGCTAGCTAGCAGAAGATAAAATCCTAGAACAGACAAGGACTTTAGTGATCTCTCTACTAGTTAGCAGCTCAGTCTGACCTGAGGTCTGCGCAACTTTTTGTCTGGATCTGCTAACTCACAGACTGCATTAACTTAGGATGTTACTTCATTTTACATTTTCCTACTGAAGAGGCAAAGTATGCAAAGGTGAGAATTTAAACATTCAAGAAAGTTTAACATGCTTTCACTATATGAATATAAAAATTTTAATAAACTCATTTATAAATTATGCCTGTAATGCTGTTGTACAATGCATAAAGAAATCTAATTAACCACAGTAAGCCTAGCAGCGCTTCCACTGTCAGTCAACAGAGCTGCACTATATGATGAAATTATTATGTGTGCTATTTGCTCTATACACAAATTAATTGACATTTTGGATGGTTGTTACCACAATCCTTTTACAGACTGCACTTGAAATAAAGCAAAATACATACCAAATGGAATTAAATCTAATTGAATAATGTAATACTAGCCTCAGTCCATTTCCCCCCAATCAAAGATGTAATAGGTTTTGTAATACTAATTATTAATGACTTGCAATCCGTAGAACAGATTTTTAACAGTTGAACTATGCTACCCACCAGCCTGTAATTTTCAAATTATCTTTTAATTTACTGGGATTTAAGATTTTAATATGTGATGAAGTTTCTTTCCCAAAACTTAATGCACTCTGTAAATTTTGGCAACGCATGGTTCCTGTATTCCGCACCTGTAGCTCTGTTGAGAGATTATTTTGCTTCTACTCTGTAGCATGGAAGTTACAGTTTGAACATCTCTAAATCCAAAGAAAAGTCCAACAATTCTGCTAAAAATGTACCAAGTTTATCTGAGCAAACTACACAAGAAGAGTAGATTGTTGACTCTTGTTTCTGGTAAAGATGAGTGTAGAACAGGTGTTTGAGGTGAAGTAGAAACAAAGTCCAGAAATAGCACGGATAGATAACTTAAAAATTCATTTCCACTTCCAAGGGGTAGAGCCATGCATCTAGCTTACCTAGTCTTGTGGAAAAACAAGCAGCGTGTTCTCCATGGCACATGGGGAGAGACTGCACATAGCAGGGACTGGTTGCACCTGAAGATGGCAATCCCCAAGCATTTACGTCTCTGAGAAACCCAGCTCACCAAAAGAGCCCACCAAAGAGATTGCCTCTGCAATCATCAATGTCCCCATTATCAGCCAATCTCAGCCTGGTGGCAAGCACAAGGGATCACCAGGTCAGGGCCTAACAGATCAAAATCTGCCCTGTGTACGTGATGCTCCTAACAGCACCCCGTGCCTTTTACTCAGCAAAGTGCTCTGGTGTGTGCTGAGCTGAACCAGGATGTTTACAACTGTTTAGTTTTAATCATATGCTTAAAAAATTTGCTGACCTATACTGAGGCATAAGCTAGTCCTTAGATCTCTGATACTCAGTTTAGCTTGGCACTTACTGCTCCTTTTATTATTTTAACAAAGATTTCATCCTATTGCTAGCAAAGTGACCCACAACATTACAGACACTCCCCCCCCCCCAACATTTTCCAAGTATTTGTTTTCCTCTGTGCAGAGCTGAACTGAAATTCTAGCTTGTATTTGCAACTGAGTCATATTAAAGGAGGCTTTTTGTTTCAGTGATAACAAGCACAAGGACAGAAAGCAAACTGTGGGACAACAACTAACTTGTTCAGGAAGGAGTTAAAGTGTTCATCAACAAAAAGTACTTTGAAAACATAGGAAACTGTGATCCATCACTTAGCTGTAGGCTTATGTGACATTTACAACAAGCGTGTATATTTTGAGATAGTTGACAATGACATCTTTATGTTTTTGTTATCAAAGCTTCCCTCTTACAATCCCCTTTGGTCCTGAGCATTGTTAAAAATGTGCCAGGGTTATGGCTGTTCATACCTTTCCTCTTCTAAGTGGTACAATGATCAGAGATGAGCAAAGTTTTATGATCCCTTCAAGGTATTTGAAAATGACACTAAATGGCGTTTATAAAGATTTCTAAAAGTCAGAAGAACATTATTTTCTTTTTGAGGGCTTGTTCTCACCCTTTCAGTTGTGTTAGGTGCCAATTCCTCTATTCTCTTTCCAGAAAAATACGATGCACAAGTTTCACAGGTCCCATAATCTACTGATAGCACTTGCAGATCAGGCAGCATGTAAATTTTTTGAGCAACATCTTTTCTTAGGACTTAGATGGTTCTTACCTTCAGAGCTTACTGCAAGCATTAACTGTTACCCTTTTTTGTATCCTCATGAGTTATTCCCATTTTACAAAGGAAAACTGAAGGAGACAAAAGCAATTTAAAACCAAGCATCAGTACAAGTAATTCTTCCCAGAACTGGGAAGATTTAGGAGAAGGAGTTACAAGAGGGTTAGTTTCATCTGAACTGCTGCAAATGAACACAAATTTTGGTTCACACTGTAGCTGAGGAAGTGCTATTCAGACTGCAGCCTTTCCAGTCTGGTGGCTGTAAACCCTACTTGTGCTGGATGACACACTGTGCCTCTGGATGCTGCCTACAAACAAAAAAAAAACCTGAGTACATGGTCTGTTTTAAGCACATGAATAATTCCATTTGCTGAATTACTTTTGTGATGAGAGTTATCCAGCTGGCAGAAGGCTGAATTGAGGCTTAATTTCAAAGGAAATGTGGTAACGTCAGAGGTTGGAGCTCCAATTCATTGTAATCGGACCAAGCTCAGGTCCATAATTGATGCTTTATGGACATTTGCAACATGTGAAAAGCAGCAGGGAACAACACCTAATGTTAAGACAAGTGTACTAATTTCTGCTTTTGGAATACTCATAGTAACTGATTTTGCCTAAAAAAAAATACTGGAGAAGTGAGGTATTTTCCTGCATAATGAAGATATGCTTAAAGAAAACCTTGATCAAGAAATGTAACATATCTACAGAGAGACAAGAACAACACAACACACTAAGCGTGCTTCCTCTTCCTTCTTAATTCCTATTTATAATTAAAAAAAAAAAAAAAGCAATGTATTTTCCACAGAAAGCAAAATGGTTCATGCATTGATATAGATGAATAGTAATAGACAATTTTAACAAGATCATGTCTGGTTGTCCACGTGCACACAAAGCTAAACAATATCCACACACAAAGAAGCAGGGAACATGACTTTTTTTGTACATACACATCCTTCAGGTTCAAGCACAGAGCTCAGCAGAGAACAAGTTCTAATGAGTTCCAGTTCCTGCAGGAAACAGCATACGCTCAGAATTCATACCTCTTTCCTACCAATGCCCTGGCAGTAGGTTTCAGCACAACGGGAGAAGTCCCCTGCAAGCAGATACCCAGCACTGCCAGGCAGAAACGTGAGTTCCCAACTCAATCCACTATGAGAGCAGCATAGCCTGAAAATTTACAGCATAGCTGCCTCGACTCACACATATATATTATTAATCTGATAGTGCAATCACAACTACTCTATGCAGCATAAGAAATTATATTAAATAGGCACTAGGTGACAATTGACTGTCAAAATCTGTAATAAGGAACCGGTAAGATCCATATCAGAATCATTTTAAAGATATGTGCTCTTCTCTTTTAGATTGAGATGACAAAGAATCCTCAATATCAAGAAAATATATTGCCTTTGATCTTTTAATTAATTCAGACTTGCAAGAGGGAAGGATGGTGGCAGAAAAACAGAAAGCAAGATCTTCTCCTTCCTGTTTTGTATCTACTGCGGTAGCTTTAGAAACAATCAGAAACACTGGGTAACATTCTGAAGCACATGACAGCAACTTCACATATCTTTCACAAAAAAAAAAAAAAAAAAAAAGCTGTCTTAGATGTGGCAAAAAATGTATAGATTCTGGGCAAGACCCAACAACAAGCAACATGCTAAGCCAGCCCACCAGTGGCTGTGCCAAGAGTGCAGACTGACTAAGTCCCCTAAGTGAGAGGGACCACAAGAGGCATCTGCAGTCTCTGACCTCAGCCAAACCCAAATGCTGGATTACAAGAACATCCCATCTCATCATCCACCACTCTTGCCATATGCCACAGATACAACCAAAAGAACCCAACCTCACCTCCAAATCCTGCTCTTCCAGCTTTTCTGCCACTTTTACTGGGCCAGTTCAATGTCAGACTTGCCAGCTGAGGGAAATGAGAATACTGCAAGGAGTGTAATCACTGCACCACCTGAAGCCAATTTTTATCTGGTGACTCTGATACTAGCAAAAAAAAGTTTTCCCACTCCTCTGCTCAGAAAAACCGATCTCTGTGGGTGTGCAGCTGCCAGCTCTCCCAAAGAATGAACTGAGGTTTACTGAGGAAGCACGACATAGCAAGAGGGTTAGTAGTCACAACTTTTGTGTACCGAAAGTACTTTTGTGCACTAAAAGTAGTCTCAACTTTTGTGACTAAATTCTCACTTCCAGGAAAACAAAATCACTACAGTTTATGTGCACCTTTTTGAATTAGAATGCTATTTCACAAATATTTGATGCCTTAACACTGTTAACTGGAGTTCAAATATTTAAAAAAAAATTGAACTGAAAATAAGTCTTTATGATAATAAATAGACTGAGTCACAGGAAAAACACATTGATTGACTTAATAGTTAACTGGCAGGCATTTTCCTTGTTCCTTTGTTGGGAGTGTTTTTAACTACAAATAAATTGCATCATTATCTCTACCAGGAAAATGTAAATTCCATCTCAGTTTTGATAAAGACCATCAATACAAGAAAAGAATTAAGGTCCATTGCACTGATGGATTCTTAGAAGCTGTTTTTTTACAACGATACGTTAAATTTTTTATCAGTTTCCTTAGTGAGGTCAGCACTATTTGTAAGCACTGAAGATATTCTCAGAAAATGCAAGAAAGCATAGCAGTAACAATATATGGAACATGAGAACTACAACTATTTATAGTTACATTCTTATCAACTCACTCACTGCTAGCAGCTTTCTTGCTTAACACCTGAACTAAGAAGGTGCATCTTTGCCAAGAAGGCATCTTTGTATAGCTACCTAAAGGCTTACAGTGGGCCGTGACTGCGAGGACTGCATTCACACACAGACAAGTGGGAAATTGTTGCAGGCAGCAGGCTGCTGACCATGGTGAAACCCCAGCAGAGCTAAAGCAGAGCCTGCGAGCCTCATCCTCCTGGTTTCACTTGGAGCACCAGCACAGCAGGCCCCATGGCACTGCTGCTCTTACCCAGCTTCTGTGGGGAGAGGGGAACACACTGTGCACCAGTGAATGAGCAGCGTGGAAAAAACACTGAGAAGGAAGGAAGGAAGGAAGGACTGGCAGCTGGCTGAGTTCTGAAATGTCTGCCTTTCTCACTGCAAATCATTAGCCTGGTCTTACTGAATTCCTTGCTAAATTGCAGCCTGTTTTATAAATGAAAAAAAAAAAAAAAAGCAATACAGGCAGTTTGTCCATAGCCAATGTTGGCACGGTCAGGACTATAAATTCTTTGCTAATCCCATATTTGTTCCCTAACATTAGAGTTCCTTACAGAGGAAATAAATAAGGACCAAAAGAGGCAGAAGACAAGTTTTGATTCTTATATTAAAAGAAATGTGTATGTCATTTTTTATTGTAGTTTCAAATATTTGCACAGAATGCACAGAATTAGGGTTTTTTTTTTTCAGGATTTTGCAATTTATTATGACATTTTACTGCCTTATCTGAAGCTTACTGGAACTTGCACTGAAATACACTCAAACGTACAGCCTGGTCACAAAAGTCCTTTTTGTCTTACCTCTACTAACAATTTGGATATTTGCAACAAAACACTACAAGTGCAAGTTCCATCTGGAATATAAGTGTACACATAGGATAAACTTAGAACAGGGAGCAACAGTACAATACCCATGTGATTTACAATAGCAAGGCTCCACGTTATCACTGATAATTTATTCCAAGCAACCACTTTCATTTTAATAGAGCTCAGGGTCCAGGCCTGGTAAACACTTTGGTAAAGTTCCTGAGCTGGGCACTAGCAGCCTGCTAGTTTTGGATGATCCTCAAATCCTCATTTGGATTGGAGACCCTTGAGCTTTCTTCCACCTGAGTGAACTGCAGTGCCAGCCCTTTCTTTCATTCTGATTTAGCATTGATTTTGGTTCTTGCTTACATCCTAGGCTGTTCCCAGTGGCAATTTGGAAGCTGACTCACAAGTTCTTCCATCAGCCCTGCCATGGGGCCAGCAACCCCTGGGACAGCAGAAGACAAGAAAGAGCAGAGATTGCTCCAGCTCTGCCAGCTTAATTGCTGGAAACAAGCCACAAACTTCAGACAACTTCAATAGCAGGCCTTTGCTGATCTGACTTACTTTAACAGAAATGAGGCAGGGAGTGCGCAGGCAAGTTGCTGCACCAGATCAGTGGGAACCTTCAGCAGCTCAGCAGTGATGAATGGCAGCAACTTCTTCCATTGACACAGCGTGAGCCACTGCCCAACGTGTTTTGCTCAGAAGCTGTCCAGCTCAAAACAAATTCTACAATTGATTTTTTCCCATCCAAACTCATTTTGTGTCAAATGAGTCAAAACGCTGATTCCTCTGGGAAGGTACAAACTGTAGCTTTGTTTTATTGAATTGGAATGTACCATGTTGGTACGAAACCATTTAAGCATGTGGATTAAGTACTTCTTGAATTCTGTTAGCACAGCAAAACCAAAGCATTTCCCTGTAAACGTGGCCTGAAGAAACCAGACATCCAGCCTGTAACTAAGATGTTAGGTACTCTTAAACTCTAAGAGAAAATCCCAGCCACAGCTTCCAGATAGTACAATCCTCAAAACATGAACATGCTTCAGAAACTTGCCTAAAAACACTTTACAGACATCTTTACCTCTAGCACGAGTCGCCCAATTACTTCAGTACAGCTTAAAGGTTGACAAGATTAGGTTTAAGAAGTTTAGCCAACCGCACAAATATGAATGGAAATCAAATAAATATAGCAAATATCAAAACCATTCATTTTAGCGAGTTACAGAAGGAGTTTTGAATGAAAATTCATTCAATAAGTAACTGATGTTGCAACTAGCATTTTTGTCTAGTTTAAACTTAAAACTACACCAGTGAACACAGGAGAATTACATTCTGCTCCATAGCACCTTTTCTTTCTATCCCAGATAAGCTATACAAGCTCATTTCCCTTGGGATCAAATATACTGTGCTGAATTCTGCACTGAGAGCCTGATCCAAAACTCACCCAAAGTCTGCAGAAATATTTCAGTCGATTTCATTGGGCTTTGGAATATGCCCATACTGACAGCCATTCAACTTGATCAAATCAAGCTCTCCTGTGGAGCTGCAGAGCCAATGTGGCTGTTAATGACTTCAAAACCAAGCTTTAAGGCCACTGCCAGTCAAATAACATCAGAGCAAGTGAATGGCAGCAGGATTAATCCATTATTATATATCTAGATTTAAAAAAAAAAAATGTAAAAAATTTCCAAGCTCACAACTGTATTTTCCAAGTGAAGAAAACCTTTGGCTTGCCTTCGATTCCTCATGGATTTGCTGGCCTGACTCACAAACTACTTTTTTCCCACAGGCCATGGAAGTTAGCATAAGGTTCGCATGAGGAAGATAAACATACCACACTTAAGAGATGCACAAAAATTAATGTAGTTGGGATCTTTGGCTATCTGCTAGCAGCCAACATCAATTATCTGATTCTTCTCCTGCCATTAAACTCATAGTAAAGTTCTACTATTATCAGTAGGAATTAAACACGAGCTTGCTACGTGGGAGTTGGCATTCTGTCACCCATCTGATTCCTCGGTGGCTTAATAGACAACAAACCCTTTTACAGCAGGTCGTTTCAATACAGACATTAGAAGAAATGCTATCCTTTCACATCTACTGGTTGATCCTGCGTATTTCTTACTTGCTTGAGACATGCATTTCCCCATGTATAATGCCACAATTCCAAGGACACTGGCTTAGGAGCAAGGATGACTGTGTAAATATGAACATAAAAGGTAAGAGTCTCTTTGTGGTTTTATCGTGTTCTGGACTGGGATGCTATTGTAAGGAATGAGTTGGGGAGTCCAAAAGAGAATTTACAGCCAACTCTATGGGAAATGTTCATCTATTAGAGTAAAGGAGTTTAGTAAGCATCAGTGGGAGAGGATTTCCTAAGGCGTGTTTAAATGTGTCTAGACAAGGATGGCACTCATTTCTTTTATAATGCCAGAGCAGGAGATATTAACCTGGCTTTTAAAAATGGCATAAAGAAGAGAGCTGCATATGCTATTTTATATGTTGCTGAAAACACAGAATACTCAACAAATGAGGTCTTGGGTCCAATCATAATTGTTTCTTCTGCTTGTTTATGTCTTTATTTGATAATATGATCCTAAAGCAGTGATTCAGAAGGGCTCCTTGCAGATCTTATTTCATTAACTTATCAAGAACCAGATCCAAGTCATACTTTAACCTATCTCAAGATTTATACTATTCGAGACCTATTCCTATTGCTTAAATTCAAGTTACCAGACTGAACCAAGCATTCTGCATTCCCATCAAGGAATGAAATCCCCCTTGCTATGCAGTCCAACTGTTTACTGAAAATCCATCAAAAATTATGGGAATTCTTTACATTAAACTATTTGTCCTTAGAGGTTTGAACAACAACTGTGTCTCCTGTTCAGCCACACTCAGCTGCTCTTACTGGCCAGATGATGGCAAATAGTTTTTTAAAATCCTGAATCTCTTTTATTACCCATCAGAGGAGAGAAAGTAAACATCAGCAGACACTGCTGCAGTGCAAGGAGCACTAACGCTACCTTAAAAACTACCAAAATCCATACAAGAAATTACATTGACTATTAAGTGTCTGTAGTCCACCTCCTCCTTTCAAACACTGACGATTTTGTCCCATCCAGTGTCTTTGAATCACTGAAGAAACCTGATCTACCGTGAATAAATCCTGGCAGGACGACTCTAAACCTATGACTCCCACTCATTTCTCAGAGTTGATGAAAATAACAGCCTGTAGTTTGTTCTCTTAAAGATCCTCTCCTTCCCCATTCAGAGATCCAGCCGTTCTCATTTTGCAGGCAAAGGTGCGTTTTCCAAACATGCCCTGGGCTGGAGTGCTGTTTATAAAGCAACCTATGTTCAATCTGTGATGCATGCAGCCCCCGCTGGAGCATTCATAATGTGACCTCCGCGTACCTGCCAAGAGCGGGGAGATCTGCTCGAAACCCAAAGCATCTCCCTCCCTCCCCTTTCCCGCTGCCACGCAGTGATCAATGAAGGCACCCGTGGTCAGAGCAGTTGCGGGACCACCTTTTCACACCCCCCGTAGACGGGATTTTCGTTTGCAACCCGAACCTTCTGTCCCCTCCTTCTCCGACAGCCGCGGGGCGGCCCGGGGCAGCCCCTGCGCCCTGCCCGCGCAGCGCAGCTCCCCAGCCCCTCGCCGCTGCCTTTCTGCACTCAGTTTCCCCTCTCTGCAGAAAGGGAAGCCCAGCCTCTCCAGGCGCACCTCTTTGTTGGTGGAAAAGGANCCGCCTCCGAGCGGAGCGGAGCGCTCAGCCCGCGCCCGTGCGCGCCGCCGCGCCGAGCCGAGCCCCCGGCGGCCCGCGGCATCCCGCAGCTCGCTGCGCTGCTCGGGAAATGGCGAACTAGTGGGAATTCGGGGAGGAGGAGGTCGAAGGGGGGGGAAGCCGACGAGCTATGGTACCTCCTTGCAGCTAAAGGTGGTGGGAAGGTGGCTGCAGCGGGCGGCTCGGAGCTTGACCTCGATTTGGTTTTGGGACTGCAAGCGGGAGTGGCAAATCCGATGAGCTGAAAAACAGTAAAAAGCGGGAGGATTTGGGGGTAAGTAAGTGGTTGCCCCAAAATTGGCAGTACTTGGTTGGGGATAGGGAGGGAGGAAGGTATCTCTGCAGAACTATAGCGGATTGGGGAATGCCATCAGCTATGCATTGCAGCCCAAGTACTTCGCTAACTCTTGCTTGTGTGCTCACGTTGCCCTTCCTACCACCAAACCCGGGAGAAGTTTGGGTTTTTCTTTTCCTTCTTCTTTAAATAAGTTTTAAAATAGCGGCATCCTTAGCGAAGCCGGCCGGCGATGCGCACCCCCGCTGCCTGCAGCCTCCAGGTCGGATTTGGAGGTGTGTGGGGGGGTGATGAGTGCCGATGTCCCCCAGAGCCCCCCCAGCCCCTCCCGGGGCCGCCGGGCTGCGAGGCCGGGGCAGTGCGGAGCGGCCCCGGGGGCGGCGGCGGCGGGGGCAGTGCGGCCGGGGCCGGGCAGCGCNAATGTGGAGCCACATTTCAAACAAAGTGCGCAGCATCTTCTGGAGCGCGCCCGAGAAGCCGGACAGCCGTGCGGGAGGGGAGGAGGCTGCATCTTCTCCATGCCTCCCCCGCTGGCCCAGCCCCGCTCCCCGCCGCAGACCCCCCT
>WBMW01001647.1:183815-230059 GCA_013396635.1 Penelope pileata
GGGGGGCGGTGTGGGGGGGGGGGGGGGAGGAGAACGACGACGAAGGCGTTGCAGCAGGTATTAATCTCTTTCCGCTCGTTTTGTAGCAGCAGGAGAGGAAATCCCCTCCCTCCGCCGCCTCCCTGCCCCAGGCATGTTGGCACTGCCCCGCTGAGACGTGCAGAGTTTGGGGTTAACTTGCGCCTGGCCGCCCTGGAATAGAGACGCTCCGGACCGGATCAGTTGGGGTTTGTGGTCTATGTCTTGTTGGGAAAGCCGGTGGATTTTTTTCTCATTCGTGGAGGAAGAGCCCTGTCCTGGCGGTTGGCTTCGTGGTCTTTTTTGGAGGGTGAAGGAAGGGAAGGGATCTTGCTTGAGCCGTACAGCGAGAGAGCTCGGACATGTGTTGTCAGCACATCTGGGGAATACAGGCTGCAAGTCCGAAAGGAAAATTGCTGGGATCGTTCAAACTGCGATATTGATCTTCGTTATTTTTTTTCGCCGAGGGATGCACTTGGCATGAGAATCAGAGGATGGAAATTGTTTGGGAGGTGCTTTTTCTTCTGCAAGCGAATTTCATTGTCTGCATTTCAGGTACGCAACCAGCACAGAAGGAGGGAGGGGGGGAGAAATACCCCGCGGGGTTCCCTGGGTTCCCCTTAGTGAGGGGCAAGAGGTGCGGAGAAAGCCAGATCCAAACTGTGGCTGAAAAATGCACGAACGACATAGCATGAGTGGATCGTGACAGAAATCATCAACCATCAATTCCTCCCTTATATCCAGTACCTGTTTAGTAATTATGGCACACTGGTTGCAATGGATAACCACAGCGCGCTGATGAAGCAGGTGCTTAAAATTCCTGATGTACTCTGGCTGTGATAATTAATCCCAACACTGCAGTAATCTTGGAATTTCATAGCTCCTGAAGTTCGTAAACTCAGTTGATCTGTGGATCCTGGAAGGTTTGTGGTTCATTGGCAGTTGTCATGTTCTGATGCCACAGTTCAGGGACTGCAAAGGGAGGACTGACACTAAGGAAGGTGCATTCAGCTTTAAATGGGGCTTTACTGTGGCCATGCTCTGAAAATGAATTTAAAAAAATAGATCCCCATGCAAAGAACACCTTGGTGGCTGGGATTCTGGCTTTAGACTTCTCATTTTTAAGCTTGCAAAGATCTCTCTCCCCTCTAGTATGTAGAAATCAGGTAATTTCAGTTGTCACCAGAGCTTGTCCAATTAATGAATAGGCACGGCCGGGTGTCTAGCGTAAAGGATTGGAACAATTTATTCTTGGGGAAAACACTCCCTTCTGCTGCAAAAGCCCTGGCTGCCTTGTTAATTTGTCATGTCAGTCATGCTGGAATAATTATGTTGTAGGAGGCAGTAGTGGGGAGGTGGCCAGTTTTCTAGTTTGGGACGCTTCAGGGAGCCCTGTGGGGATCCAGGCTGCCTGCGTCTCCTGCTGTTCCGCTTCCCTGCAGGCTGCTTCTGCCCTCTGCTTGTTGCATAAGTCCAGGAATGAGAACGCGAGCAATGCCAGCCGGGGCCCTGCAGGGGCCAAGAAGGGCACCCTGGTGAGCACAGCAGAGTCCAGACTGGATGTGGTTGGGGAGAGGGAGCTCTAAAGCTCCTGTGGGACTGTGCAGAGCTCAGCCTGGGCCAGCGCGCAGCTGGCAGCACCTGCAGCATCTCACCCTGGCTGTGCCCCCACTGCGCTTCCTGCAGCACTTTGACCGCTCCAGCCTTGCAGACTGGTGACACCAGTACTGACAGCTGGGGTGGCAGCATCTACGTTAATATGTACTGCCTGCTGCTGACCTAAAACTTCTTGTATTCCTAAGCAAATTCTGTTGCTAGCAGCCTGTGTGGTACGTCAGTCCTTCCTTCGTCCCTCCAGACTGGCACCATCTGCCACCAGCCGCCCAGGTGACACTGGCAGCACCCCAGGCTGACCTTCCACTTGTGCCCATTGGTACCACCAGAATAATTCTCTCTCTTTAGAACAGCAGAACCTGCTGCCTCTTGTCATTTAAATCTCACACTTATCTATTTAGCTCAGCGTGACATGCCACCTGTCCAGTTCTCTTCAAATTAGGCACTTCTGTAAGTACCACGGTGAGAATGGAAAAACGCAGCTTATTGCTTTCTTGGCCGTTCTGACAGTAATATCTTGAGACAGAAAAAAGCTGTCCCATTCTGTGCAGGTCCTTATGCTATGCATTTAGCTGCCAGTGTTTCCTAATCTTCCCCCCTCCTTTTCTCAGCTTCAGGGATGGAAACCCAGGCTTATGAAACTGATAGTGGGATCAGTCCTGCAGGGGCTCTCTTCACTCTCCATCTCCCTCTCACGTTGTGAAGGATTGCCATTTCTGTTTTTCTCTTTTTGTAAATTATTATTTTATTTTCGTTTATTTTGAAGGAATACAGGGAATAAGTGGTGGAGTGCTTTTGCTTCATGGGTAAAAAGCTGTGGTTTCAAATAATTTCTTTTAACCTTTTAACCACATAGAGGATGAATGCGTGCATTTAGGTTTTTTTATTTTTCCCTGCTCGGGGATTTTTATTTTTTTCATGAATCCTTAGTATTTGTCACCTCGGTGAAAAGGATTAAGATGTGTAGATATCTGATTGGCACTAATCTTTAGAGATACTATGTATCGTTTCTCTGCCATCCTTTTTACACTATGTTTTGTAGCATGTTATATAGCTGGAATGTCTGGATAGCAGTCGAAGTAAGAGAAGGTGTAATGGACCCTCTTAAGGTTTGCCTCATCTCAACACTGGATTCCAGAAGCTATGTATTTTTAGCAGTTCAGCGCTGGCCATTCATTCAACACATTACTTGAAAAAGACACTGTTCAAGCACAGTGCTGCTAATACAGGAGCATGAATAAGGAAAGCAGCAGTCTTTTTTCCTTAGTAAGTCGGTTGTTCCAGCAGTGAAGACCCAAGACCGTTCTGTGCATGGATCTTTCCCGAACATTAGCAAAGGCTCAATTCAGTGTGTGTGTAAACCTGTGATGGCCTTCCACTAATTTCAGTGGATATTTGGATTAGGGCCTTTTGAGGGCTGCTGTTCAAAGGGATGGTGTTAGTCACCAAACAGAATTGGCTAGTAAGTTAGCTTATACGTAATTTATCATAATTAGTAAACTTATCTATTAAAGATAAGTTCAATGTTGTGTCACTGTCTTTTGCTATATGTTTACATGGCATTTAAATATAAACTGCTGAATGTAGCACTTACGCTGTTTCTTAATTAAATATGAAGATACACAGTTGGCTTTTTGGTAACTCACATGAATTTTTCTAAGACTTAGTTTTGGTAGTATCTTAAGAGTACTTAGTATGTGGAAAGTAATCTATTAAAAAGAGGCATATATATTTTCAAAATATTTTCTATCGTTTTTTATTGGTCAATTACTTGTATGTGTGTTAGATTGCTTGGTTTGGAAGAAATGGTACTGAGATTTAGGAATATATATATTTTTAATTACTGGCCCTTATGTTTGGGAAATTATTTCTCTGTGAACTTTGAATATTTTATGTTCTCTTGGCATACTGATTTAAGGCTTCTGCAACTTGAAATTGTTTGTTTGAAAGGAGAATTTGTACAGATGCAAATGAGAAATATGAATAGATTGAAGGACCAAGAAAACAATTTCTATTCCTTAGAAAAAATGAAAGCTCTCTCTTTCCTTCTAAGTTGTGATGCACATTTATTTGAGTTGTAGTATCTGAGGAAAGCTTGTCATGATTTGCATTATGGTTTTTAAGGGTTTGTTCCTTTTAATGATAGTAAAACATAAAAAGAACACAGTGTAGTCAAAGTGAAGATGTCCTCCAGATAGATGCTGAAATAAGAGCTCTCTGCTTTGAAGATGCAAGTGATGATGGCACGGAGACTATACTGTTTGTATGGGAAAAGGGTTACTGTTGTTAGTATGATGACCAAAATTTCCTTCCTTGGTAAGAGTGCTACCTAAGATTAATTGCCATCAGTGTTCTCAGCTGTAGGTGAGATGCTTTTGATCCCATAATGGCTGCCGCATTTGCTTGCATAGTCATTTGTATAAACCATGTGTATTTTTTTGTGATTCTAAATATTCATAATCAATTTCAGGATAAAAAACAGGATGCTGTTTTCAAACCCTTGCAGGATACTTCATTTAAATAAGGAAATGATACTGTAGTAGACATTGATTAAGAAGATATCTATGTACATTTTCTGTTAATCCATCAACAAAATAATTTATAGAACCTGCATGTTCAATATCCTTGTGGCTTCCTACGGATTGATACATTACTTGTTACTGTTTTGGCTTGTGGGAACTAACATGGATGAAATTCATGCAAGTCCTACAGCTCTCATTATTTGAAAGCATTTTCATCCTTTGCTGTCATCCTGAAGCCATGAAGGGGCGCATCCTTTCTGTGATGTAACTGCTGTGGCCTGTTTGGCAGAAGTCACTGGGATGATAAATCATGTGTCATGAACAATTATGATACTCCTAGGCATCAAGGAATCTCCTGTGTATCGACCATCTCCTGGCATTGAGGTCTAGGGGTATCCTTGGAGCACAGTTGCTTTTCATTTTCTGTCTTGCTGCTTCTGCAGTCTCTGAGCTCTTATTATCTGGCATAACACAGAGATGTCCTATAGGAACTCTAAATTATGCCAGGGCTTGAATTAGCTATTGAGTGATGATGTGTAAGGTCTGATAACTCTTCTTTTCTTACCGTTATACAACCTGAGGTAATTCAAGCTAGCCTAAGTGGCCTTGTAGAAGAATACTAAGGCTCTCATGTACATTAGTAGCTAACACTGAATAGTTTGTTGTTATGTTTGGACAAAAATGTTGAAACCACGTTAATTATTCCCAAATAATGTCACAGAAATAGCTTTCTTTGGGCATTTTTCTTAAGTAAGAGATGTGATATCTTAGGGGAAGGAATTATTCATAGCACAGATATATATGAGAGGAAAGCAGTCACTAGGCACATAGGCAGGTAGAACATGCAGCCTGGCACATATGGTGACTAAGAGCTTCTGGCACCAAATCCACCGTAGTATTCTTTTCTGCTTTATCCTATCTCCACAGCTTCATGTGTGTGGGCAAACCTTCATGCTTGCATGGGGTTTGTTGATATTCCTGAAAATCCACGTGGACTCAATCCTCCTGCTCACATTCAAACACAGGATGGAGGCCATATGTTGTATCCAAAGACTCTCAGTTTCTTATCATTTGAATGCTTTCTCACTTCAGAGATGTTGCCGCCTTTTCAAAAGGTGTGAAGATGTTTCTGCTTTAAAATTCTATGGAAATAGCCTTGTAGTCTCCTATAAATGTCTGCTTTACTTTTTTATATTTTTTGGTATGTGTCCTGTATTTTTCATCCTTCTATTTTTGTTGTTAGTTTTACAGCTAGAGCGTGACCAGATAGGCGCTAAAGTGTAAAATCAACACACATATTTTTAGCTTATGTAAAGGTAGTAGAAGGGAACATTTATGAATAGTTTTGCACATATTATGCTGAGCTCTTTGCCATCCAGTAAACTGAGGGGAAGAAACTGCTAGTCATTGCTATTGTACCAAAAAGTACCAAAAGCAATGGTCAGAACTAACCAAAAGAAATGCTTTCATTGTTTGGTATTTTCCCATACTAAAATATTTCTGGTTTAGATTTGTGTTTCTGCATTACTGTAGTAAAATAAATGCCCCACAGAGTCATCTTTCGTAATATTATTGCCAGAAAAATCTCTCAGCAGCTGTAGATCACAAGAAATAGTTTAATACACTTTTTAACAAGATACTAAAATAAAGATAGATATTATCCATAATGCTGTCTAATCATTTAGACATTCCTTCTTTCTCCCTGTATCAAGTGCTTAACTTGATCAAGCCCAGAATACTGTATGTTTGTCATCTGGCTTTTAAGTATGGAACAGACAGCCTTGTGCACTGCCTGGTCCAAAGTGGCTTTTAAGCATGCAGGGAGGAAGAAGCTAAGCAGCATTATCATTTTTTCCCCTCTAAATGTGTTGACATATCTAGCTTTTGGAAGTAATGCTTGAATAGATGGATTTAGATGGAAAATGTGTTTTCTGCAAAATCATCTTGTCAGTTTTGTGGGTCGTTTCCAAATTAAGTTCTTTCCTACTGTTAACTACTATAATGCCCTGTTCTGCATCAAGAATAGTCCTCAGAATTGAGTTTTCTGTTTTGCCATGGGTAGAAAGACTATCACAGCAGGACACCTACAGAATTTTCCTTACTAATGCTGAAAGAAAAATATAATGAGCAATACTGAAAGGCCTTTTGGTACATGTGACTGTGGAAAACTGCATCGTTTGAAGTGATGCTGGAAGGACCATGCTTTCCAGCAAACTGCCTGAGAGCTCTTCTCCTGGCAGTTGGGTCAGGAAGGATTGCTACTGCCACAGTTAAATTTTATTTGGCCAGGTGGCATACTTGGGCTGCTAGAAGGATCATTAATTTGCATTTGCCACTGTGGCAGAGAAAAGAAAATGATTATTATTTTCTCTTTAGGAGAAAGGTAGTACTGAAGATTGGTGCATGCTGGCTGAAAAGGATAATAATACTTTAATACGCTGTCCCTTGAAAATGAAATTTTATGGAGAAAGTGCTGTTTGTTCATACATGGGTGGAGAACCACACCATTTACAGGAGAGGTGTGCTATTTCCCATAGGGGGAAGCTGCAGTTATGGAAAGAAAGGGCAAATGTTCCTCAAAAGAAAAAGTGCTTGACTCAGTGCTGGTCCTGATCCTGCTGCTTGGGAGTGTGTAAGAGCTGCTGACATTGGGTTTGTCTGAAAGGCATTGTGCAGTCTGGATTTTTCCAAGAATGAAAGTAATGAATGGGAAGAGTTTGGGCTGTGTTTCAATCAAAAGGGAAGAACCAATGGTATGTTCAGTGGTAAGCCTTGGAACAGTCCGCAGGCAGTAAGTGGTGCTGGTCATGCTAACACAACGGAGAAACTGAGGTAAAAGGTTGACGGATGGATCACCCAATGGCAACATAAATATTTAATAACAGTTCATTTTCACTATCACCCGCATCTTGCAGCTCTAGGATTACTCTTAAACCTTGTTTGTGGTCAGAGTCTGACACTGAATCACCTCACTGTAGTGAGAGAACATGAGGCCTTCATGGCTGCCAGGAGGAAAGGCTCTGAGGCCTGAGGCAAGCCCACAGGCTTTGCAGCCTTGTCCCCACCCTCGGGGTCTGTCAGCCCCTTTCCATGTCAGCTCTGACCCTGCACAGCAGAGCAGCCTTGGGTCAAGCTGCTGTGCAGACAGAAGCCATGTCCGGGGCCTCAGTGGCTCCGAGCTGCCCCTCACCTCAGCCTCCCGCCCGCCCTCAGCCTTGCACCCTGCTGCTCCGTACCTCACCTCTGCTTGCTGACCGGACTTGACACGGACCTGTCTCCTGGCTGGGACGAGTCTCCTTGCCTCAGACACACCCGGCGATGGCGGGAGGGTGGCTGGCCTGCGTGGCTCTCCTTGGGCCAGCCTCCCCTCAGAGGCACTGTGCTCCACGGGAAGCTGGCTGCCCCGTGGCACTTCTGCCCTTGCAGACGCCTTCTGGAAACATCTTCCTGGAAGGTTTCTCTGAGGTATGTGCTAATGCAGCCTTTCCATTTCTGACTAGAAGGGGGACAGCTGCAGCTGGGTGATGAAAATCTGGCAAGTCTGGCCCTGAGAAACATAAAATAACCATTTTTAAACTTAAAGAACTCAAAGGCCAGCAGGGCAGTGAGCTTGTGGCCATTTCTGCTCCCTCGCCTCTAGACCCTTCAGCTCATGCAGTTGCTGCTGCTGGGTTTGTCCTTGGCCTTTGCACTCATGGGGCTTCCCCAAGGGTGAAGAGCCACTGCCTGGGGCCTGGTGTGTCCCCGCGGGCTGGATCCCTCCTCCTCCCTCTGCATGTGCATTTCAAGGTATTTTTTCTCTTCACAGTAATAGCAGTGAAGTTATTACGAGTATAATTATGGTATATTTAAGAATTACACTGATTAGAGTTTAACTTCAATTGGTTTGTGTACTTTCTAGGAGTTAGCTCGTTATTACGGTAAAACTCAGGTCTGTACAAGGTTCTTCTGTAAACATGTTATTTAAATTCTGCTTAAATTAGTAACATTCATTCAGTTGGCCTCTTTTAAGTTCTTATTGTGACTGGGAGTAATGAAGAGGTTCCTCCAAGTGCAGCACCGAGACGCGTGCCTCGTGCTTCACGTCAGCTTTGCGTGGGTGTAGGCGACAGCACGAGGTTGAGGGCAGCAGCGGATCTGGCCCTGCATCTTCTGTGAGGTTGGTGAGGCTGAGACCAGCAGGTTCCTTCACTGGCTGCTGCAATTACTGGATATGCTGTGCAAATGTATGCAAATTTATTTTGTGGTGTGAAAGCCTCATCCCATTTTGCCCATGATGTCTGTAACTCCCATTTTTCCTTTCCAGTATTTTCACCTGTCTTCACCATTTCTTGTTTTGTTTTGTTAATATTCCTATTTATAAGTAGTGCCTTATGGTAAGTTTTCATGCCTGCTGGAAAGCTAAGCATTCTACAAGGACTCACAGTCTCCTCTCATTTGCCCAGGTGATCCTGAGGGTACTGTGTGGCAGTTAGTAATTGCAAGTGGGATTTAAAGTTACCTGCAGATGCATAATTTTTATCTTCAGTAAACCCCTTGGCTCTCTCTCCAAGTTGTTAACAATTCATCTTTGCCAGTCTGTAATTGTGTCTTTGCTCTAGAGTCACAGGTGTTCAGCTCACTGTGGAAAAGGATACAAAATAGAGTAATAAATAATATAATTTACTTTTATTAGGTAGCATACTTGTGAACTAAAAACAGTCATCCTTTTAAGATGTTATTGTTATACATTAATACAGAGATCCAGCAAAATGCAAAACGT
Source organism: Penelope pileata (assembly GCA_013396635.1). Classification (NCBI taxonomy): domain Eukaryota; kingdom Metazoa; phylum Chordata; class Aves; order Galliformes; family Cracidae; genus Penelope; species Penelope pileata. The sequence goes on from WBMW01001647.1 coordinate 192,732, forward strand.
AAAAGACATGCTTAAGTGTTTTGCTGTATCTGAGTCTTAATATGCAATTTTGTAAAATAACTTAGATTAAGGATGTGCTTGAGCTTTGCTGAAGCAAGGACTAGCAGTGGTATAATACATGAATAATACAAAATCTTTGGAAGTGCCCAGCTTAGATGAGCAGAAATTTTCATAATCTCTGATTAAGTTATACAGTTGTTTAGAAAATAGTTTTGATCTAGGTAAAATCATACTTCTCTGTGTGGTAAAGTGAAGATAAAGACTTTTAGAGGAAGACTAACATAGCAAGAGAAAATGTACAATCAGAATTAAAATTGCTCAGGTTGTAATTAGTAATTCTCACTGCATGGATGTCCTGAATGAAACAGATGCAATTTTTCACAACAGTGAACAGATTTCCCCTAGACTACAACAAAATCAAAAAACGGAAGTAACAGGAGATGGGTGATGATACACAATGACTTTCATAGGTGACTTTCTGTTCCGCTTTTTTTTTTCCAGTACCAGTTTTTATTTTATTTTGATCAGACCTCAAGCACTGATATAAAGCAGACATCCCGTGTGGAGACCTGGGCTGTGGGGCTTCCTGCCTGACTGCTGGAGGGACGGCGGCACAGCTGTGCTGCCATGAGGAGAGACCCACGTACCAGGTGCTGCCAACAGTGGTGCCTGGGGAAACCTCCTGCCAGTTTTGTGCAAGCAGCTGGCACAGTCTAGATTGCATAAGCAGAGTTTAGTCGAAACTGATAGAGGAAACTTGTAGTGGGGAATATATAAAAATACTTGTGGTTCTGTCTATCACGCTGTCTGTGACCAAAACAAACCAAACATTCTATGGCCTCTGTACAGCTGAGGGAAGGTGGTAGCAGAGCCAGTATGTATCAGTGAAAAGTTCCTCGGATTTTAAATGAGGTCAGGCTCCATATATGGTGTTAAGAATAAATTTCTACTATGGCAAGAAAGTTTACCTAAGTACTACACTATCTACAAAATGGCTAGACAAAGCTCTGCAGTACATCGCATCATCTTTATATATTTTGGCTGTATCAACCAAAGGGCATGGAGCTTCCAACCTTTTTCTCTTCCAGCCATTATCCTGCTTTGGCTCTACTTGGTGCTGTATAAGCACATAACTCTCACACCTTGTGCTTCTAACTGTCACATTTTAAGTTCCTTACCCTTTGTAACGAGGACCTTCTATGTCTCCGTGTTTTTAAAAACTTACTTCACAGTAATAAAAGAGCATATCTGACAAGACAGTCATCATCTTCCTTGTAATGCTCCTGAAAAAGAACCTGTGACTCAGATTTCAGAATGCGGCAGATAACAGTTGAGTATAAATCCTTTCTGAAAGGTCTCCCTTTCAGTGTCTGCCTTACTGATATCCCGGTAATTGCTCTTGAGGACCAAAGGATGAAGATGTGTCTTGATCACATAATATTACATCACTGAACATCTAAAAATAGATTCTAGTCTCTGAATACCCCAGAACTTAAAATCTTGAAAATAGAGAATTCTTAGGTGTAAAAACAGAGTATATAGCATAGTCCTAGTACATTTCTAAAAAACTTTCACTCCTATTATATAAACAGTACAGAAATAATCTCCTGGCATTTGCACAGAATGACAGCCATCAATTCCTACACATTTATTTAAAATCTTACATAGAAACAAAGAAGTTTTTGTTTTATACAAATGTGTTTTGGATATTCTCCCCAGGGGAAAAAAATAACAATCATTACTAATACAGACTGAAATAAAGTGTAGAAAAAAATCTTCAGATCAGCTACTAGTTCATAGAGTTAGTATGCTGTGGAATTACTCTGCCAAAAAATGTTGGCATTGAGTTTAGTCAAGTATGAAGCAGAGGTCTCTTGGTATATAGTCCCATTAAAAGCACACTGTGACCTCTGCTGCTGGGATTCAGGTATGTGAGGGAGCCATGCTCAGCAGCTTTGCTTGTCATGTGGTCAGAATGATTTTCAATCACTTTGGTCATTGCTGGATTAAAATTGAGGCTGCAGAGATTAATGGTCTGTTGTTACTAATCCACTAAACCTCTGTTCCTAGATCTTTTAAATTGACTGAACCTATAGGTTGTTAAGTTACTGAGAGATATGGTTTGTAACATTTTTAACTATCTCAATGTTTGGTTTTAGCAGTATCCCATTATTTATTGCTCTTTGAGACACTGATCTGAGCTGTTCCTGAATGGAACTTCATACATTTTTATTATTCTATAGGAGAATAAAAGTTTATATCATTTTAAATGAACGTAGACTAAGTTTTACTGTATTCAGACACGAGTTCATATTAGTAGAAGCTCAAGTAAGAACAACAGAAACTAAATCTTGTTTTCATTGCCTTGTTACAAGCGGTGGTCATTGCTTGTGACCACCAAATGCCCACTGTCTGCCTGCAGTCTGTCTGCCATCAGCAGTGGTGGTGGTCCCCTCAGGTGGGTTTCACTGACATTTGAAGATGTGGCCAAATGCAAAATTACTGTTAAAGCTTCTGGGAAATTATATTTTCTAAAGCAGTGCAATATTTGGATTATCAGGGCTATTACCTGAGATCTAGCATGGCTGGACTTAGTTTTAGTACTTAATTTCTATGCAGATAGAAGAAGTTTTCCCCAGGTGAAAAACAATGTACAAAAAATATGAGTTTCAACAGGTCGTTATCAGTTCAGTATGGAGGAGACTGCAGTTAGGGAAGAGCATGAAGAAGAAGAAATCAGACTGATTGTGGCTGGGAGAGTTCTCGGGACATTGAATTTGAGTGGATGGTTTGATATTAGAAAAGCAGAGTGACTGAGCCCCTCAGTTATGTCTTTTGGGCCCTATTTACCACCTCTGTAGTTAAGGTTGCAAGTTGGAATTGTTTGGGCTTTCAGGTGTTTGCTTTGGGAAATACTTCATTCTAAAAGTGCAATTAAAAAAAATGTGTTTCATTTTGTCATAGAAGAATGTAAAATATGTTCTTTTCAAAATGATTTCCTTGGATGAGAAGAGTTGAGTACCTGGTGTCTGCCAGACTAGCGTAGATGCAACATCTACATGACATACAGAAGAGGAAATTGGTTTTGGCTGCATAAATAATGAAAACAGCCAAGCTTTAAACAACTAGGTTTTGGTGTTTGTTTAAGCCCCAATATAACTCTTTAGCAGGAAGCATGCTTAAATTATATCTTGCTTTGAATGTGATTTTGATTCCTATCATTATATGCTGAAAACAGGCAGAAATATTTTGCTTTTGTGTTCACTGCAGAAGATGTAGAAAAGTCATAGGAAAGTAAGTTTTTGCATTTTAACTGCAGTTGCATTGATCTGCTTGGGAGAAGGGAGTATAAATTAATTACCCATTAAAAGCATTGGAAAAGAATGGACTTCTGATTTAAAGGGTCAGCATGCCATAAAATTTTATGATTATTAACTTATTACAAATGCATTCTACATGTTCATACTAACATAAAGCAAGGTAACGTGGCTTTAACTTTATAATTAACTTACAACTCTGAGGGAATTCTAGTGATTAAAATAAACTATTTCATGCAGCCATCTCTGGTTTTGAACCCTGGTGATTTTTGCCTTCTGGTATCACAGTAGTAGCATGTCTTGATTAAAGACTGCAAAGAGCTGTACATCTGCTCTTGTCACAAAGCTATGTAGGATAAAATAGGCCAAGATAACTCATCATGGAAACTATGGGCCCCCGATTATTTCTTTCCCTCCAGATTTAATAATGTGTCCAAATAAAACTGGGACTGCAGAAGTAAACCCAAAGCATTTAAATGGATTTTTGGCAATTTCTCAAAACTCTCCAGAGAAAGAGAGAAGTATTAACATAAGACTTAAATGTATGACTGTGTGAAGGAGATGGGATCCCCTAAGAAATCATTGTCCTGCCAGCCATTAACAGTCCCCATCCTCTGGGAAATCAGAGGAAATCATCTAAACAAAAGCAACGTTTACACTTACTGAGGTGAGTAGATCAATGAAAATAGTTACTGTGAAAGTGAAAAGAAAAAGTGGACCTTTTACTTACAGTGGAAGTACCTGATGCTATATAAGCATAAGACCAGGCCTCTTGTGATGTTCTATAGATTAGTTTGTGAGAACTGGGCACTAATTAAACTCCCAATGTAATGGAGTTGAGTAATGTTTGCAGTTTCATAGACAAGCTGTGAAGCTTCAACCACATGTTGTGGTCTAAATTGTAGCCCTGCAGTAAGGTGGGAAATAGTACCCTGGTCTTTAGCTAGCATTTTGGCTAGCCACTGTGCAGCTCTTTCTACCTGACTCTGTTCACATTGCAAACAAATGGGGCGTTTGCTGAGTGAAGCTACACCAAGTGGTTTCCCTGTATCCCTGTGTTTGTGGCTGTGTACTGAATGGCTTCATGGGATTAAGCTGAATAGCCCAATCTAATGGCTGAAAATGTCGTGCTGTCACACTTATCTTTCTCTGTTCAGACACTTTAGGAACCAGGGGCTTGATTGTCCACTGTCTAGCATCCAAAGTAGTTCTTTATAATCCCATGAAGTGAGAAATGCTAATCTATTAGAATTAGAGCAGTTTTTACCCTCTTGGCTTGAGTATAAAACAACAAGCAGCCAGATCCTGTATTATGTAAGTCAGTGCAACTCAAAAGATCTTTCCTAGCTTTAAGAGAAAGGAGCTAGCCCAAAGCATGTGTGCCTGAGGACCGGCTCCTGGGATGTGTTAGGGTGGGGAGTTTGGCTTTTGGTCAGCAGTAATATGCCCACGAGCTCTGTTAACCCAAATGTTTATTCTGTGCTTCTAATCCAGGTTTAAGGCTGACTTAAATATTCTAACAGTTGCCAAATAAACATGTAGTTTGCTCATTTGGGGGGATTGGTTTTTGCAGCTATCATACAAGGAGAACCCTATTATTGCTGGTCCGTTTTTTCAAGCTTCTGCCATCTCTTGCACTCTTGGTATTGCTGTTTTTTTCTCAGTTGCTCTTAAAGGCAATATTAACAGATGGTATGCATTGCTCATTAAATCTGCATCCACACCTCTCCAAGGACTGCAGAGATGTTGGGAAACAGACCATGTTCCTGCAGTAAGCGCTTCGAAGCCTGGAACTTACTGTGCTATTCATGAGCAGTTTTCAGATTTAGTATGTTTTGAGTGCTATAGCAGTAGAGTTACAAACACACTGATTGAATATGTCTATTTTAGCCAAGCCTCAGCATGTTCCACTCCCTCACAGGTTGGATAAGGTGTCTGTGTTTCTTTCATACTTGCTGTATTTGCTCTTTGGTAGCTTTATAGGCCACAACTCTTCCCTTTTATATAAATCAGGTTTTAATGCTGGACACTAAACCTAGATACCTGTATTAATTTCCCATCTCCCTTTACACATGTCATATGTGATGCTTTTGCTTTCTCTTAAGATCGCTTTCTCTATAGTGCTTAGCTTTTCCTTTTGTCCTGTCTGCAGTGATGGCACTCTTAAAATAGGCTAGATATCTAGGTGTTACTTTTAGGCCTTCTGGTTTCCAGTGTCTGAGGAGACAGTACTTTGATGTGCACATCAGAAGGGCATTGTGCCACGGAGCTATTTGCTGCGTGTGTTTCAAACTCGTGCAGAAACCCAACAAGCAGGCAAGAATTCTCATTCTGCCTTCTTTATTACTCTGATTTGGAACTGATGGGATCTGGCCCGCAATCTCAAACACATCAATATAGCCACAAATGGTGTGCTCTCATCTTGTTTCTCTTTAGCTTTTCTTTTCTTTAGTAAGTGTTGGATCAGAAAGGTTAAGCTGTTACTGATTCCAGGGTTAGGATTTAGTTCACATTTCTTTTATAGTTGACCTGTGCTAGGGATATGGAAGCTAAAAAATGGGTAGTACATTAAGTGGAAATGATATCTCCCCTTAACATTTTTACAGAAAGAACCATTTCAACCCTTCTGTGTTTGAGCTGGTCTGAATTGGCAGTGAGAAGTGGAAATTCAGTTATCTCTCCTAGTATTTTGTGTATTTATTTATGATTTTGCATTGGCTAAAGTTATTTCATTTTCTATAAGCAAAGCTTCAATAAAGAGTGATTTTAAATAAAGCAATTTCATTAAAGGGCTACAAAAAGCAGTGTAGGCACTCCTGAGATGAAATGAAACTACTTTGTATTCATTTAGGTTGTTTACTTGGAAAGGGGCTAAAGTGGACCGAGTAGACAGGGTTTAAGTTTATCCCGTATGCTTTCTGAGCATAGACAAAAAGACTGCCTAAGCTTACATACACGTATTTCCCTTGTAATTCACAAGAGGCAAATGTTCTTCTCCTGCAGACTTGCAAAAAGAGAGGGCCATCTAAAGCAGAATCAAGAAAATCAGAGATTCTTTAAGTTCCCAACTTAAACAAATGAAAGGTAACACACTCGAATAGGCCAAAATGTTATTTCATGCACAATTAATAGAAGTGGTGTCCCAAAGTAAGTAAATATATCATTATGTTAATAACCAACATGCCAGCAATACTGTATTTGTCATTAACACAGTAGGACTCTTGAACAGTACTTCTGGATTACAGGGATGGGTAATGTTCCTGTACAGGAATTTGACCACGCTGCTGATAGTAGAAAAACAGTAAACTTCTGCTGTATGAGCTGCTGGGTACTTGGATTATAGGTATCTTGTCTGAGTTAAAGTATTGTAATGTAAAAGATAAGAGAGCGTATTTACCAGCTTTTGCTCAAGAAATCTATAATTCTCACTTGAAAGAAAAATTCACTTGTCTTTACGAAAGTGATGAAAAAAATTCCTTTCTTTAAGATACCCTATAAGCAAATTGTGATATATTTCTGCATCTAAAAACTCTTATACTATTTTAAAATTATTTAATTCAACAGTGTTTTACAATGTTCACAAATACTGTGAATGCACCATAACAGCCTAACCATGCATCAGCCATCCCAACCAGAGCTCCCAAATGGCTGTGCAACTGCCTTCTCCATTCCTTCGCTGACATTTCACCATTCCTGTTAAAAGCATTTTTTATTGCATATATATAACATAGCCAGAATTGAAAGAGACACTGGGACAGAATAATGCAGGTGAATGAAACAGTGGATCAGATCCTGATCTCATATGGGTGTAAGACTACAGTAAGTTTATCACTGCTCCATAATATAAAGTGGAACGAATGAGAACTGAGGCTGCTTCGCTGAGTAACTGAAAGATCTAAGTTGTGCTTAATTGTGCTAGGAATCTTGTTTCTGATCCCATTAAAACTGCTGAAGATTTTACCACTAACTTTTGCTCAGTCAAAATTAGACAGCAGGGGCAACAAGTGACTTTAACCTAAAATATTTCAAAGCTTAGACAGTGTGAAGTCATACACTTGCTTTCTTCAGCATAATTTTCTTCACCTTCTGTCATTGCTTGCACCCATTTTTTAATTCCAAGTTAGGAGAGAAAAAGGACAGGAGTAAACTAGTATGGGGAATAAAGTACATTTGGATGTGGTGGAAAGAATTAAAGAAAAATTGGGGAATCGATAAAAGAATGATGATCTAGATTAATAGGGAGGGTGCAGATCATGGAAGGTGGCCCTGGAAGTGGGTGTTTCATAGTGCACTTTGTCAGAAATAATTGAGAAAGAGCACTGATGATTGTCTACTTTCCTAATTGCTTTTGTTTCTGGTCCTAGGTAGATAGGAATTTGGTTGGTGGCTTCCATAGGAACAAGACAGTCTTCTCCTCTGAAGGATCACAGATATAGAAATATAGAGAGCTGTTCTCATTCATCAAATCTTGACTTTTTTTTAAATCCCTTAGCTAAGAGCACAGAAGCAGTCAGGATGCTGATAGACGAAATTGTTAATAACTTAAATGCTCTAAAGTTCTTGCTATGGAGCTGTTGACCTTTGAGGCATCTGACTGCTTACTAAGATTATTTCATTATTATTTGCACATTGACTTCCTGCCAAAAAGTCAATCTGCTTTTCCTTTGCATGGTTTTATTGTGAAGGTCTTCAGCTGTGGAATAAAATCCAGTATGTAAAAAAGAGCTGGCAGAGTTGGAAGCTTTCCAGTAAAAGCTTTCCCAGGTTAAACTCTGGTGATGCTGAAACATTACAAGTGTTTTATGTGGCCTCCTTTCCCTTGTGCCTTACCTAACATAGCTATTCCTGAAGAAGGGCAACAGTTTTAGTTCCCACTGCCCCCAAGAGAATGTTCTAGTTGTTATTTACAAGATGGAATTCATACATCCTTAGGACTTGAGGCTTGGGTTTTGTCAAGCTCAAAACAGTTTTTTTTAAGATATTTATGGTGAGCTTAATGATCCATCTAATAGAATTGATTATTTAGGATGTAAGTGACAGTATGGATCTTATATTTATGTGCTTAGCATTTCTATATTGTTAAGACATTTATGCAAGCTATTTAGAACAACATGTATAGAGCAATAAAAAAAACACAATGAAAGGCTCTGTCAGAAAGAGCTGACTCAAGAGCAGATGAGCTATCAGTGGACCACCAGGGAAATGTCAGTTGCCTTCTGATGCAGGATAAAAAAGGAGGCATATGGATATACATTCTCTGTTCTTTTTTCTGTTCTCCCCATATTTCCTCTCTGAAAGGAAAATCAAGATGTCACCTGAAAGAGCAGGACTGAGCTAGGAACTTTCTACAGGCAGTTAAAGATGCCTGAACTATAGATGTCCTATTTATTGAGGACAGGGATAATTTTTGCTCATGATGGACGGGCACTGATGAGCCAGACAAATACCTTGACTCTGAAGGATGGAGGTGTGGTTTATACTTCATCATTAGACTTTGAATTCTGTCCTTTGGTATGTTGGCAAGGCCTGTATTTCACAAGGGAAAGACTAAAATAATTCTCATGTTCCAGTCCAGTGGAGTAAACAAACATCTACCTTCTGCAAATGTTGCAGGCTTGGGATCTGTTTCAAGGAAAGCCCAATTAGAAGTGTATGAAGGCAGCCTAGCCTGTCTCCCTGGGATAGGGCATGCCTGACTGTAGGTATTTATCTAGTGCCTGACAGGATGGAGCGCTCCTCCTAAATGGAGCTTTTGGATGCTACTGCAGCCTAACTGATGTGCACAGTAAGTCAGCACAAGGTCAGCACAGCTCCACTGATCCCGGTAAATATACATCTGACTTGCAGTAGCTGTAAGCTGTCTCCTCCTAGAGGTGAGAGCTGGGGGTCTTATTTTCCTCTTCAAGTAGTAAGGAACTTGAGACAAGAAGGCCTTATTGTTACTCTCAATTATTCCCAGGCTAATACATTGGAACACCCGGCTCAGGAGACTTCTAGACCTCTGGTGATAAGGGCTAGAAAGTTTTAGATGAAGGATCTCTCTTGACTGCTTATTGTATTTTTTTTTTCAAAGCTTTTGCTGATGGCTATTGCTGCAGATCAACACAGTTGTCAAGACTTGTTTGCCCCTCTTTCAGATACATCCGGAGTCTGGGCTAATGGGTGTTGGAGCAGCTTTGAGAATCCTTTGCAAGAGAAAGGAGGATGTGAAAGATCTGTAGCAAGGAGAGTCCATGGGTGTTAGGACTTCAGAGCTTAACCACTAGTTCAGTCTTCTCTTGAGATTACCTTCAGGACCTCTGCTAAAAAATGGGGCCTCGGCAAAATGTGTTTCAACAGCTGTGGTCCCTGATTCTGTTCTTGCTGATGCAGTCCCTACCCTTTTCTTCAAGTTTCTCATTAATATTCCAACTGCTGGGCCAGGTGCTCACTTCCCTACACATATCCCCTCTCCCACTCCCGTGAGTTCCCCAGTAACCTACTCTTATGGGAAGGATTCATCTCTCATGTACTGCTTGCTTCCCAGGTTATTTGATCTGACCTACTGTTCTTACTTTCATATATTGCACATGTACATTATGGTGGCAAGTGTTATGCATATTTGTACACCGATGTACACCAAATCACAAACATGCATAAATTCACATGTAAGCATGATAAAAATGGAGTCAGCATCTGAGAGAAACAGATTGCCTTGAAAGGCTTCAAGTATGTTACAAATCCTGCATCGTCCTCAGATGAAGTGCTTTGGGCTGGATTTGGGTATTGCTGTAACTGGGACTGGCTGGCTGGGCCAAGACAGCTGTACTCTGTGCTGGGGTGGGAAGATGGTGTGGAGGAGATCGTGTCTGAATGAGGTGCTCTGGAATGGAGGAGGCAGGGCAAGAGAGAGGAGAAAATTAGGTCAGAACCAGTTAGGTATGGGAAGGACAGGAAAGACCTAACCTTGTAATCACTTTGGTAGGTATGAAAACGATGCCATTTGGCAGATTACTTTTTTTTTTTTTTTTCAATTTTCTTAAAAAAAATAATAGTAGGGGAGAGGTAAGTGAGGAATTTGTACACTCACAATTTGAAGTTATCTTAACACACAGAAATTATGAAGTAACAGAAGTATGGTTGCCTGTGCAAGGGTTTTGCAGGAAAAGACATTAGTTCAGCACCTTTTCATTTTATTGCAGAGGTTGTGGGACTCAGTGAATAGAAGAGGGGACTGCAGGATGAGGAGAGGATAGTCACATGGACTTCTCTAGAGAGAGGATTTTATCCCTGTGTCTGCCAGAGTTTGTGTTGCTTGGCAACCCACTTTAATCAAACTTTTCAAGGGTGGTCACTAATTATATATTTCCTCTTTCCCCTGAGGCCCCATTTGCAGAAGTGCTGAGCAGAGACAGCTAAAACAGGTCAATGGGAGAAGTTTTTTGTACATATCAAATGCTGTGCAAATCTAAGCATGGTAAAAACTGTACAGTGGGGCCACAAATTGGCTAATGTAATGCAGGGAGTATCTTTCTTTAGGGAGTTTGAATCATGTACTAAAAAAAAAACACGATACTTTTACCTTGCAATGCTAGGAAGACTGTGACTGAAGTGGCCTTTCATGGCACTGCCTGCTTGGTTTCAGATAATGAGCCTTTGAGGTTTCCTTCTGCTCTGAGATTCTAAGCAGCAGCCATTGCTCTCTCAGTCCCAAGTGTTAGGTTGAGAAAAATAGAGTCAAATAGCCATCCTAAGGAAAGCATAAAGCAAAACTTGTCCCCTCCTTTTAGTTAGCTTTATAATTCCAAATACTGACCCTCCCCGAATTTCCACTAACTTACCTAACCTAAGAGCTGCAAGGTTCTTAAATAATTGCTGGGTGCAGGTCTTCATTCAGATCATGTTCTATTGAAGTCACTCTACAATTTGACCAGAATTCAATGGAGAAGAAAGGGGATCCCACCCTTAAAAATACAGCTCTTGCTACCTGTACGGGAGGAAGCAATGCCCAGAGCTATTACAGCTTTGTATCTGTAGCAATCCTATTGTCCACTGTGCCTTAGACTGAAGTTTGGAAACCTTTTCCTTCCTGGAGGCCAGACAGGTCTTTCTGATATCTTTTTAAGGGGAAAGAGCACGCATTAAAATTCATCTTGTTTTTGTCGTGTTACTAAACAATAATGCTAACGTGACTGTGGGCCATATGCAGTGAGATGGCTGGCTTCATCCAGTCCCTAAGGTTTTCTTTAATCTGTTTCTTGATGATCATTGACTATCGAGGTCTAGTAGTGCATGGAGGACTGTTAAAGAATTCTTATACTATTCCGTACTAGCTTTCTATGAAAGGATCCAAGTGTGTGTAGGAGGTTAAATGAAATATCTCAAGTATTAATCCTTTAAGAGTGACTGTGGTTCTTAATTCAAAGCCTTGGGAAATATAATTAATTTAAACAATACGTACTACAGTACCTTTTACTCAGGCATCTCAAAATGTTTTCTACTGATTGTTACAGAGAAATAAGGAATCGTTGCTGCTGAGTGTAGAAGCTTCTTTGGGTAAGTCAAAGAGGGTTGACTCATATCTTACTGCCAAATCAGTGTCCTAGGGCTTTGCCCTACATTACACAGAGATAATTTCCCAGACAAACTATAAAGCAATAAAAAAGCTGCCTTGAGGGTTTTGAGGCTTCCAGGTCCAAATCTTGTATAGGTTTTAATGCAGATTTACGTGAGATAAGGCTGCTCACATCTAGTTGATACTTGAAGCAGTGTCAATGATGCCACTTCTATATAGCATTAGATAAACCCAACACTAATGTCTGTGTTGGCATTTTAAGTTGATTCTTATCTCATTTAGTTTGATTAAATATTGAGGTTGCATTTATAGTTGTGATGCTAACCTGACTGTACAAGATTCTCTTGACTGAAGTCAGCTGAGTTAATGAAGCTTCTGGGTCTGCAGTCAAGACTTTGACTTCTTTGGGAAACAGTGCCAAGGAGAAGAGTTGGGGAAGCTAAACGGTGAAGCAGCAGCTTTAATGCAAAATGCATGGTGGTAAATTGTCCTAAGAAAATGGCCAGTGCATGTCCCTCACATCATTTTGTAGTGTCAAACCCCCTTTCAGCCCAGCACTTCTGCACATGGTGCCACACTAAATTCAAGATGGGGCTGAACACAGATGCAAGGAAAGTTGTGCTGTTGTTGTAGCAGGTGTTTGGAGTTAGGCTTTAACCTTTTCCGTAATTAGTCTATATTTAACATTTCTTTGTCATTTTCTTTTTAACCTGGGGTGAATGAAAAATTGGTCATAGGGAAGCAGAGAAAGATTGGCCTGTGAGATCACAGGTGACATGAGTTCAGAATTGGTGTGCTTTTTGAGACAACTGAAATTTGCTGGGCTTCTGGATCACCTTGACATTTATTCAAATTACAGCAGTGTTGTCTGTGGATTACCACTGTGCTGAATAGCAACAGAACAGTTATGGCCTCACATTGTAATGTGTACTTAGCCTCTGATATGTGACAAGTCTATAATTGCGTATTGAAAATCCTTTAAAGATGTATTAGTGATCACTTTTAGATAATTGAGTTAATTTCCAAAATGGAATGCCTGATTGTTTGGGTTTTTATTTGTTCTCAGTAGTATAGTTTGGTGGTTCACAAAGCCTTACATGCTTTGTTGTTTTTTTGTGTTTTTTCTCCTATCCTATGTAGAACAGCTAGCAAAAGAATTAAAGAAAATATCGATATCCTAATGTACAGTTTGCTAAATGCCAGCCATGCCAAAGAGTCATTCTACTCGTGCCAAATTTTCAATTGTATTTGCAATTGTATTAATTAAATGCCACTCAAAGGAGAAAATTTGTTCTTTTACTATGGGCTATTTCTGGAGCAGGGGAGAGAGAAGGCGCTTTCAACTCAAAAACAAAATGCTCTTCTTCCTGCAAAGACAGGTAGAATAAATACTGCCCTACAACATCTGGGTAAATATTGACAATTCATGGATTGTCTTTGAAGAAAAGCATATTTTAAGAAGGCATTAACCCAAAATTGATTATTTTTGTTTGAGCAGTCTTCTGGTTTTTGGGAGTAAACAGACCTCACTTACTTCCTTAATATTAGAGGTTGTTGTTTTGTTTACTGTCTTGACATCTCCCATATACTCAGGCTGCCTTCTGGTGGCAGAAAATAATGAAAAGAAAAAGTGAGAGTTTGTAAAGTAAATATGCCACTGTTGGGCACATCTGCTGAGGTCATAGCCATATGACTGAGCAGCTGAGCTGGGCAGAAATAGTGTGAGCCACAGTTAAAGAAGTCTGTATTCAGAAAGAAAGATGGTGGCATGGATGGGTCTCAAAAAATTTGTGTCTATTCTGGAACTGTATGCAGAGCATAATTGAGTAGAATAATTCCTATCAGTTTAAATCTTTTAGAATGGGCCTAGAATAAACTGCTACAAAAATACCATTGATCAAAATGTTGTGTTCTGCAGATACTGCATCAGCCTTGTTAAATCTTATCAATTTTCACTGGTAGAAGCAATCCCTTTGAGCTACATGGACTGCTTGCATTACTACGAGTTATAGACTCAAGCTCCTATACTGATGTACCAGTAAGAAGACCATAAACATGCATGAATTTCAGAACCAGGAGGTAAAGGCAGGATGTGGTCAAACAGTACAAAATGGAGATGCATTCAGTATGGATTTGTCTTAAGGTCTGAAGGGCCGTAGAATATTTTAAAGCAGGTGTAGCTGTGGTTAAGCTGTTTGTTCTGCAGCTAAATAACGGGGTCTCTTAAGCTCATGAACATAGATGTTCCTCTGTGTTTAGTGCTGTTTCTAGCATGTGACCTCTACAACTCTTCGGTGCTGCAAATAGTACACAAAATAAATAAATAAGAGCAGTCTTATCAACATATTGCTGCACAAAGTTGTGTTGGAGAAAAAACAGACAGATGTCGCATATACAGTACCATAAGGATTTAAGAAAACATGATTCCTTTTAGGTATGTGGCTGGATCAACTCCAAGAATGTATGGAAGAGTGGGGATCAGTCTGACTCACTGTAAAATAAGTTGGCATCTTCTGGTACTGTAGCTCAGTTGTCCGCATAGCTGAGTGAAAACCTGGCATTGCAGCATGCCAGTTGCAGCAAGCCTGGCCTGGTATGAAGCTGAGAGCTGGATAAAGGACCCTGGTGTAAGATCCTTTCCTTGTATCCAGTTTTGTCATCCACTTTTGACCCTAGCATCTGTCTAACAGGGCTCAAAATTCAGTTTTCAGAGTCACTGGTATTGTTCATTGCATAATTATATGGTCACCCAGCCAGATGTAATGGACTTTGATTTGTGTGCATTATTCATCAGCTCTCACTGAGTCTCCATCGTGCAGACTTTCGTGAACAGCTCGGCAGGCATTTGTGTGAAGGGAAGATCTAGAATGTGCAGCATTCAGTTAGTTTCTCCTGGTTACCACTGTGACAATTTTAATGTCTGAGAATAATCTCAAAATGTTTTAAAAAAAATTTTTTTTGACCACAAACCAAAGCTTGTGTTACATTTATTTCACTATTTCAAATATCCTGTTAATTTTCTGTACAGTTTGTCTAACATTCAGGAGGTTATAAACTCTTTAAGTCCACTTGAAATAGAGTAACATAGATGTTCGGTGTGTTCTAGTGGGAGATCAAGGGACTGGAAGTAACTCAGTTCCTGCAGTTCTCCTGCCAGCATTGTCACTGACTGCTGCATGCGTTTCCATCCAGGCCTTCTCTGTGCTCCTCGCCACTCAGGCACAAACCAGATCTAATCCTGCAGCCATAGCCAAGTTACCCTGGTGCTGCTGATAGACAGAGCTGTTTGCATCTGCTGGGATATGGATGCTGTGTGTGACTTCAGGCAAATCGTAGTAAAGGAGATGTCAGCAGGTCAGTGGTGAGCAGAAAGTGGTTGATAGCTTCCTTCCAGGGGTGTGGATGCTTGGAAGTGGGCAGGCTGGTTGGCCATAGCTTTTCCATCTATACCTGCAACCCCTTCTGTACACACAAATTAAAGGCGTAAGTGACAGACTGAAATATGGGGAAGGAAGCAGTTACTTATGAGGGCATGATTTCTGTTAGATGCCATATTTATGGACTAGGTGTGTAGTTCTGCATATCCCACTGTTCCCTGTTCCCATCTACAGTGCTCAGCATATGGGGAAGACTCAGCAGGCACTTATCTGTGCACAGTCAGGTATGGGATGTCTGTATCTCCAGGGAATGTAGTGTTTTCTGCAGGCAGCTGCATAGAAGAATTTGCCAGAGTTTTTTCTTTGTAGCGTTCACTGATAAAAATTTAAAATAATAAGGAACTTAAAGAAAGAAAGCTTCTCTCAGTTAGCTGGCACTTGAGGACTTTTCCCTCTATCTTTTGTATTTTGAAAGCTGCAGGTTTGGGGCTCCTACTGTTATTGTAGTACGTTACTTTGTACTGTTGCACTGCAGTTGTGTTTAGATAGGGTTTTGGTGAATATCTAAGCCTGTAATAGATGGATAACTGTTCAGCATATTTATAAATTAAATGATGTGGGCAATGAGTATTATCGATGGACAGGATTTTCTGTGCTGCTGTCATACTCGGCATTTTGCACAGTAGGTGGTAGGCAGCTGGTGTTTATGGCCAAGTCACTGGAATGATCCCATCTGTAGCTTGCCCCATCGAGTGTGAAGGAGGCAGGACTTTCTCAGCTCCTTCTTTTGGCTTTTGTTGGAGTTTTGTTTGTTGGGGTTTTTTTCAGTCAAGGTCTCAGCAAAAGATAGATCCTAACATAAGCTCAGTAACCAGGGCTAGCACAGAAGTAGACCTTTAGAAGTGTTCAAAATAAAGGTAAACATAACCAAAATATGAGAGGAAGCTGCTTAACAGGTGCAATGCTGTTTGGTTTTCGAAGGACACTTGAAACTGCCAGGCATCTCTTTTAGATATGCAAGGCCAATAAGGGAAACATACACATTTAAAATTTATTGCTTCCATTTCCACTCCTGAGTTGGTTTTGTCCTCACTGAAGAAAATTCTTTCCTCTTGCTACAGGCAAATATAAAAGGCTGTCTGAAACGTCTGTGGGTTTTGACTTGGAAGAAACAGGACCACACAGATGAAAAGAAGGAAAGCTAGGAAATCCCTTATGAAATCTTTGCAGTGGCATATTTCTACGTACAGCTCCTTTAAAATGAATATATTTTTTAAATTCTTACCCTTGGTGTTTCTTTACTTTTATCTTTGTCCAAAGTCTCATCTCTCAAAGACGAGGAGAGCAAGCTATGAACAACAGAGATAACCAAATGAAGGTGGTTTTTTTCCTACCTGGGATTTCTGCATCAAAAATTTAGAAAATTCTAAAACAGCAAAATGAAGTGGGTACAGGCATCACAGCCAGCACAGAATATCTTCCATCTTAACTTGGGAGAGAGAAGCAGATCACTGCTCTTTGACTAATGGCTAAAGAAATGGCTGAGAAGGATGAATAAGGGACACCTTTGCAAGGACCAAGGAATTTAGTAGGGTTCTGAAGAATAAATTGCTCTCTGCAGTCACCCATGGTAGACGTAGCTGTATCGTTTCTAGCCAAGCATACTGATGGTTTGGATAGGGTTGTTGTTGAAAATATTTCTTAAATAACAGAATAGCAGCAGTGCCAGAATAATGCTGCTGTCTCAGGAAAGAGTCCAGAGAGGGGGAAGGGTATGACTTTGTCCAGCATCAGTGGATAAACACAGCTATGGACAGATGGATGATAGAAGTAATCTCTGAGGGATATTCCACAGTACTGCAGGGAAGCAAAAATGGTTGGGAGATGCAGAGGGAGTGATTTGTCTCCCTTCAAGACTGGGAGCATGACAGTTCAAGGAAAAAAAAAAAAAACAACCATATTTTCTTTCCTTCCCCATCTTCACAAGGATGTGGCAATGTATAAATAGTGCTTCCAAGATAGGAAGATTTGGGGAGATGTCTACACTCTTGAAAATAATTCAAAATGAACCAGTAAGAGCTGCATGTTCAGGAATTTATATGGTTGTCATCAATGTAATAGCTAAGCAGTAACTAATGAATTGGAAGGCCGATACAGTACGACATGGCTGGCAACTGAGAGGAGAAAGACATGTTCTTTTCTTATCTGGTTTGTCTTATCCTGGCAGCTGATCTGACTAGAGTGATTTTTCCCTCTGGCTGCTCTTCTGGTTCCCCCCCACCACTGCAGTTCAACCTTCCCCAGTTATTTCCTGCCACTAAGTTCAGAACTCCGAACAAAAGCTGCTTTTCTTCACTTTGTCTGAGTTTGGATAGCATTTTTTTCTCAACACTGGTGGATACTTAGCGTAAACAGGTAGTGGTGAAATAAATGTCCTTCATTTTATTCATGGAGGTTGACTCTCCATCAATTAGGTTGTAAGGAAGTAAGTGGATTGACGTTTTGATGGGAATACTTTATTTTCTTCTCTACTAAGTTGCCTATGGTGTCATAAATTTAATAAGTACGTTAACGCTGTTGATGCACCATGGTCATGTTTGTCCTGTGGCCAGTCTCATGCTTAAGGGATTCTGAGCTGCACACTTTGTTTCACTAAACGACTCAGGGTTCATTAATGACATAGCGGGTAAGTGTGCTGTCACTTTGCAACATCTGATAGCTTTGTATGATGCAGGGCCAGAGTCTTTCCACACTTTTTTGGGACTCTGGGAATTATTTATTGTTCTGAGTTACCCTAACTTGTCCCACTATCTCACAAGTAAATATCTCTCCTTTTCCTTCCCCCAGTAATAAACACTGATTTTCCACTGTATTCCAGGAATAGAGTCAAGGAAACGTGTATATATAAACCCTGTATCGTAAACGTGGGCCTTGGATTTTTTGACAGCTCCTGGCATCTCACTGTTTGGTCACACACGGAGACAAACCCAATGATCCTAACCCTTTTTGGCAATTTAAAGGGAATTTATTGAGTTCATTGCTATTCAAGATTCTACTATACTTGCCATGTATAGTGATGGTGATATGCATGAACTGGGGTCTTCTGAAAGTCTGCAGGATGCAGAGATCCTATACTGAGCAAGTCAAAATCTGCTCTAGGATGAACCAATATTGAAACAATGGTTTCACTAGTCTGAAACGATGTTGAAAAATACTTCACAATTTTGTTAACACCACTGAAAAGATTCATAGTACAATGTGGGACTGGCTGGAATAAAGGCTGTCACTTTCAAATTCAGAAAAAAAAAGTAGCTAGAAAAAGGCTTCTGCATTCTGTTAAGATGTCTAGTAACAGTAACCAAGAAGCAACTTCTGCTAAGAACCCCATAAACTGCAGTGTCAGGTGATGAAGTGCAATTGCAAGAAAGTTCCATTATGGTGGGTTCAGTTTTCTGTCCTGATACTGCCTGATGGGTCCACACCTCGGCTTATTGTCTGACATCAGATTTCTTCATGTTGCTGGCAAAGCTGTTATTATTTGGTCAGAAAAACACTTTCTGACTTTTTCATCTTGAAAACACCAGGACATAAAGTTTAAGTGCTGAGGATTTCAGCAGTCCAGAGAGCTGTGAGATGATCGGGATTAGTGACTTGGTTGGCAACTCCAGGACACCTGCAAATCTAGGTCTCTGAATCCAATTCAGTGTAATCAGAGTAATTTTGCCTCCCCTCTGCCATTATTTTTGAATGACTTTGTGTTGTTGCAGTTGTTTATATGCAGCTTTGATAGCCAGGAGAAAATGACTCTTCCCATCTCAGGAAAGTGCATAATTCTGTGTTAACTGAAGTTAGAGTAACATATGTGCAAGATCCACAGACTGCCATTCTTTGTTCTGCTAAGGTTTCCAGGAAGATTGAAGGCAGCCTTTTTGCTTCTTTATCAGCTATGTCCCCACTGTTAAGACTGTGGAAAATACTTGTATAGTAATAGTTGGGCATTGTTAATTCCTTGTGTATGATGTAGCCCTCTAGAATGTTTCCATATCACATTCTGGATCACAAGTTTTCATGAAGCTGTAGAATTTAGTGTGATAAAAGGCAGCTGTGTATTTTGTAGGATCAAGCACCTAATATTGATGCCGTGCCATTTGTCTTGAGGTTAATTGGAAGACCTTTATTTTTTCCTCTTGAGTTTACCTAAGCAGTGATGAATATTAAATTCTGGGCACAGCTCCCTCATGGGAAGACTGCTGAAGAAATCTTGTTACTGGAGCCAAGGAAAATAATAAAAAAGGTCTGCCTGTGGCAGTTAATGGGACAGTGCCTGACTGTTTGTTCTACTACTGATTGGTAACTTTATGTTTAGAGAGTGCAGAGAGCAAGTAGGGTCAGGAACCCGATGAGATGTCAATATCATATGTGCTTCTGAGGAAGGAACTTAGTGGTTTCCTTTTAAAGGAAGCCCTATTAATTTAGCATTAATAATGTATTGAAGTTTAAAGGCTCAAGGATATTGAGGCCATTTCTTTGAAGATGCTGAGTGTCCTCAACCTGCATTGAAATTAATGGGAGTGGAGGGCGTGCAGCACAATGTAAAGTAAGAGCTATTCCAAAGTTAATATCACAAGATGTCTTGCTGCTTCTTACTATGTTATTTTATAGAGCTCTTCAGACTTTGCATCTAGACATGATTAAGCAACTCATCAGAGAGAAACTACCCTATCTAACACAACACAGAGGAGGCTATGGTGTGTGCTGACACCCATATCAGGAACTCCGTGAAACAGTGAGACAGCCAAATTGTATTAACGTGGTTTAGGGCCCATGAAACCCTAAGCACACCGTCAATGACTGCCTTGAAATGCAAAGTTCTGAGTCTCTGGCTTAACCCTTAGAATTTCTCACACCACTTACAATCAGTGTTTTGTTCTAAGTGCTACAATACAGCTAGGTATTTTTCTCCTTCATTAATTTAATTGCTTTGATTTGTTACAGTAGTTCAGCTTTGATTCAATCCTGACTCTTGTGCCAAAGAAAAAGAACTGTCTCTCATACAAAGGCAATGTGAATCCCATAGGTATGCACGTATGGGATCTGACTAAGAAGAGGGTCACATCCCTAGCTGATAGGAATCTGTAGGTAGAACCTTCTGGATTCTGTCCTATCAAAGAAATGTGCTCAGCTTCCCTAGACAGCATAGAGAGCTATGTAGAAGTTCCCTATCTCTTAATCCTTTCAGAAATTAAATGTTGCTGAAGAAAATAACATTAAGTGTAACAGTATCCCCGCCATTATGGCCAAAACTACTTGGAGGTGGCTGAACTGCTGTCTGACATTGTGGACTTTCTGTTGTGCATGTGTGTTATTCACTTTAGAAGGATGCTTTTACAGGGATGTGTGATGTTCTACAAATGGAGCTAGGAACAGTGTGTAAGTTTCACGGTAAACTGGGGGCAGTGACAAAGTAGTTCACCCTGCAGTGTAATCCATCATTTACATCAGTGTGTTCGGGCACTCAGAGAGGAGTGAGTCAAAGTGATTTCAGCTTTCTCTGATGAAAAGCTGTAGATGCAACCTGTGGTTTTGTTCATGTGTATTAGAACTTAAGTAACGGTTGTGTGATTGGGCAGATACCCTTTGTGGAAAAGTGCTGATCACAAGTTGAGCCCCACCTCCCAAAACCACTTTTTTTTGCAGCTTCCTTTAACAAGCACCTAATGAGCCCAGTTTCATAGGATCTCGTCTACTAAATCCCGCTGTTTTCTTTCCTGAACACAATGGGATGGTAAGTAGTATTACAACCCATATTTTAAAGGTAGATAAGTGAAAATGCATAGTCACCTGCAAGATTAATAGCAAAGGAAGAGAGGAAATTCTCAAGCCGTTCCTGCCAGCTCTGTGCAGTCCCCTTTAGACTGGCTCTTACTTTCACCTCTTTCCTCCCCTTTTAAGTTTAGAAATTCTTCAGTCAAATGGTTCACAAGTGCAGTTGACCAGAAGAGATGAGCGTAATACCTAAGAATGTCTCTGCAGAACAGTTCTGTTTAGACTGTGTTGTGAGCACAGTGTTCCTCCTAATATGGGCTTCAGTAGTTACAAACAGTTTATGGTTCTTCAAACAACATTTTGTGGCTTTGGACACCCACTGTCTCTCACCAAAGACCAACTACACAGATAGAGGAGATGTGGCTGTTAGCTGTATTGTGATATTACGCCACGTAGTTGGTCACTACTGCCTGCATACATATGAGCCTGCTTGTATGAAATCTCACCCTGTGGCCCAGGTTTTTAATTGTAGTCATATCAGAACACAAAATGACAATAAGGAGAAAGTACAGAGAATAGTCAAGTGCCTGTGCTATAGCAGAGTTCCCATGGTAGTGCTTTGCTTTTGCCCTCAAACATGATAAAAACAGGTCACGTCCATTCTGCTTGTGTTGAATACTGTTTGGAATTCACAGCAGCAGCGAGAGCTTTTACACATGGGGATGGTGGAAGAAGGATTTATGGAATTGGAAAGTATTAACTTAATGAAAGAGCATTTGCATGTTTTCTGAGCAAAACGTTATCCAGAAAAAAGAAATCTGGCATAGCTGATGAAAGCGTTTTATTTATTGATCCTTTTATAATCCTTTGTTTTCTTTTTCCTCCCTCATCGTATGGTGATGCATGCAATGTAGGCTGTAGTATTCATAAGCAGGCTAACCTTTCTTGTCCTGTAAGGATTCAATTATAAATGATGCTTTATATAGTGCCTGAAGTGTGTGTGCTGTTCAGATAGGTTTTTTTAATATAAAAAGGCAGCGTAAAGCATCTTAAATAATAGCTGCATTATGTAGAGACTTGTTTTAAACAAAGTGAACATTAATTATAGAAGGCTGAATCTTAAGCTAATTGCATCTGCTTAGTTTCCCTGCTGTCTGGTCCACTTTTTACATGTGTATTCCATTTGCTTTAAGAGGCAGTTGTTGATGTGAGCCAAAATCTGGCACTGGTATGGTTCAAGATGTCAAGAATGCTTGTTTAGATTGACTAAGTCTGAGCTCCCCCCAAAGTTTGTACAGCCCATCCTTGGGCTAAACACTGTGCAAAAAATCCACATAAAATGTAGTAGTTAAAACTGTTAATTTAAAATAATTACAAAGTGTGTGCATTCTCTAACATTCTGGAAATGGAGTTTAGCAAAAAACATTAGATTTCTTCTTATATTGAAAAACAAAGCAAGACAGATACATCCTGCACTGCTCTCTGTAGGGCTGATTTTCTATTAGATGTTCTAAATCAGTACGAAATCATCTAATTTTAATTATTAGCAATGAGTTAACGCCTTGCACTAAATTTACTATGAAATTACATGGTTTTCTTTTTAATCTCATAATAATGCAGAAGGGGTAACAGCGGTAAAAACTTTTTTATGTATTTAATGCCAGGGCAATGCTAAGCAGGTGATGAAAGGCAAGACTCGTAAGATGAGAGAAGCATATGGTATGATTAACAGAGCAACTGGAAGAGCTCAGACCAACACATTCAAATACAGAAAGGTTTTTCTCTGACCTCTGTCAGCCTGGCTCTCCACAGTCCAGCGTTTTTCATCTGTGTGAAGTGATGGTAAAGTGAGTGGAGAGTTCTGATCTGGCAGGATGCTCCTGGCTCGTGCTCAGATGGGAATGGCATCAGATACAAGCCCTTCTATCATCTGTTTAAATATAGACAGTAAATAACTAATTGTTGAACGGCTTGTTTACATCTTCCAAATAGGCATATTTACTGAGGGGTATTTTACAGTAGTTATTGCATTTTATATTATGTTAGTGTTAGCCTTCCAACAAGATGAAGGCCTCTCTGGGCTGCAAATCTTATGCAGATGTTCCAGAATCTATGTGATGGCACCTGGCATCTGGTGCAATGTTACCTGAGGATCTGAAAGTAGTTCTACTGAGTGCACAGCTTCTCTTTGAATTGCAGACCTACCCATTTTAACCTCTAAGCTGGACACAGTAACTGGTGCATTTGCATCATTGGCATCTTCTAGTGTTTGTGTTTACAGTCTGTTTTTATGATCTTGCATTCCAGTTTCCCTATATGTGGAAGTCACTAGGATATGAAAATGCTTGACATCTTGCAGAGGTTAGCCTTAATTTTATGCTCCACAATAAGAAATACCTCCAATAACCTGAAAAAATGAAAGCAACACGTCATATCTGCTCTGAATAAATATCCTGTCTCCTCTCCAGCAGCTGCACTGAAATAGATCTGACATAATGGTGTTATATCAGCACAACTACTAATCTCAGATACCAGTGATTTCAGTACTGAGGAGAGAACACTGGCAAATGGAGGTCATTCCAATATCCTTTAGCACTTTGGACAAATGTGGCGTTGTGGGCTGTCTGCTGATGGCAGAACACATTGCTGATGCTAACATAGCTGTTGCAGGGCTCCTTGTGCTCTGCTCCAAACAGCAAAGTGTCTCTTCAGATGGACCCCTTTATTTTGGTGCCTTAGAGAAGCAACGATTTTTCTTGGAATCAAAAGGCGTGTAAAGGTTCTGTACAATTTCCTACTTTAAGTATTTTGAAATTCGCAGTAAAAGCATGAGTCTCTGAGGTATCAGAAATGATTATCTTTTTAGATACTTAACCCTCTCCAGAGATACAGAATTGGTTTCCAGCCCTTTTTCCTGCTCACTATATTATGTGACAGCTCATGCTGAAACAAAGGAGCTGCCATGTAAGAGCCTCTCTGTTCTGGTAGAAACACAGCAACATCAGAATCCACCCAGAAAGCATGCGTGTCTCTTTTCATGGTCCTCAAACAGGAGAATTGCAATGAGATGTACAATAGGTTTCCTCTAACTGAAGTAAGAAGGACGCTGGGAGAATTTTGCTGTTTGCAGCGTCATGAGACGGCAGATACAAAGAATCCTTTTCCTTGGCAATAATCTCTGAGCCATAAGGTTGAACCTGTTTATTCAGGCACGATGCCATTCTGTCAGATGGGCATCGACACACCAATTGTACAGACCCTGCGTCGTATGTGCATCAGGTGTAAGCGGCCCAGATAGGATTCCCAGCAAGGACCGTCCATATGTCTGTTCATTCTAATTTTATATTCCTTTGTTCCATTACTAATCCAAGTATGGGTCTATTTCAGAAATAGAGAACAGCTTTTTTTTTGCTCCTCTAATAAGACTTCTTGCCTACTTGCTCAGACAGATTGATGTAACTGGCGAGGAGAGGTTTTCAGAAGATGGTCGCTCCTTCCTGCCCTTACCAGACCCTTCTCCTTCTGCCTCCAGAGAAGTGAGAGCTTCATAAATCTTCTTCATTTCTAAGCCAAGTACTGTAGGATCCATCAGTGTAAATCTTTGCCACCAAACTAGATTTACCTGAGTGGAAATCTGTGTTCAGTCACTCTCTGTGCTGTTTTTGCAGGATGTTTTGCCTGAACTGATACAGAACAGAGGTTTCAGGGTTCAAAAAAGAGCGTGGTACTGGGGACTGTCTCCCTAGCTGCTCTCTCAGCACAACGATGTGCTTTCCTTCTCAACTTCCTCAGAGGCCTCAATTTTCTGTGAAGCAGCAGTAAACCCGCTTCTGCTCTCACCCTATCTTAGGCTATTGCAAAGCAGCTCCTTTTACTTACTGTATTCCTTTTTCTGTTTCACTTTCATGTATATATTGAAGAGATAAGGATCTGGTATCTCTGGAAAGTGCAGAGTGATGCCAGGTCGTTCTCTTCTCCCACAGCTGAAGTGACTGCACAGACATGCAATTATTTAGTACAAAGCTCTGATAATCTAATTTTCTTGCTGATCTCATGCAATCTTTGTTTCCATATTAATGCAGCAGATTTGAAAAAAATATGCTAAAAATCTTGGTTTTCCTGATACTGCTTTTGGAATTAGCTTTAGTAAGAGTTGGCACAACACAACTGAAACAGAACTGCAGAGCTGCTGCTTTTTGATTTTGGTTTAAACTCTAATACTGGACTTTTTTTTCTTCTGGACCTGGCATATACCATTTGGATTGGCTGCAGATTGAGAAAATTGATACATTTTTCCACTGTATAGGTTTCTATAAATGCTTACAGGGAATAGATGCATTTGAAAACACCCAGCCTCCTTTCTTAAGTTGCTTGTATCTACATACAAACTTTCTTCACTCTTCTAAAATGCAGCTGCCTCTGGTTGGGTGTATGAGCTTTACCTGTGTGTATTACTAAAAGATTGACTTTAATGCAATTTAATTTTCTGATAAATTTTAAATAAAAGAATGATTGCTGTGCTTCTGGGGACTCGGTATCCTTTCCTATTGCTGAAGCATCCTGAAATCTTTAAGGACTTCTATTGCAGATAAACATAAAAATAACCGGCATGAACCAGTGTTGAGGTTCCAAAAATCACAGTTCAGTCTGGGTAGGAATGTTTTGCTGCTCAGATATTTTGGATTATGGCCTGGGATTTGCCATTTTCCAAATGTTTGTATCATGTAGTCCAGCACAACACAGTTGTGTCACTGTCTACAGAGCTCCAAACATTGAAAAATGAAGGCAATGTCATCTGCAAACTGTAAAGAGTGCACAGTGTGACAGTCCTTCCAGTCTAACGTGTCACCATTCAGTTAATAGAACATACATGAGTACTGCAAGGGGATTTCTACATCCACACGTTCCCCATTCCACTACTGTGTCTGGGTTTCTGCTAAGCAGTGTTGGTCCTTCTCCCAGTATGTTTAATTAACTCCAGCTGTACTTCCGTTTCTGCAATTTACAGTCAGTTAAATCATAAATATTGTTTTGTTACTGATAGGACAGTATGTGGTGGTCCTCATCTTTTAGTCTGAATGTCATACTCTCTTTGTAAGTTATAATGACAACAACAATTTTTATTATATTGCTGGAGCTTTTCCCAGGGTAATGGTGCCTTTTGTATAGACCGTGTGATCTAGAAATGGAACTGCTGCAGAAAGCTGCTAAATCTAGCATCTTTTGGAGCTGCATATTTATATTAAAAATTCTTAGACCTGCTGAAAGGAGTGAAAGTATCTAATTAAAAAAAATTAAGCTAATGATATAGAAGATAGTGGAGGTTTCTATTGTTCAATGAACGAGTTGATCTAAACATAAAAATATCAAGGAAGATGTAAGTGAAGGCAAAATATCTGCTAATAATGAAGTTCTTATAATGTTCTTATAATTAAATGCTTCCTAGGCACTGCCTTAATTTTATGGTTTGTTTATTTCTAGCTCAACAAAATTCACCAAAAATCCATGAGGGCTGGTGGGCTTATAAGGAGGTGGTCCAGGGAAGCTTTGTTCCAGGTAAGTGCAATCTAAAAATCTTTAGGTTTTTGTTAAATATTTTTTCACTGGAATTAGTATAGTTGGGTCAAGGGGAAGGTATTTCTGTTTTTGTTTTTTAATACATTGCAAAGATGTGAAGTACACAGGCACTAAACATGGTGTTATGGACAGTAGAAAAGTTTATCAATATATCCTCCAGAGATCACGGTTGCTTTCAGGGAAAGATAAATTGCTTTGATGACATTCCTGTTTTCTCTCAGTATAATTAACATCTTGCTACTTTGTGAATGTGTGCTCTACATACAGAAATAACACAGAGAGGATGGGAAATCAGTGTTGTACTTATTTGATGCAGCACTTTTAGACAGTCCCGTTTCTACAGGTATAAAACAAAAGTGTGTCAGGAAAGGAATATGATCAAAACGTGAAGCTAACTTGGAAGTTTCCACTGATTTTTATTTTGAAAATAAGAAACAGTAGGAGAAAAAAGATGAAACCCTAACTTTGCTTTAATAAGATTTAGTAAATGGTAAATAATCAGTGGGCAGCTAAGAGGATATACATGAACAACACCAGCTGAATTTACTTGATAGGCAAAGTGAAATTCAGGCTAGCAATAGCCTGGTATTGCTCAGTGTTGGTAGTGCTTCTCCAGAACATTTGTATTGGGAGCCCTAATGCTAGTTTGTACTTGGAGTGCTAATATACTCCTTAAATACCCTGTGGTCTGAGTCGACCTTGGCTTGCTCTTTTTAACTCTCTCCCTAACATTTCAGAATCCAAGCTGCCTGAGATACTTGTAGTTCTTTGACTTTTTATTTTTTGACCTACATTTGAAACCTAACCTTTTTGTGCTCCGTTTCTGTACGTTATTTTATCTTCCTTTAAAACAGAAGGACTTTGTTGGGCCTTCACTTCAACTCATGCTCTGGATCCTGCACAAATTTTTTTTTGAGCGTTTCATAAAATCAAACCATGCTTCATTAAATTCCCCTCTCCGTATTTCTGGGACAGATTTTAGAAACGTTAAATCCCTTTCCAATCATACTACCTTCAGCTGTACACAGTATTTTTCCCAGATTCTTGGATTTACAGCTCGAATTACATGTTATCAACCAGCAGCTTGCAATCACTGATGTGTATCTCACAGGTAGGAGAGGACACGGGCAGAGATGAGCTACAAGACCCTCACACTGTCTTCTCAACTCCCCTTCTTGCACTGCTCAACAGAGAAGAGAGTGATGGTGACTGTCAGATTTTCTCATTAATAACCTGTGGCTCAGGTCTTAGTGCTAAGCATTGTGTAAGGGTGCAGAGGTGCCCACTGCAGGCAGGAAGGTGTGTCAGTGGCTGGCTGAATCTGTGCATAGCAGAGATCTCTTCCATCTCTCACCTGTTCTAAAAGCAAAGAACTGCTCCTGTGATTTAAATCATGTATGCAAACAAACTAGAAAGTAGTGCTTTAAAACATTAATTCAATGCAAATTAGGTTCTGAATTAAACTTCAGGGAATGTTCAAGGATGAAGAATGGGCACTTTTCTTTAAGCGTGGTGATTTGCATAATAATCAAATAATCTGTATTACGTACTTCCACTACACAGACTTTTTGAGTGCAGAATATCAAAGTCATTTGTGATGGGTTAAAATACATTCTTATGTGTCTTTTGTGTGGCTGAGCTTTGCTTTGAATGTGTTGTGTGTTGCAGGAGCGCAAACATTTCCATGGTGGCAAAGGCAATAATAGTTCAAACTGTTCTGTATCATTTCTTGTACTTCAGACACATGCTCATAACCTTTGATACTCTTGTGTCTGGTTGTGTAGGTTGTCTTTTTTTTTTTATTATTTTTCCACAGCATCATAAATGTGGGCTTTGATATGCATAAAATATAAAGGTGGTTAAAGCTCATTTGCAGTCCTGGAATTCATTTGCCAAAACTCCATTCTGTTACCAAAATTTGTGGAGTATATATTAATATGACACCATGAATGTTTCTTGTCTTGAGAGGACACCATCTTCAGACCCTGAGTTGTACCAAGTCTGAAGTTACTTTACATGGTGATAACGTTAGTCCTAGCTACAAGGAAGTCCACCTCTACCAAATAACAAGTGAACTTCGGTGGAGCAGATAATTTTTTTCTCCTCCCTTATAGTAAAAGCTGTAAAACAACTTTCACTCCAGAGAAAAGCTCACAATGATTCGTTATTGGCTATAGATGACCAAATCAAAGGCTACCCATTTCTCTGAGATTCTGAGATGAGAAATCTGTTTTTCATAGTTCTTATTGTAACCCATTTTGCTATAAAAGAGAAAAGACTGCTAGAGATTAATGCTGCTCATGCCTTTTGCTAGGATGATGTTGATGGGATTATGCCCTGACATAGGCCAGCTGGCAAAGCTGCACTGACTCAAAGGAACACAGGGACACTGTGAAGCACTGAAAAACTCCTTCCAGAGAAGAAATGCATGCATTTGGTAATGATTAACAAGGGAAAAGAAGCCTGAAACATTTGACATTTGTGGTCATGAGTGCCAAAACTTGATTTTAAACTTTATCCATGGCTTTGGCAGTGCCTATGCAGGCAGTTCAAATGACCCCAGTATTTCCTGTGTGGGCTTTAAGTTTTCTTTTTACTTTTTTTTTTTTTTAAATGTACATATCCAAAACTAACCTTTGATGGATATATCACTGTAAGAACCATGAAATATTTGTCCATAGCCTGAAACTGAGATATGATTTAACACCCATGTACATCTTAAATTTTCTGAAAAGCTCATGTAGCAAGCCATCCTCCATTACATAGGAGAGTATTTCACACATGGAGGCCAGTAACCACTTAGTTTGCCTGCCTACATAATATAAAACATAAGCCTACTGATTGCTACTCCTGCATTGCTCCCTTTTGTACTAACTATAGCATTTCTTCTCGTCTTATTTTGGAATTCAAGGAGGCTGTAGCATTGCTCACTGTCTGATGCATCTTGGTTGTCAGTGAAAACAGTGGTACTGTCTGAGCTACTGTAGTGTTTTAAACAGTCTGCACACACTCTTCAAAATCATTCAGTCTAATGCCAGCGCTGAAGAATTAGCCAGCCATATATAATTATTTATTGGAACAATAGTAGCAGTTTTTCTTTTAGAAAGCAATATATTGAAGTAATTCATTCCTGCAGGGTGATAAAGCATAGATTCTGGAAATCATTCATTCATTGATTGGAACTTAGGCTAGTACGTATAATATTTCAGCTTTGGTGGTCATTTAAAGATAGCTCGAAGGAAATGTATTTTGTAATAGATTTTTTTTTTTTTTTTTACTTCCTTTGGGGGTTCTGCAAAAACTGTTTACAAATCATGTAACTAGAAAGGAATAATTAGTGTTTTCTTTCTTTCTTTTTTTTTTTTGATTTATCTCACTTCTGTTGCCAGTGACTAACCCTTACGAGGACACGCTAACAAAGATGGTTGCATTAAGTAGGAATATGCTGATTTTTAAAGTTTTTTTTTTTTAAGCTATATCCAAATTCTGCAGTGGCTTTCCAATCTGCACAGGAAATTTTCTTCTAATTGGTTCCTCATTTCAAGCTTTGAACTACCTAGATATCTCCCTATAAGCCTTCTGAGAGACTGTTTTCTGAATTAAAAGCTATGGTCAGCCTCAAACCAGGAAGAAAAACTGCCCCTACAGCTTTCTGAGTGGTGTTCTGTCCAGAAACAGAAAGGGTGACAAGCAATGAGAGGTTTTTAGAAACTGCCTTTCTAAAAGATAAAAAGGAGGAAATAAATGGATGAAAGGGGATAAAAACAGGAGATTCAAGGGATGTGCATTAGTCCCACTGTGTTGTTCAAACTGCATTACATAAACTGCAGCAGACTATCTGGCCCAGTCCTACTGGGTTCCTTCCCCCATATGTGGCCTATGGACTTGTAATGTTCCAGTGGTGAGTAATCTAATCAGGCAGAGTCAAAGAGAACCTGCTGTTTGTAGGTGTTCTGTGCTTCATAGAAACAGGTAGAATAGTTCTTGATCAGAAGAAAGGAACTCTAGATTTTTTTTTATCACTTTCTCCATTAGTTTTGCTTAGCAGTAAAAAAAAAGATTATAGCAAAACTTTGTGCAGAGGAAGATGCACAGGATCTCAGGACGTTATGCATGCAGTTCTCCAGGGCACTCTAGTGGGAACTAGCCACAGTAAAGCCCTCTGAAAATCTCACACTGTAAGCCTTGCCAGACTTGTGGCCACACCACAGTTCTTTGTGAGGGTGGTCTCAGAGCCCTTTTCCCATCAACAGCCTAATTCCCTTTCTTGGCTGGTTTTTGTGTTCCTGCCTACCCCTCCTATTTGCAGTTAACAGAATAAACACTGAATAACAGAATAAACAGAATAAAAACTGCATGTAACAGGTGTATCTCAGACTTTGCTTTATTATATTGACAAAACCAAATTATCCAAGTTGTCTCCCTGTCTATTTCTAGCCACAGTCAGGTACTGCAAAGGTCAAGCCTTCCCTTTATATCAAGTACTGGGCTGAACAGCATGATGCACCTTGCTGTGCTACCAGCTGTCTCGTACCCCTCCTGCTGAACCTGCAGGCTCCTTCCGCTAAGACACAAGCAATATCCCCCCAGTCTGTTTCAGAAATGTGCTAACATGGAAGACCTTCAAGGCAATAATCTTCAGATCCTTGTCACTTTTTGTTCCTCACACTTTACTGTAAGTTCAGGTGCTGATATTTGGGGAAAACTAACTCCAGTCATTTTCTGATGAAGTTGAAATACCTCTTTTTCACTATTTTGAAGTTGTTGATATTTACCTTGCAGTGACACTAGTATGAGTTATAAGAATAACAAACAATTAAGTAACACTTTTCTTTGTGCCAGTTAGTGAGGGCTATCACAACCTTTATGGATGGCTTCTAGTTCTGAGGAAGTTTAAGAGATGATGGTTGCCACTGATACCCTCAAACAGGAGAATAGGGAAACGATCCAAAACATCTGCTCTCAAACACAATGGGGAGTCTACAAGCACTACAGAATCTTAAAGACCTGCAGCTACTGGTGGTTAGGTAACCACTTTTTCTGCAAACGTAAAGCTTTTTTTTTTTTTTTTTTAATATTATTCTAGCCTACTTTGAAATTTTTAGAAGTGAAAAGCTAACAAGCCATCCTGTTATCTTTCAAGGTTTCATCATTCCAAGACAAGCACATCCTAAAAGCAAAGGGAGGAGTTCTAAGTATAGATACTGGTATATACAGGAAAAGGTTGATTCTGTTCTTGACAAGCTGCTAAATATAAAAGCCGTTGAAACAGTGGTCCATGACTAAGTCATAACTGAGAGCGTGTGAATCCTTACTTTGTTTGAAGGACTGTTCAGAACAATTTTAAGTGCGGAACAGCAATACTTCTTGCATGTTGGTGCTGCTTTGTCTGTTGGTGTATTCAAGAAATTTACCTTATCTTATGCCTTGGCAGGCTACTCTTCAACACAATATCAGTAGTTCATGTCACCCTTTGGCAATAGGGATTTTGATGGTATCCATGTTCTAGAGGAGGAGAACCAAAGCAGAAAGAAATCTAATACAAGAATCAGTGGCTACTCAGTCTCAGAGACCCAAAGTACTTCTCACTTCTCTAAGCTAATAATTCTCAATTTCCCAGTAGAGAAACAAATCACTGAGAATACCAAGGAATTGTATTTTTCTGTGCTAATCATGTTCTTCTGTAATGGCACGTAATGGGTTTGATCACAGAAGGGATACAGTGCTTCAGCTTGTTTGCTTAGGTGTTTCTCCTATGAAACTATACAGGGTGAAATTGAACTGGGAGGGATCCAGTTTTAGCATCAAAATAAAGTTAATGAGCGCTTTACCCTCCTCCTGCCATTATGGCACTTACAAAAACACTCTTGTAAAGCACTTCGATGAAGAGAAGTATATTTTAAAGGTTGCAGTTTGCAATTAAGAATTAGGAATACATACCTTATTTTCATGAGACTATTTACATCAGGGTATTAGTGTCTTCAGGAAGATTATTCCCAACTGTTACATGGGTGATGAACCCAGCACCAGTGAGGAGTTCATATTAATAATGCATGCAATTTTCAATTTGTACATCTTACTAGTTAGTACAATTTAGTGTCATTAGAGGGTAGAATTTGCCAAGTCAAATTATTAGAGCAAAATATAGTAATTGCAGACGCACCCTTATCTATAATTAAACTTCTGTGACATAAGATTGCACTACTACACTGTGCATTGTCTGTTGTAGTATACTTGACTTGTTACTCGTTGTCAATGAAGGATTTATTGTTACTCACAAAGAACTTCCCTGCCAAAAGCAGTCCCTTGCCTAATGGGGAACAGGTCAAAAGGAAAAGGAAGTGACACTGTTACCTAAAGGTAGATCCATTGTACAGTAGGCAAGTCCTTTCTTTACAGACTGCTGTGATTTAAACTGTAAATATGGAATCAGAGCTGTAATATCATAATATTCATATTATTCAGTAGCTTGCAAGAGTTTTATTTATACCATATGAGCGTATGTGTGGGATTACTTAGGCTCTTCAGTGACAGGATTGTTATTGACTCAATAGTCTAAAACCACTCATTTGTACTCAGTGAAAATTTCCTCCTTGTGTAACACCTCTCTAAAAAGGTCAGTTGTGAATTCACTGAACCATGCACCCACTGAACACATTCAGGAGCAAAATCCGTGCTCATCATTTGCTGTGTCTGCTTGACTAAGAGTATGTGGAATAATTATTTGGAGAAATTTTACTGCTGTTACTTACACCTATTAAAATACAGCTATCATAGAACATCACGCCATCATCTTATTTCTGGGCACATGCTATTTGCAGTCACCAAAACATTTATTATCTCTTACAAAGAAATTCGCCTTAAAACACGGTCACCTACATAATGCATTTCCAGCTACCTGCTGACCCTGTGCAGAGCAGTAAATCACATTGGAATTAATGACTTTGGCCAAAAAAGGAAGCTTCCTGAATGTTATTGATTGGAGGTTTTTTTCTACTAGTGAAAAATATTACTTAGAATTACCCCCTTTTTCCTTTCTGAATAGAGTGTGGTTTTATATTAGGACACTTTTTCATTTTGTATTTCTAAAATGTACAAAAATGCATTAGTGTTTCCAGACCAAGCAGTCACCAACTTTATAGTCAGGACATAAACCCCGAAAATAACAGCATAACATCATAATGGCAAACCTGACAGGTCGTTAACTACAGCTGTGCAAATGGCACTGCTATAATTCACAAGTGCCTATAGACAACATCACAGCCCACAGCCTTTCAGTAAACATTGAAATATGTTGCACAAAATAACCGACTCACACAGGCAGCCGTTCACTGGCCACCAGAGCACATTGCTGGTAGGTGTTGCCCCCCAAAACAGAGGAGGGTTTTTTTGGACCATTTCACTCCCTCTAATATACTTTCTGTGTCTCTTTAGTAATCAAGAGCTTCAGTTATAGGGACTCCTGGGGAGAACAAAGATCTTTATAGAGATGTAATTTTACAAATACTAAATGAGATGTAAATAAAGATACATAAACTGAGGTCAAGGTAATAGTGTGCAGGCTCGGGGAGAATTTAACCAACCAGTTTAGGTACCTGTGTCATCGGGCTAATCTGCCTGATCACCATGCTGTTGGTTAGAAAAGAAAAAAGGTGCCCCTGCAGGACCTTTGGAGAAACCCACGTCTTTTAGCTGCCTAAAATGAAGTGCCAGAGCTGCCCCAACAGAGAAACAGCAGCAGCCGACAAGATGGGCACTGTGAACTT
Source organism: Penelope pileata (assembly GCA_013396635.1). Lineage (NCBI taxonomy): Eukaryota > Metazoa > Chordata > Aves > Galliformes > Cracidae > Penelope > Penelope pileata. The sequence goes on from WBMW01001647.1 coordinate 227,089, forward strand.
GGCATACCTTGTGTGCGTGACCAGATTGTTCATTTCAAAGGATCTTGAGAGTTGATGAAGGCTACATCATCACTCACAGTTAAATTTTGGCATTCTCGTAGTAAGTTGTAAATTTAATAGAAAGGAATTGGAAGAAGGATGCAGACCAAGCAATAGCCGCTACGTTTCAATTAAAAAATAAACTCAAGACTTGAAAAGCAGCAGCAGCACTTAAACAATGGCACTTAAAAAGTCATCAGATGGTGGGAAGATGAAATTTTTTCTTCCATGCTTACAATACAGAATTTGGTCAGGTTTTACTTGTTGAGTCAAGCTCTCTATCTATTTGATAAGAGTACCAGAAACTGATTCTTCTAAAAATATTTACAAGATTGTATTATTTTATGATGGTTTTATTTAAAAAATTCTCTCTCCAACTTCTTTACCTTGAATGAAATTCCTTATTTACACAGCTGTGCAGTATGGCCTCCCATCCCTCTTCTTCTAGAATGTTTGCACTGCACTTGCATTAGAAATGTCTTTTGATGTACTAGTAGTGGTCCCACTTCTGGGGAGGAGAGAGTGAATGGAAGGAATAAACCTTTGTACCTGGAACCACACTAGCTGTACCACTGCACTAAGAATATGGGGTGAATAGGATGCTCAGAGTTGAAGCTATATCACAAGTCAGCTGCCCTTCTCTAACTGGCAAGTAGGAAGGATGGCTAATTCCAAGCTTTAGTCCCAGTTTAGAACAGCAGGATTTAGCTGTTCTGTATGAATAGGAGGATGTGGTACCTAACATGCGAGAAAGCATCCCAGATGAAGCAATCAGCCTTTCTGAGCTGTATTTCCAAATGACCATGGAGGCCATGGCCACAGAATACCTGCTCGCTGCTGCATGTTAGGCCATTCCCCAAGAGTGAGTTCTGATTCCATTTAGATTTTCCCATCCAGTAGTTAGGCATCTTCAAATAGCTGCTCTTCCTACTTTTAAATAAGGCTTTCTTAAAATAAAGAGAAAATAAATGATAGAAGTTTAATAGGATTTGGCTGAGACACTTGGCATGGCATGGCCTCAGCAGGCTCTATTATCCAGATACTGTCATCTTTAGAATTACCCGGTACTTTAACGCGCATTTTAAATTGGTTAACAAGAATATAAATTAAAGTAATGGAGAAACTAGACTCTCAAGATTTTATTGCTCATTGTAATTTCATGCTTATGGACATATTGCTTTGAGGCTGGATTTGGGACTTTTTGATTCTAGAGAATTTGGTAAGAAGATGGTGCCTCGCTCCAGAGCCTGGTGAAATCAATGGGAGTCCTTCCACTTGAGCAGGCTCTGGCTCAGGGCCACAGTCACATCGTTCTGTCAGTTGCTCAGAAATAGCTTCCCAGTTAAGTATGCCATCCAGTGCAAATTTGCTTTTGAGTAGACTTTTAAACACTGCATACTAACTTGTTTTACAGTATTTTTTTTTTTTAAATGAAACTCCTATGGCTAGTCTAAGTAACATAATAGTTAAGAGGCTAAGAAGAAAAATGAAGATGATATATTTGCTGAGATGTGAAAATAAATATGATTTGCAGGCAGATATATGACTCTCTTCCTATGCTTCTAAGTCAAGGTAATCACTGTGTTGAAATTCTGGAAAGGACCAAAGGAGAAGTAGTGATTAAAGTGGCAAAATTGCATTGAATTGAAATAAATCCATCTTTTCTTCTGTATTAATGACTCTCAGGTTTCTGTATCCCTTACCGTTGTTTCTTCTTTGTCTCTGATTCTGTAACTACTCTATATGTGAGCGTAGCGCTACAGATATTTGGTGAAGATAACAGAAATTCTCCCTGTTTGTTACATGAAATCATGAATATATCATTATTTGTATCATTAAATTAATAAGCACTTAACATTTGTGTGGGTTTTGAGTCAAAATTCTACCTACACTGCCAATGAAGGACACGAAGCAGCTCCAGAACATGACTACAAAATACTGGAAAGTTACTCAGTTTCATAAACAACAGTTCTTGATTTAGAAAGTCCAACTTAGAACACAGGATAATTTTGTCTAACAGTTTTCTCTTTCAGAACTAGTTTAGCAGTATAAGTCCCAATGGCTTTGTAAGATTGATGGCCAGATCTAGAAACTCTGTTTAAGTGCTTTAAAATGCAAACGACTGGACAGGCAAAAGGAGCTCGGTGGGTACAGTACACAGCCTCTAAAAGGCTCTGGGAATTAAGAATCCAACTTGTTTAGGCAATGAGATAAGAAGATCCCAGTAGGCACCTACTGTATCATTCAGTGCCTGAAGATCATTGTAATTCTGACTGCAAAGTTCCAAAGTGTCTAAATCATCTTTAATTCAGAACTTTAGTCCCTGGAAGAGTGTTCTCTGTTTATTCTTTAGGGGTTGAGTGGGGTAAAAAACTGAAGTGTGAGATAAGTCCCTGCCCTCAAAACTCTACCACGTTAAATTGAAATCTAGAGGAAGTTAAGTGACAAGAAAGTGAAATGACTGCTATGTAGCAGTAAGGGCAAATGAAATGGTTTCGAGTGAAAGGTGTTCTTATTTCTTGTCTCCTTCTGGGAAGATTTCTGGTAAACTGCTTCTAATGTGCCCTTCAGGAAGCTGATACTGAGATACTGGCATTTAATTTTCCATTTCCTCGTTGACCTTATTCTGCAATATGAGCTTGCATTGGTTTTCATGCATAATGTACATAAAGACACGTTCCTCTACTTAATACATACTGCTGTTGCCGGGCCATATATTTACAGTGAGACTTTTGTGGAGCATGCTGTTCGTAATTGGAGAAGAGGGGATTCTTAGTGACAGGCTCTTAAATACAAAGCTGTTGGAATAACATTAGATGGCTTTAATAAGAAAACATATTCAAAACCATTGTTCAAAACCATTTAACAGATGTGTTTTTGCTTACCAGTCACGTGTCCCAAACTGTATTAATGTGTAATGGTTTGGCTCAGC
>WBMW01001648.1:0-95012 GCA_013396635.1 Penelope pileata
CCATGCCGGGCTGGAGGAAGAGCCTCGCCCTGTGCCTGCAGCGGATGCAAGAGGACGGTGAGAGCGGCCGGGGAGAGAGGGCTGGGAATGCGCTCGTTCGCCTTCCCCGCCTCTCGCTTTTATTATTATCTTAGAGGGGGTCTCTTTGAGCGTGGGCACGAAGCCCCACGAGTGAGGGGGTTGGAGTGGGGGGCTTTTAACGCCGCTAAAGTTCGCTGCAGCGAATCTGTCCTTCCATCCCTGGGCGCGGGTGAGACCTTGCGCTTGGTGTCTGCTTCTCTTTCTCCGAGTGCCGGCAGCAAGCAGGGCAGCCGCCTGCCCCGTCCTCCCGGGGCTTTACAGGGGCGCCTGAGCTCCAACTTTCTCAAGCTACCGGTGCTGCTGTCTTCAGCTGTAATTCTTCCGACACCAAAATGGGAATTAAAGGGCTTGTGAATTGCATAGAGGACGTGTGGCGGTAATACCGTTCCTGTTGTGCTGCTTACTAGTGCTCGCAGCGCCTGTGAATTATTTTGTTTACGTGCTCCGGCGTGCGATGTTGAATTCCTGGTGGACCTGCGGCTCACAGAGTCGGGGGGCGGCATCCACGAGGTGGCACAGCACAAAGCAGCCCCGAGCCTCGCACGGCGGCTCCGGGCTCCGTAGATGAGCCGTGCTGGGAGCCGTGGGGAAAGTTTAAGCCTCGGAAAGTGCGGTTGTGTTTAGCTCTGCTAGGACTGAAGTGGAAGAGCTGAGCTGGGATGGACACAAGTCTGCAGGAATTGCTGAACCTCAGGTTTATTGACCTCAGCTGCTCTGCTGTAAGTGGTTAGCAGCAAGTTGGGGTTTTTCTTTTGCATCCTTTCCCTGGCTGTCTCCTCAGACCTTGCCGTGCTGAGCAGGCTTGCCCAAGATCTGAAGCTGCACTGTTGCACCACTTGGTGTAACGTTCAAACCAGGGAATTCTCTGGTCCTGCTGGTTAGCAAGTCCAGAGAGAAATCATGCTGCTAGGTGCCCTGCGAGGTGCTAGGACTGAGTCGTTCAGCTGCTCTGTCTTTCTGATGCTGCTTCCTCCCTCCTCCTGCTTTGGGAAAATGCCAGTTATTTCTGATATGAGACCACTGTGGGATCACAGCTTCCAGCCACCAGAGACAGTGCTGTAAGAAGTCACAAGTCTTGTCCCATAGAAGACAAGATCAGTCCCCTATTCCACATGCTGGCTTGCCTGGGTGAATCCAGCCCTGGTGTGGTGCAGTGCTTCGTAATGCTGCCCTGCTGCAGCTCACAGGGATGCTCTTGCACTGCTGGACCAGGCGTCCCAAAGAACATGTATAGCAGAGAGCCTGTGATGTGCAGCTGTGTGGGTTTTGCTACGTTGCTCTCTCTGTGACTTGATTTGTATGCACTGGCTCTTGTCTCTGGGGTCTGTGTAATGCATTTCCTCCTCTTCTTTCCTCGGTCTGACCTCAGCCCTAGCACTGCAGCGACTGTCTGACTGCTGTACTGGACATTGAGTTCATTTCTTTAGCAGCTTGGGTAGTTTGTCTTTCTCAGTAACCAAATGGTAACTTCCAGAGGTTTTTCTGGAGGAATAAATCTCATGGGCTGAAGGCGATGCCCTGTGTAAGGGAGGAGGTATACATCAGCTGAAGGATGCTCTGTATTTGTAGGGAACTCTCTCTTTCCACCAAGACAACCAGTTTGATGCTTGTATGCAGTACACAATTCAGCCCTTGGCGGGGGTTACGGAAGATGCTCAGTAGTGCTGTTGTAGCACTGCAGCATTAACAGGCATGGTGTGGGCTCTAACTGAACTCCAGAGGAAGCTTCACGTCGTGCTTTGCATAACACTGCCAGGACATCTCTGCAGGGTTCCGTTTGGACTTAGATTTTGCAAATCAACCTCCAACCAGTCTATAAAGAAATACTGTCTTTCAATGTTCCATATTCAAAACAAGTCATGTCTGCCTTGTTGGCATCTCCCTGGCTATGCTGATGTGATAATTTGGTTTCAAACATCTAAACAAGGGAGCTTCTCCCCGTGTGAACACGCTGATGGGCTGGGGAGCATGTTTTCTCTGAGGACTGCAGTTTCCAGAGCAAATGTCCTGGTGTTTGGTGGGAGCACATTTGTGATTAGAAGAGTGGTACATCCTGGTTGCTGAATGTTAATGTGATGAGCGTCTCTTGCAATTTGCAGCCATTCAGTGCTGGGTTGGAAGCTTCATTAATCAAGGTTGGTACTCAAAAGGTTAGCCATGGTAAGTCACGTAGGAAAGTGCAAGAGGTACACGAGCTGTGCTGAAGGATGATTGCCATTTCAAAACACCACCCATAGTGACTTTTTCCTAATGTCTTTTCTGCCTTAAAAGCCCCTTCCAGTGGGGGAAAGGGGTAACTCCTGACCAGGGTGCAGGCATGCTGCATTCTCCAGTGGATCTTCAGTCTTCATCAGGCAATGGTTGTGCATGGGATGTGCAACTTCTGTTTAAGGCTGGGAGGGGAAAAAAAAAAAGTTAATGACTTGGAAATCCTTGGTATCAGTAATAGCCAAGTCAAGGGGTTGATGCTGTAACCATGGGGTTGTCTTAGAGCTGGGGTGTGGGAGCTGAAGTTGGAGCACCAAGCCAGGCAGTTATGTGTGTATGGAGCTGTGCAGCCAGATCTTGTGCTGTTTTTCTTGCTCCCTGGCAGCTGGTCCTCTCCTGGAGCTGTGGAGAGGACTGGCTGGCTGCATCAGACCCCCACCATCCCGATTTTCCCCTCATGTTGCTGTCCTCTGTGTTCAGACTGCAAGATGTGGACTGTACCCTTGCTGCTCCCAGGCTTCCAGCAGCAAAGGCTGATTTGTGCTTTGGGAGAATGCGTGCATGTGGGCCGGTGGGAGAGTCTCTGGGGGTTTTGGTGCATCAGAGTAGATGTGGAAACTGGATGTCTAGAAAGGATAAACTGTATCTGCAGACTGAGCAGTAGAGATGCTTTTATCCTGGCTGCTGGAAGTAGATGTTATCTAGATGCAGAGACTTGTGTAACACGGGGCTGGGCAGTGGGCAGACACCCTTTGCTAAACCTGGCACCTTTTTGTGCTTGTATTGGGAAGGGATACAGGATTTGGGTGTAAATTTTGGCTGTTGATATAAATTCCATTCCTCCCTCCCCCAGATGGTTTTTCTCACTAAAACCAGAAAATTCGACTTGCACCTTCAAGCCCTGATAGGATGCCTTATCCTTATTCTTTTTTTTTTTTAATATTTATCTCCTTAAGAAAGACTGATGGACTGGGATTATAAGATCTGAAGCGAGTTACCAATCCCTTACATGAATCATAGGGCGGCTGGAAGGGAGTGGGGGAAAGCAACAACTCGGACCTGCTTTGAAAAGTGGAAATATTGCAGGGCTGTATTGCTGCTGTTTTCTTCTTTCCTTTGTATATGGCTCTGTGCTGGTTACCTTGGAAACAGCTGTAGGAGCATATAGGGGCGTCGTGCTGCTGTGCAGCCCTGGCACCATGGGCAGATGTGTCCCGTGGTGTGTGGGGAAAGGGAAATTTGTTTTGGTGCAGGCTGATTTGTGGGCTGAAGGTGACGAAGTAAAAGCAGTTACAAAATCTTCCTTTCTCTCCTGCCTTATCTTGCTGCAGGTGCAATTTGGCAGGAGTGGGACCCTGGGGAAAATTTAGGAGGGGGGTGGTATTTCATGGCTTTGGCAGAGCTATTTAAATTTTCATAATGAGAAGGTAAAAATATCACAGCAGTCTGTCTTGAGGAGCTTTATAACGGCTGAGCTGTAAACATCAGCTTTTGTATTCTGTCCTCAGAGCAGTGTACCGGGATGCTCAGCTCCGTAGATGTGATTATGACTGGAGATGAGATTCTTTATTTTTACTTAATCACAGACATCAAGGAGAAACGTCCCAATAAGATGAAGATGAAAATCGTGCATTTTTGCCCAACTAGCAGAAAATAAGATCTTTGACAGAGTTCCATGGCGTTTGAGATGCACATGTAATGTGTAGAGTAACTAAAGTGAGCTAACTAAAAATCATGTGAACTGTCTCCTGTTCACTTACCTATAAACACTTGGATCTTGCAAAGCGTGGTGTGTGCAATTTGAAATCAGCTGGAATGCTCTGCTGCTTGAAATGAGGTGTTTGCTCTTGTGCTCCCCGCGTCAGAAGTAGTTCAGTCACTCAGAAAGGAGTTTCTGAATTTGTCAAGTCTTCATAGAACCATCTTTCAGTGTCACGTTGAGTCTGAGCTTTCGTACCTTGCCCTGCAGAGTTCTTTTGTCCAAACCTGCTGGAACATGATCTATTGTACTGGCACTTAATTCTCAGTGAAGAAGTTCAGCTCCATAGCTGTCACTTTGTCTGCAGTTCCACTGTTCTGTACTTGAAGGGCTGTTACATCTGTGCTGAATGCTGCATGTGATGCTTTTACAGTGTGCATCCAAGCTCCATCAGATGAGGACCGGCATGCGCAGTGATCAGGAATTTATGGGCTGCTGTTTTTTGTGTAATATTAATTATACAGGCCAGTGCTTTTAAATAAAATGTAAGGAGAGGTTCTGACCCTCGAGTGAAGTATGGTGGGGAATTAGGATTGCTTGAAGGCTGTGGTGGTAATTCTTAAGGGATAATGTTCATTCATCAAACTGATGGGACAGCCAGAGCAAATCCTGCTAGACTTTGATGGGGTCTTTTTGTTCATTAATATGTTGATGTGGATTTGGTGCCCATCAAATGAGGGAGCAATAGCTGCTGTGTCTGTCTGCTCCCTCCTTGCCGGCTGTCGCACCGTCACACGGCCCCGGAGTTGTGCTGCTGCATTTGATCCCGTGCTTCAGCAGCTGTGAAACTCAGCTCTGATAGAGAAGTTCTGCACAAACAAGCAGGGCTGAAGGCACTGAGATTCTACAGAATGACTTTGAAATCGCATTGGAATTTGGTTAAAGACAGAGATCGATTTTTTTTTTTTTTTTTCCCATTTATTTTTTTTAAAGTCATCTGACAGACTTTACAACCTGAGTGTGATCCTGTTCACAGGAGAGGCATCATGGTTCAGCTCTGTCTCTTAAGCCATTACACTCCATTGGGCTTCTTGCAGAGGAGCCTTTTTGTTAGTGGTGTTGAATGAGGATGCTCAGTGCTGAGCACCAGCTGCAGGGCTTTGGCACAGCATTCTCCCCAGAAGGCTGGAAGGAGTGGGGCAACCTTTCAGGGACCTGGAGATCTTGATGGAAACCATGACTGGTGGGAGCCAGGAGCATCCTAGAGTGAGAAGTGCTTGTCTGGATCCGTCTGGATCCATGCCATGGCTGTTGTTCTCCAAACTTGTTGGTGTTGCTGTGGACTCATACTAAGCTTAGTAGAAGAGGATAGAGGCAGTTCCCAGGAATTGGATGTGGCTTCTGAAACTGTTCCCATCTTGAGCTGTTTGCAGCTGCTGGTCCAGAGGATCTCTGATGCTCCAAGTTGCACTGAGATGAATAATTGCTCAGGTTAATAGGAGATATATAGCAAGTCTAAAGAGGCAGATGATTTGCTTCACATTTTCTCCAGCTCACTGCTGTTTAATCTCTAAGTAGACAGGAGCACAGGGAAGCTGCTCAGGTAGACCTGCAACCAGCCCTTGCTGGGTGGATGGCCAAAGGAGGGCTCTTCCCCAGGTGCTCATTGGCAGCACTTGCTGGTGAGGGCAGCACGTGTGTGGGCACTGCTCCTATCTGCATGCACTGGGCCAAATGCAGTTACACTGTGTTAGGGTCTCTGGAACCGGTATAGCTGCTGTGGATTGACACTGTTGCAACTGGAATCAGAGCGTGGGCAGCATTTTGTTCGAAAAATACAGCTCATGATGATGGCCTCCACAGGAGATGGCAGCTTCTGTTCTCTGCAGCCCTTGGCCCAGGTGAGCCTTGCACTGGGATGCATCTCCCCATGGTGGGCTCTGTGTTCTGTCCAGTCGTATTTCATCTTCCCATGGACTTGTTTCATTGAGAGGAAAAGTAATGAAGCTTTTCATATAAAATTCAAGTAGGATGAATTTTTTCAGTACTTTTATTTGTCAAGGGAATGAATCACCTTTCCTCCGTTCTCCCATTTTTTGTGTTTGGAGGATGAAGAAATTCAGATAAAATAACCAAAACAAATAAATTGTAGAATTATGGTGATTTCCCTGCTACTCGCTTCCACCCTCATTAATGTTAGATGAACTTGGCATCTAGTAATTACTGGCTTCTACTTTTGAGCCAGAATTACTTTTTGGCTCTGGCAAAACTCGATTGCACCGAGTGCTGGGAGCGCTGCCTCCCACCGGGAAACAGCTCATTCAGATGCGCTGTTCTCTGACAGCTTCAGGGATTTTGTGTTAAGACCACTCTGGATTTAAGGAGAAGGAGCTACCACGCGTTGTTTGAGATCAAGAAAACGCTGTGCATCAAGATGTGGTTAGATCCATGTCTTATCCTGTGTTTAAGTAGCGGTGTCAGTGACCCTGCCAGTTAAACTGCTCCCTCCTGACAAGTGGAAACCTCTTGCTGAGGCTGCAAATTAAATTCAATTCTAAACTCTTCAAGTTCTTGAATGTCGGTCTATGAAGTAATGCATGTTTTTGTTTAACAACTTTATTCCACTGTGAACAAGATGTTGGGGCTTTGTTCCTGCAGTTACCTTAACCTTGTCTACTGCTTTGTTGGCGGCTGTTTTGAATATGTATTTGGATTGCAGGTGCTGTCACATTTTCTTGCGAATGTGATGCTGTTCATTATCTTGGTGACACTTCTGTTCACCTGTGCAGAGAAGCAGAGGTCCTGGCTGACACCTGGATGTTGCCTGAGGCAGCCCAGAAGGGAGCTGCTGCAGGATGTGAGGGTTAGGATTAGCCTGAGAGGTCCCACGGGGCCCTGTGGGATGGGGCTCACACTGACTTCTGGAATCTTTTTTCACTTCATGTCTCCTATTTAATAATAATAAAAATAGAAATAGTTCCGCTCTTGGAGCAAAGTGTAAGGGACCATACAGCGTCCAGCCCAGGGTGCCCATTTCTTGCCTTGGCCCCACTTTGGCAAGAGCAGTCACTACAGCATCAGCACAGGGACTGCTGGGGGATGCTATTCATTAGCATCCCCATGCAGCAGAGGCCTTGAAGCTTTAGAAACAAACAAGAAGTGAAGAAATAAGCAGAAAAATAAGATAAGGCAAACTGCCAGGCAGCATGACAGTTTTTCAGAAATTAGTGATGCTGAGCTGCTCTCTTCTCACTTGGTACCAATGTGCTTTAATGATGCAAACTCAGACCTTTGTGTGTTTTCCAGAGGTGTTTTCAGGTGTGGGGGCTCGGTTATGGAAACAGCTTGCACTGATCCACTGCATTTGGCTACCAGAAATGCAGGGAAATGCCATGGGCCTGTCACAGTGGGACAAATTTAGCAAAGAGGTGGGAGGATGAATTAGTAAATATTTGTAGCAACTTGCCTCAGCACTATGTATTAATCCTGAATGGAGGGCATTACTGGAAATGAATTTTTGTTTTGTATTTAGATTAAATGTTCTTCTGCTTGCTTTCACTTCAGATTAGGAGGCAGTCAGTCTCCTTATTGTACACATGGTCATATCCCTAAAAAACTAAGTGATTTATTTAAAATGTATCTTTTATTATTTTTCATCTTCCCTTTCCTGTGGTGGGTGGCAGGTAGGTCTGTGCAAGGCTGGGGGAGCACTGCAGTGCTGCCAGTTCCCTTCTCCCTTGGGAACTGCATGAGACTTCTTCCTTAGATGAGGAGGTGGTTCTAGGTTGATTAGAGGGAATGGGGAGCGGAGAGGAACAAAACTTTCAGTTAATGCTCAGTCCCAGGAAAAATGAGCAGAAGGCCAGTGGCAGAGCTGTTTAGCAGCAAGACAAGAGCTGCTTTACCTCTGCAATGCAGAAATCAATACAAGTTGCTGGAGAGAGTGAGTAAGACTAGAACACCAGGTTTTTTTTATGGATGTTAAATAACACTTGCGAACAGCTTACGGCCAGTGGAAAGGCTTAAACTGTTCTTTAATGCAGAAGCCACAAGTTCTGCAGGCTTCTCGGTGGGTTGGGAGGTGCCTGTGAATAACCCACCTGAGCTCTGTGCCCATGTGGGGCTGGAGGCTGGCGTGCTGCTGCTGCATGGTTTCAGATGGAAGTAGGTGCAGGCAGGCCACAAAACTTGTGCTGTGTGTGTAGACGAGTTGTCGATGCTGTGGCTGTGCTCCAGCTCACTGGTCATGCTTTGCTACTCCAGTGTATTTCATGGGATGTGTTCTTTACATCCCATCCTAACTCCTCGTTGCACTAAATGGCTGCTATGCTCAGCAACAGGTTTGGCTGGGAGTGGAGCTGCAGGTCTCCCCTGGTCCCGTGACCAGCTCTGAACCAAGATGTCACTTGATTTCTTGGAGCAGTTGGGGCTCTTTCTGTTGGTTGAAATTAACAGGGCTGCTGACCTCAGCGTGTCCCAGTCTTCGCATCTGGAAAACGTGGGCAATGACTGCGGTTCTGAGGTTGTGATACTCTGTTGAAAACAGACATGGAAGTGCAGTTACTGAGTAACTTCATGGCTGCCTTTCTCTGCTTAGTATCTCTAAATGCAGAATTATGGCAGCTGTGCTGAATATTTGGAAAAGGTCACAGAATGATGTACAAAATGTCTCTCTCCTCTGTAACAGATTTGCAATGTTTGAAGAATTTCACAGTTTTCCCTCATAAGTCATGCTGCTTCCCCAGCCTCTGTAGACCTCACTTCTGACCTAGCACAAAGCTGATCTGTCGCTCTTGCTTTGTTAATTGTGTTTATTCTGCTTTTCTTCCCCTACCACCTGCAAAGGGTGTTTGGTTGTGTCTGGAGATGGTTTCTGAACCAGCCATCCTGTCTTACTCTGTGTTCCTTCAGTCCTTGTCACTGTGCTCACAGGGGGCCTCTGAATAACAGGGCTGGGAACTGGAAAGCAAAAATTTGCAATCCAGGCTGTGACTGCTGGTCTGCAGGGCTTGCTGTAAGGTGAGGTTTGCTGGCTGTGATGTTCCCTCACCTGGGGCTGGGCTGAGCAGTGTGCCTGTGCCTTGCTCCGTGAGCCCTGTGCTGCTCTGGCTGCCCTGTCCCTGCCAGCCAGCTGCCTCTTGCCAAGGGTCCCGTACTGCCCAGGAGCAATTCAGTGACAGGCGACACTGCAGTGAACACAATCCAGTTTCTGCCTCTAAATAATTGAAAGCAGGTGGCTTTGGGCCAGGGAATGCCATCTTCTGCACCCATCTGCTTCCCCACCTGCTGCCTGAAGTTCCATGCTTCCCAGCAGGGCACGGGGACATGGATTCCTGACCATAATTCCTTGCCTTGCCCCTGACTTCCCTAGTGAGCACTAGGTCCTCGAGGTGCCATTTTTCTGTGCCTACCCTCCTGCAAAATCACCCTGTGATGTCTGATCGCGAGCTGCAGCCTTGATGCTGGGTGCCTGTGTGGTGGGAAGCGCGTGGTGGAGCGAGGAGCTGCTCTCACCTGTTGGCTCCCTGCCCAGCTGTGAGCTGCTTGCAGAAATCAGCTGCGTGCAGCTGGTTGCAGGAGCCATTCAGCAGCACGTGGGATGAGCAGTGCTGAATTACACAGTGGGGAGATCCCTTGTGCTCAGGTTTCCCTTGATGGGCGTGCATCGACCCCATGTGTGGAAGCAGTGATGTTTGCAGCAGAGTGTAGGGGAAAAGCTGCTGACAGAGCAGCCCTTGTGCATCAGGCAGGTGCTGATGGCCTCTGCAGTGGTTTAAAATAGGAATTTCCTCTGTGTGTGAATGCATGCAAGGTTTTTGGTGTGAATCTAACGCTGAGGTGAAGTGGCTCCAGGGGCAGTGTGGCTTTCCATAGCCCCTAAGGATTTGCCAGATCAGTTTTAGCTGTGCAGGAGGTGCCTCTGTACAGTGGGGCGTTGACTTGTTGAGCCCTAAGCAAGTGAAAGCCAGGAGATCACCCCAGAATTATCTTTGGGTCTCAGCAGTGCAAGCTCTGAATGCTGTGTCCTGTTGCAAACCTGACAGCTGCCCTGTCTGTGGCTGTCCTTGTTCAGCGTCTTCCCACTGGAGCCCAGCAGGCTTCCCATGACAAACTGCATGCAGCTGATGCCACAGTTGGTGCGAGTCCCATCCCCATCTGCTTGTCACCTTCTCAGTCGGGTTGGCCGGCCACTGGTGGGTTATTAAACCCTTCAGCTGCTCTGACACAGCGTGTTAGGGCTTAAAGTTGGGGGTAAAATAGGCCCTGTCACACAGCACACATAGTTTGATGTGAACTGTTAGAGGAAATTCTTGCTGATTGTGTTTTGGGGAATGGTATGAGAGGAAAGAAGGGGAGAGAACTCTTTGAAGAGACTTTCTGGGGAGATAGGAGGAGGGATGAGAATACTTCCCTCTATTTTTCATGCATAAGAACTTGAAGAAAACAAAAAAAGAATGATTCGGAGATGAGCAGGAGGAGCAAGGGAATGGAGGTGGCTTGTTGGGCTGTGTCATGGTCAGGCACAGTGCTGTTCTCCTGGTGTGCGATATTCCCATTTGGATGGACAGAAACAAGCACAGAGACTTTGCCCAATATCACAAAAAAACAATTTGTAGAAAGTTGTTGTCTTCTTCCCAGGAGGCAGCTGCTTCCACTAAACAAGCCCTGCCTTCCTGGCTGAAGGATGTGACCCCGCATTGGCAGGGACCTCTGGGGTCTGCCTTCCCTGTGAGAGAGATGTTCAAGCCCCAATCATCCAGGATAATCCTATTGCAGGAGCTCATTGATTTTTAGTGAAGGAAAGTGAGTTAAAATGATGAGTCACTGACCTATTCGAAAATGAACAACCTCCTCTCAGTGTCATTAGGAGTCGATAATGGATCATCCTGGACAAGAGCTGGTCAAAGGGAATTAAAGGGCCCTCGTGCTGTGCTTCACACCGTGTGCGAGCGCTGTTGTGCACAGGAAGGTGTTTATGGGGGAAGAGGAAGGGCAGGTGGATAAAAGCCAAAAATGCATTGATAGTGTAATTCAGACTGTAAGAGTCTGGTTGTTACTGGTCTTGATATGGTTGTTACAAAGAAGGAATCATAATGTGGTTAGGATTGTGATGCATGTGTGTTCTTGCCTGGAGGAATGTGATGTTCACACAGATTTCTTCTTCCCTGCTTCAGGATGCACTTAGGGTCACTTTTATTTGCCAGTGCACTTTTGCACCTTTTCCTTTCCCTGTGGCTTTGCAGCTCCAGGCTACGTTGGGCACTGTTGTTTGCTCTGTGTTACCCCTGCAGGCAGTTGTGTCCAGCTCCAGGGGTGTGCTGCCTGTGCTGACCACCAGTGAGTTTTTTGTGGCTGTGCCAAGCCTGTGCCCCGCTGCTTCCTGCCCTCTGCCACGTTCTTTGTCTCTGCTTCTCAATTGTCTTTTTCTGCATGGTGTCACTCCATTGTTAATATCTCATTCTTCATACAATAACTGCTTGTTAATGGTGTCCATGTAGACCTGAATGAAAAACACCGCAGTGGGCAGGTCAGGGGAAGTTCAAGCCTGGCAAGCTCAGCACAGAGCTTGGGGCCTGATTCTGGCAATGGCAGCACCAAACTGCAGGGCTGTGTGAGCACAGCACTGTGCAGAGATCACTGAGACATCAGCAACAAGGAAAGCTGCTGGTGCCGCGTTGTGCTGGGAGGCGAAATCGGGGATGCGTGACCTGTGTCTGGGGCTGGATATGGTCCTTCTCTTGGCCTGCAGGTCTCAGATGCTGTGCTCTTGCTGAGGAGATCTGGCAGTGATGGATGGGGTGGCTGCTGCCATTAGAGAGCTTTCATCGCTGGGAGGCCTGAATTATTTTGCAGGCAAACTCCCTGTGGATTTTCTTCCCTGCAAATCTATACCTTGCCTCTGCTCCTCCCTGCCTGGGCTGAGGAGCTGCTCGCTTGTGCTGGGCTTCAGGTATCTGCAGGAGGCAGCTGTGAGTCTGGCCTCCTTGTGAAACTGCAGAATACTTTAGGACCCTTCTTAATTAGATAATGGACAAAAGTAGAACTCGGATTTAAAATAGAATAATAATGTAATGATTCTTTAGTTGCTTGCAAAGTAGATTAGCATCAAGCTTGGGTTTATTTACTATCTTGCTATTAGAATTTCAGCCTTCACATCTTGTTTGCTGCTTTCCTGGCTCTGGTGCCTGCACTGGGTTTGGGGATAATCAAGCGGGAAGTCGGCTACCAAAACAGCTTTTATAGGTTTAATGCCAAGCCAGGACTTTGGGAGTTCAGTCAGTGTTGTGTGCAGGTATGATCAATAAAGCTCCTAGTTATGTACTTCACCGTTAAGTCTTAGTTCATTGATTTAAGGAGTTACTGGGAACTAGGGAAATAATGTGGTTAATTAAGTTAATTGGATTGTAAGGTCTACGGGGACTGTGCCTTTCTGTCTGCTCTCTGAAGCACCTCGACACCTCTGATCACTATAAAATAATGACTTTTCTTTCTGCACGCTGGTGATTTCAACTATTTAGTTGCCTTAAAACTCTTCGCATTACAAGACAACTAATTTCTCCATGAGCTATGGAGTTATGGCTTTGGAGCCGTTGGCTTTAGAGAGCAGAGATGAGAAGGAGATTCCTGATAGGGCTCAGCTGAGTGATCTCCAGGGTCTGGATCCTCCTTTGTTTGCCAGGAGATGTTGTGTAGTGGCTGTCCCTGCTCCTGGCAAAACGCCGGTGGTGCAGCTCCTGGTGTGTTGGTGCTTTATACCTTGGCCTTGGAGTTGATTTTAATTATGTTCCCCTCACCATCGAGCAAGGCACACAATGAAATAGTATATCAGGCTCTAGGTCACTCTCTGGTGGCATCTGTTTTTCAGGAAAATAAGTAAACAGATCTGCCCCTGTCTAAAATGGAAATTTATTCTGGATATATAAAGTGAGATCTAGCACAGAGGTATTCTTCTGGAGCTTGTATTTCTTCTAATTTATAGCTACTCTTCTATTCCAAGCGAATTGGAGACTTAAACCTCCCATTATGGGTCTGTAATTTATGTTTTCAAAATTTTACGATTGTTATCTTTCAGTGTTTTTATGAAGCTCTGCTGTGGACGTGCTAAGATAAGGTTATATATTAAATATTGGCCAATTCTCTAAGAGCAAAACCGAGATGATAAATTACCAGGAACACTCTCCCTCGGTGTGAGCTCGCTCTCACATTAATTTCTTTTACCTCCTTTGAAGAGTTAGGGAAGGTGAGCTATGGAAATGTGGACTGGATGAAACTGGTATGTAATGGCTGGAAAACTGGTCTCAGGCTGCTTTTGTGCTGGGTTGTTGTCAGTGAAAAACCAGAACGAGTGATGTTCCCATCTGTCAGGGGGTCTAACCCTAACCCTTTCATTAATGACCCATTGAAGGGAAGGAGAATGTGCTCATGCTTCCAAGTGGCACCAGGGTGTGAGCTGCCACAAAAGCATTTGTGGGAACATATAGGCATTTGAGATACCTTCAGGAAAATGCACTGATTCACATTTCTTTATAGGAAAAGCAATGAGTAGAAAACATCAAGGATACAAGGACCAAATTCTATCCAGAAGCATGTGTCAGGGCCTCCAGTTTTTCCCTGGTATTCGCTGGTATTGGTGGGGTGGGAAAGGAGCTGCTGAAAGGATGACGCGTTTCTGTGTCGTTGAGTCGTGCACCATCAGAAAAATATTGAAGTTGTATTTATCCAATCCTTTAAGGTTTTATATTTAAAAGCTGATCTGTTTGTGCTTCTGTCTCCCTTCCTGGGTTTCCTGTAATTCCCTTCCCCATTTTTTCCAGTCTCATGGGCTCCAAGGAGTCGCTCAGACCTGGGAGTTAGTGTCAGTCAAAAGCTGGACACTTCTCATTTCAGGAACATGGTATCTGCTGCCCCAGATCAAGGTGTGGGAGTAATGTAGCAATTTTCTTCTTGGCTTGGCTGTTGTTGTTTTGTTTTCCTAGTCCTGTTTTCTATAGTGAAACGTTGTTACAGAAAATGTTAGTATTTCCTTTGTTCTATTTGTGATGCTATAAATGAGCAATTCCCCGTTTTGCACCACCAGTTGTTTTGTTAGGAAAATATTTAATCCTAAATCCTGCTAGCTCTACTTGTATCAACACATGGCAGAACAGTGCAGAAAAATTTTTGCTTTTGAAGTTAATTTCTATGGGAGAAACTTGGCTTTCACTTCCTTTTTTAATTGCCAAATAGAGAACAGACTATTTTATTTTCTCTTTTTTTGAGAGGAAATAATTCTCACCAAAAATGACTTCCTTGGAAAAAGTCAACTCATTTGTTCCCAGGGGGCTGCAATAGCTGCTGCGTGTGATTGGAACAACACTGGAGGTATTGAAGACACCCCAGCAGTAACTGAACCCCATGAGGAATCGGTAACGGGTTTTTTTTGCTGCATGTGAACGTGCTTGTTACAGCCCTTGCCTGCAGACACCTGTGTTTGTGGAATATGACTGTCACTTGGATGAAAGACTGTCTCCTTGTCTGCCGTGCCTGATGTATGGGCAATCTTACTGCCATCAGTAGCAAATTTATTGGCTGCACTGTGATTAAATGGAGGGCAATAGCAATGTGCAACGCAGCACTGGGTCCCTCTATCTCTGCTGTGCTGCTGTCTCTGTGGACAGAAGGAGTGGGAAAGTAAGAGGGTGCCGGTGTGTTTGGCCATCGCAATTTTGGCGGGGAGTATCGGTTGCTGCCCAACGTCTCCCTGCAAAGCTGTTGTGCTGCATCTCCCAGAGATACAGGAGCTCTGTGTCCAGCATTCTTCAGCATTCCCCAGTCTGGCAACCTGAGCAAACAAGGATTTGAGATGCGTGACCAGGAATATGACATTTGGGCTGTAATTCAGTATTGCTTTCCTTGGTGTTTATAGCTTCCTAGGCATTTCTGCCAATGTCTCTCCAACTCACCAGCTCCCCTGAACTCCCTGTTAGGTGGGGTTACTCCAGCAGCTGCAGTGAGCTCCTCTCGCTAGCTAGGACAGCCTGTCTGCTTTGAGCTCTTTCTGGTGTTAGCCAACCCCTTTCTCTAATTTCTACTGCCTTAGTGCTGTAGGCTCTCAAGTTTGGTTTTGAGAGCTTCAGGTTTGGTTTGGATCTGAAATGGAATGGGAAGCAATGATCCCCGAGAGCTGGCCCAGGACTCCTCTTCTATAAACCCATTGGAATACAAATCTCTATGGAACAAGAAGTTTTTTGTTTAGTGTTCTTGAATAAGTGTCTAATTTCTAAAGAATTGCATTATCTGGGCTGCAGTCCTGCAAATTACATGTGGAACGTGTCTATTCCTCCTTCCCAGGCTGTTGAGTCATCTGGGAGGCTGCTGCTCTTTCAATAACTGACAGTGGGATGTAAACCCTAGGGTTTACTCGTGTTAAAGTGCTTCTGTGAGCAGCAGAGGTCCTCTGCCAGCTTTATTGCAAAGGTGCACTGCTGGTGGGGGCCCTGCGTTACCTGCGTGGGTACAGGCAGCTCTCAGCAGTGATCCTGAAATCCTCTTTTCCAGCGATGGTGATGGTTGTCATCATAATCTTCAGCCCGAGGGGCATAGCATGCGTTAGCCTGTTTGTGTTTTATCCTGCTGGGCCTCCCTTTCAGTATCTAAAGGGGGGCATGAGAAAGAAGGGGACAGTCTCTTTAGCAGGTCCTGTGGTGACAGGAAAAGGGGAAATGGTTTCAGACTAAAAGAGGGGAGATTTAGATTGGATATAAGAAAAAAGTTGTTTATGATAAGGGTGGTGAAGCCTTCACACAGGTTTCCCAGAGAGATGGTGGATGCCCCATCCCTGGAGACATTCAGTGTCAGGCTGGAAGGGCTCTGAGCCAGCAGCCAGCCCTGATTGAGCTGTGGGTGTCCCTGTTTGTTGCAGGGAGTTGGACCAGGTGGCCTTTAAAGGTCCCTTCCAACTCAAACAGTTCTGTGGTACAGAAATGCCTTTGCTCTCAAGCCCTGCTCAGCAAACTGCGGCTGCTCCGTGAGCTGTGAAGGAAATGTCCTGCATTTCTCTCACCTGCAGGAGGGGTCACTGGGGCCCTGACAGTGGGATTCCTGCGGGAATGTCAGTGCTTATTTGCATATTGCAGGTGTTTACGTGAGAGGGATAAATTTCAGCACTGGTGAGGAGAAGGAGGCTGTGGAAAAGGAGGTGAACATCTGTATGTATAGGCTGTCTCCAGCAAAACAGAAATCCCACCGAACAAACAAAAAAAATGCAAGGAGAGAGAGAATAGTAAAGCATCTCCCAAGTGCCGCCTCTGCAGTAGATGCAGCTTCCAGCAGCACAAATCCCTGCACTGCAAACAAGCAAAAGAGGAGCTCACACCTGAGCTCTAAAATAAGCTGTCCTGCAAAGCTTGGAATAAATCCTTGCAATCAGCTCAGCAACAGTTTGTTTAGTTCTCAGCATTGTTTGCTTGTGTGGGGGTTTTCTGTTTTTTGTTGGGGTGGGGAATGAAGCACAGTTTTAGCACCAAAAAACCATTGCAGTCTTTCCATACTGTGAATTTGCAGCCAAATGCTTACACCTGCTGGTAGGGTTTGAGTGAGTATCTGTAACTCATGTTTTCAAGGTCTTTATGGACCTTTCATGGGGAGCTTTCTCATTTTTATGGCTTCTTGTCTGCTGAGCCCTTGTGTTGTCTTTATCAGTCTCCCATACTCCTGAAGAACACTGTGACCAGAAAGGAGAGGCCTTCTTGCTTTCTCAAGACTAGAGCTTGAAGAAATGAGGCAATATAGGGTAGAAAGGCCAGGAGGAATACAAGAAGGTACATGAGAGTTTACAGATATTTGGCTTCATGTCATGGGAGAAAGATGGTGAAGGATTCCTTTTAGAAATTTCTATTACAGCTTGATAAGATCTAACTTTTACAGAGTGATTATTTAATTGCTGCATTCCCTAAAAAGGATGGCCATTCCCTGCCTCCTTGCCCAGCTAAAAAGCTGGAGCCCAGTACTCTCCCAGCCCTCCAGTAATGCCTCCCCTTTGGTTTTTGTGCAAAGCTTTGAGGCCTCCCGCCCCAGCCTCCTTTCAGCTCAGCTGTGTGTTTGCTCCAGCTCTGGCAGCTCTTGTTCGCTGTCAGCAATATTTACTTCTCGAGTTCCTTTATTTTTCCCTAACACTTCGTTTTAAGCAGACAGTTGGAGAGTCTCCCTGTTGGCAAGTTCCAAATGAAGATGCTGTAGGATGGCATTTGTTTGCTTTCCTTTGCCTCTCTTCCTCATTGCTGGAGGTGTTCTCAACCAAGTAATTCCTGCTTGGGATAACAAGGAAATTGGTGGAGATGATGCCTCCCCTCACCCCAGCTGGGTGTTCAGCACAGCCCCATGAAGCATGGCTGCCCGGGATGGAGATGCAGAATGGCAGAGCCCAGCTCCCCAGCCAGGCAGTGGGTGATGGGCCTCAGGGAGAGGGCCTGGCCCTCTGCGGAGCACAACGAGGCTGTTGGAATGAGGCAGGTGAAGGAAAGTGGAGAGGATGGGTGTCCCCAGCCAGCACAGCCCTCTGCTGATCTGAGGACAGGAGGAAATGAATCTGCAGATTCCAGAAAAGTGAAATTTGAGTTGCTCCTCAGTGAAGACTGTGGTGAGTGATACAGACAAGCCAGTCAGTCCATTAAATATGAGCCTCCCTTACCAAGTCCGCAGAGACCTAACTGTCAAAGTAGAAGCCTTGTGAAGGTGACTAAGAGCAGGAGGGAATGAATGAGGGAGAGATTTGGCACCCCAAGCTGCAGCGGTGCCATGGCTGACTGGCAGACTGCCTCTTTGGTCTATGGCTAACTCCAAAGGCCAACCATGTGGTGTAAGTCCTCCTCTGCCTCCTCCTTCCACATCTTAATGAAGGACAGTCCCTCCTGCCTGTATTTCCTCCAGCATACTGCAGGCATCAGTTTAATTAGAAATAAAAATTGATTAGTGTGGCCTCTAGTGGGTCTGTCAGAGATCTGGCAGCAGACGTTAGTAGTGCGTGTGCAGCTGCTCAGTGAGGGGCTGAGGCTGCTGCTGTTCCCGGTAAGAACCGATCGCTGCTGTTCCTGGGTATTGATCTGTGCAGCCCGGGCAGGTGGTGTGAGGCCGCACTGGGGGTGGGCAGGGGGTGGCAGCTTCTTGGGCAGACCAGGAGAGCAGTGCCCTGTCTGGGGAGAAGAATTTACTCTTCTGTCCTCTCCTGTTTAACTCTTTCTTTAAGAACTTCTCTTAATTGTGCCTGTGAGTTTTAGGTGTGAAAGTCCCCAGTGTGTAGCACCTAGTGGAAGCTGTAAATGGTACTCCAGCTGTATGGATTTAATCCATGTAGATGTTATGTTTGCTTAGGGAAAGTATATATTGCATCTATCAGGCATAATTCACCATGGGGATGCAGACAGGATGCTGCTGTTCCAAGGAGCTTTGCTCTAACTCATTCCATTGTTATATTTGGTCAGCTGGCTTGTGGCAACAGATGAATTGATCTAAACCCATGTTGATACGTGGAAGAAAAATGCTCTGTCTCCCGATTGCTCCACTGCTTGCCATCTTTTCCTGTAGCTCTTCACTTATGAAATCCTAGATGCTTTGCTGAGCTCCCAGGCATGGAACTGTGCACCTGGGCTCTATGAAATGAACAGGGCATGTGGGTGAGGATCTCGCCTGACAAAATATGGATGAGGACTGGGGGATTTCTCTGTGTTTTTCCTAAGGACTGAACCCTGCTAGGCAGCTCATCTCACCAGTGGGAGGGCAGAAAGTGATGCCTGGTAAACAACTGCCTCTGTGTCATGTATTCCCTCTTCTCTGTGTCCTGCAGAAAGCTGATCTGTGTGTCTACAGGCTGCCTCCTGTAGCTTAGGTCTGTTTTGCTGAGCCTGCTCTGGCTGCAGAGCCTTGTTGCTCAGGCAGTGTGACCTCCTTCCCTGTTACAAATGCACATCCCAGTGCTGGAAGCAAAGCAAGGAGGGTGCCTTTTTATTATTATTATTTTATTATTATTTTTTAAATAGTTGATGATCCATAGCTTTAGTCCACCTTGAAATGAAGAGAGAATATATTTGTTGCCTCTATGCTTTAGGGAATTGTGTGTGTTAAAGAGATAAGGGTTCAGGAGTTCATTGCATGGGATCAGCTGGGAGGCAGAGGGGGACTATATGAAGGTAGTAGACTTGTTCCTGTTAGTATTTTTTTGGTGAAAGTCTCTTCCCAAATAGACAAATCTCTCAACAGAAGCATGTACTACCCTGTGTGGTCAGCAGGAACCATGCAGGTCAGTAGCAGAAGGACTGTGCTGTTGCTCGCTCTAACAAAGTCTCCCTACAGAGATGTCTTTGTCCCAGTCTGAGCCCTGTGGGGCCAGATATGTTGCTGAACTCAGTGCTGCTCCTGAATCTTTATAAAATGGGATTTAATAGGCTGGCAGCTTAGCATGTATGGCCCTGAGCAGAGGCTGCTGCTGAGATGTGATGCCCAGATTCAGCAGGCTGTTTGGTATGTGTGCTTGTGTTCCATGTGTGATGCAGATGTGCTGACAGCCGGGGTTTTTACCCTGTGCTTGCCCTCCAGCTCTGTGCTCCTGAAGGCATTAAAGGGCAGTGGAGGAGATAGGAGGGAAGGGATGCCTTTGGGCTTGTTGCTGAGATTTATTCTTGCTTTGAGCTAAGAGCAAAAACCTCACTGAGCATGGAGAAAGCAGAGCTGGAAGAGAACTTGCATCCCCATAGCTTTTGATTTACAGACAAGATTACCTGTTAAGGAGAGGGAAGAGTAAGCAAACTGCCCCTGGATGGATTTCCCAGTAACAGAGCTTGCTGCAGGGGCCATCAGCAGCAGTGCCTTGGGACTCGGCTGGGCACGGAACAAACGAAGCAGCGCAGGGAGCATCTTACTTTGCTGCTTGTGAGCAGCAAGAGATTGCAGTGAGCCTGTTCTCACCTCCCTCTTGTGGGTTTTGTGACTGTAAATCATTCAGCTCCGTTCCAGATTTTGGGTGATGACTGTATTAGCTGTGCTGCTGACAGCTCCTCACCTTTCATGTTAGAGGGTCACTTAATGAAAAAAGCCCCTCAGGAAAGATGTGGAAGGACCACTGTGATAATTAACACTTCCCTGCACAAGGAGGGCGGGGGAGAGAAATGAAGCCCCCCAGGAAGGTGCCAGGAGCGAGGCTAATGCCAAAAAGGACATTGGATCTGCTGAGGTCATGAGCTGGCCATCTGCATCAGTCCCCATCAGACAGCTTTGCTGTGACAGCGAGTACAGCCCCTGGGCGATGCTGTGGGAGTGAAATAGCTATTAATTGCTGCAGTCTGCTCCTCTGGTCCTGACTTCTCAGGATTTCCTGAGCTTTACTTTACTGGATCAGATTGCTGGGTTACAAAGCATCACCTCCCACAGTGAGTGGTATCTGAGATGGCTGACCTTATGTCGTTGTGTAATCCCTTGTTTGGGCAGTGGTGATGGTCACTCCACTGAGGAAATCATGGTAGGATTAGGGAGTTTTTGGAGGATGGAAGAATAATTAATGACACAGAAACACTTTCTTAGGAAGAAAGAAAATAAAGACGAGGAGTCTACCCCAGAAAATCCTTGCGTAAGAAAGGACATCAGTAAAACACGTACCATAATAACCAGCCTAGAGAAGGTCAAATAGGAAGGCTCTTTTTCTTTTGGCAATAGAGGAACAACGAAGAGGATGTAAAAATTCAACCAAAGTGACATTTGATGCTGGTAAAGGAAAATATGTCTCCCACTTGGTGGGGCTGTGGAGGTTGCTATCCTCTGAAATGCCATAAAGGGCAAGAATTTATTTTTTATTAAGATTGAAGGAGAGGTAGACTGAAGTAGTCACAACTTGTTCTGGTTTGTCAACTAATCAGTGATGTTTAGGAAAAATGATGGAGGGAAAAAAGACAAACCTCTGCAAGGTTTTAATCCAGAAGATGCCTCTGTCCAGAAGCACTGAACGCTCTCGATGATTAGAACAGGGCCTCCAGGGGGCAGAGTGCCTCAGAACACTGGCGTTCTTTAGGGCTATCCAAAACCCTGATCTTTGTGGTGCTGTCTTAAGCAGACAGCGTCTTCTGATCTTCTCAAATGATAACTGCATACTGAAGTAAGAGAAGTGCCCTGAACACCAGCTGCAAACACAGGGTACCCACGCTGTACCTGAGCTGACGGGCTGTGCAGCTGCCAGGCTGTATAGCAGTGCAGGATGTGCAGCCGCCCAGCATGAATGCCCTAGTGGCAATGGGTCCAACACAAAGATGCATTATCCCTTCCTGCAGCCTTGTTTTGTCTGTCATATCTGAAAACCTGGAGGGATTCTCTAAAATCCTGTTATCTAGGATGCTTGGTGGCCTCCTGTCCCATTTCTGGAGGTGGCTACTTGGTCTCTTGTTCCTGTTTTAGTGCCTGTGAGTTAGTTTGTGACGCTTCAGAGCTGCTACCAGCCTGGTTGGGTTCTGTGCACCATCCCCTGCTATTTTGAGGATGGAGGTGTTTGCGATAATGGATACTGAGAGATGGCATTGCTATACATGGCAACAGCACATTTCTGTGCACAGTGTCTCATTTTCCTCCTTCTCCATTGCACATATCTTTAAAAGGAAGGCAGATCTCTTTTGCTCCAAATATAGGAGAAAGCCATTAGCTGCATGAGATACGTAAAAAGCTTTCATCTTTCACAGCCTGGTAAATCTCCCATGAAAATCAATGAAATGGCTTCAGCTGATGGGAATGCTGTATCAAGTCAAACCTGATCTGGCTGAGAGGCTCACAACTGCTCCATCCATTGGCCCATTCATGGCTGGGGCCATGCTCCATAGATCCCTTGTGTCACCCACTGACAGAAGCAGCTGCTGAGCCCTTGGCTTTCTCTATGTTACCACCATACCGATAGAGAATTGGAAGTAACTTCCTCAGAGAGGCTTGGTTTCCAGTACTGAGCACATGGATTGGCAAAGTAGCCTGCTACTGAGCCATGGTGTGTGTGTTTAAGAAGTGCAGGTGTGGATGCTGTCTGCCTGCACATCTGATCTTCCTGAGCACTGAGCGCAGTCAGTTTACCATGAAACTTCTTTCCAAGTTTCTAGGTATTTATTTTAAACAACTATAAATTGAAACAACTCATGGGGAAAGTGAACTTGGAAGTGTGATTTCTTTTTAATGTGTGCGTATCAGAATTCAGGCATTCATCATGTCTAAACTGAATTGAATCTAACCAGCATGCTGAGCCTAATTTCTAACATCACTTTCTTCCCAGCATTTCTACTGTGCCCTGTTATCACATGGTTTTACAAAGCAGTAGGATGCACCTGACAGGTAGGATGTGGAGAGCTAGAAATACTTTCCCAGGTTGCAAAGGGGGGAAGAAAGGGCAGTCTTTAAACTTGATGGCAGCCACATCATTGCTTGGAGGACTGCTGTGATGGTCGTCGTAGCACTAAGGAAACTGTGGCAGCCTTGCTTTTGCTAAGTTGCAAAGCTGCAAGCCTGGTTTATAGCAGTATAAAGAGTGGCATTTAAGTGGTCATAAATCACTCTGGTTTGCTGGGGAAGCCAGATGTTAGGACTCTTGGTATCTCCTGGAGGAGGTGCTTGGTTTGTGAGGGGAAGTGTGGCTTGTCTGGTGTTTAAATGCAGCTATGAAAAAATGAGTTGTGCTATGGGAGGTTGGTGTTGGTGTTATGGGGAGTGGGTCAGG
The DNA here is from genome assembly GCA_013396635.1 of Penelope pileata. Lineage (NCBI taxonomy): Eukaryota > Metazoa > Chordata > Aves > Galliformes > Cracidae > Penelope > Penelope pileata. Next base: position 22,698 of record WBMW01001648.1, read on the forward strand.
ACCAGCAAATCCAGAGCTGAAGGGAGCAGTTTGGTCAAAGAGGATGAGCTTACAAATCCTTACCAGGCTTTGCTGTTTCTGAGCATTGAGGGTTGGAGGCTGGGATGGATTCTCCCTGGAACAGAGCAGACTGCTCCCATGGTGGAGGCTCCATAAAATCAAGCAGCCAAGTGCTGCTTTTCCACATACAGTGTTTCTACCCTCTTGTCACTCCATTCCTGGTACAGAATGAGATGTTTCAGGTGCATGCTGAAGGCAGGTGCTGAGTTTGTTGCACCTGCTGGAGCTGCTGCTGCATGAAGGAGCAGTGTTGTGCAACAATCACCTGCCAAATGCCTCTCGTCTGGGGGTTGATCTGAGGTAGATTCAGTGCTCACAAACCTGTGGCCTTTTTTTAACTCTCCTCTCAAACACCAGTGCTCTCCCTGTTGGGGCTACAGCTGTGTGGAGCCTGGCTTGTGCTGTGACTGTCAGCTTGGGTGCCTGGGCCAGGAGGCAGCACTGCTCCCTGAGTGCTGCTGGGCAAACACTTCCAAAGATGATGAATAGAACAGACTACATGTGGACAAATAAATATATAAAAAGCCACGTACAGAAACTGGAGGAAAAGCATGGTACTTCTCAGCTTCCCTCTTAGGGCTGTTGAGACACTAAACACTTTGTTTTCTTCCCAAAAGTTCATCTTCCTTTGTGCCTGGGTTACCCTGTTTCATTTTAAATGAGTCTTCAAAACCGTTTTGTTAAATTGCTACAAAAACCTGTGTGGATGCTCTTCAGTTGATTTAATCGTGGTTTATGTTGATTTTGTTTCTTGCCAACTTTTGCTAAATCCATTTGAGACAGAGTTAAATCAACTTATGAGTGTCCTTGCAATTTAATTAAATCGACTGATGTAGCTAATGTAACTGATTGTAATTAAACGCATGCAGCTTTTATATAAAGACAAGCCCTGAGGGTGTTCAGGAAATCCCATCTTGTGTTCCCATTAGCCCCTAAAAGGAGCTTGCTTACAGTTTACCACCTCTGCCTCTGATCCTTGTCCCAGAGCAGAGCTTTGCAGTGCTGGGCCATGCTTTGCATCTATGAATGCCATCACCCCAGCAGCTCTGCCCCACTGCCAGCCTTCTGCTCCGTAGCTGCAGTTGTATGGTTACACCCCAATGGCTCTGTGGGGAATGGCACTGAGTTACTTGCTGCTCCAGATGGAAAATAACCTGCGTAAAAAATACAGGGAGGAAAAAGGAGGGATGCCCCCTCCTTTTGGTATCCAGAGTCACCCCATGAAAAGCCTAAAGCATCAAGTTGTAGGGATGGTATGTGTGAAGGGGCTTGGCCAAGGTACCTTACAAAGGATGTCATGTCAGTGGGATCTTATAGAGGTTCACTGATAGAGTATTGCTGTTGTGTTGCTTGTTTCCAAGTGTTTAAAATACTTTGATTTTACAAGATCAGTTATACTCTGAATATTGGCTTTTGTGTAGAAGCGTGTTGCTCTTTTTCATTTTCAAACTGGAGCCAGAGGCCTGTAATGCTGTAGTCTCTCCTACAACAGCCAGATCCCACACCCCAAAGGCTGTCTTTGATCTCCAGCAGCAAGCCTTGCTATTCCAGGGTGCAAAGATCCTGTGTTCATGTGAGTTTCTGCCTCTGATTGAAGAGGACCAGATGGGAGAGCAGCCAGAGTGGGTTTGTAGTATCCTGCTCTTTTTTCCCCAGTGTTGCTTGAACTCTCTGCAGTGATATCAGTGAAGAGAAAGCTGAGGAGGGAGTCCCCTCTCCCAACCCTTGTTACCATTCTCCCCAAAAATTTGGGTAGCAAGAGGTGAGCAGGGGAGGTACCATCAGCATCTATACAAGCTTTTAATTTTCTTTCTCCTGCTCTCTTTTTCCAGCTCAGTTCACACATTAAGAATACATTAATAGCCTCTGAGTTTCACGCTCTGCTTGCATCCATCGTAACAAGATCCGCTGACTTCTGTGGAGCGCTCCCTCTGTGAGCGAAGGTGCCATCTGTGGGCGTAACACTAAGCGACAGCACTGTAAACAAAGAGAGAAACCCACAGGGATTTGTGGAGCTGTTTATGCCCAGGTGCTCAGGGCTGTTCCTTCTCAGGGTCTGCAAAGAGCAGTGTCAAGCCCTAGGCCTCCTGCAGTGCCTCTGCTGCCAGATGTTCAGTTGAGGGGGCTCTTCTCCAGGGCAGTCAGCCCGCCCTGGGCTCCAGCAGCTTCAGGGCCACCTTGCCAAGGGCTTCTGTGCTTTCTCTTCTGTCACCTCCACCTCTCTTCCTAGCTAGGAGCAACCCCAAACTTCTCTTGGGGACACTGTGGAGGTCTCAGTCCCTGCAGTCCAGAGACAGGAGTGTCTTGTGCTTCCTTGTTGGCTCAGGAAGAGCAGATATGGCTGGTAGGCATCTTCTGTGAGGGTATGGAAATGCATCAGGGCTGCTGGTGGAGCAGAGCCCTTCTCATACTGTGTCCTCTTATCTCTCCTGGCAGCTTTGCCTGTGAGAGCACTGGGATTGCTGTACTGAGGGCTTGGGGAGCTGAGCAAGATGGTAGCTCGAGAGAGCGCGTGAGGGGAAACGAAAGAGGAAAGGTGGTCAAGGACAAAGCACGCACACAAGAGGCTAAGATGCGTTTGTGGCTAGGCAGTATGAGCTCCTCTGTTTGAGAGGCGTCAGGGTTTGAAGAGCATGAGCCAGAGGGATTTGTGGACAGAAAGAGGAGGGGGGGGTGGGATTTCCTAGCATGATTGTTCATGGAGTGGAGTAAGAGACATGCCAGAAGCAGCTTTTCTAGGATGGAGTTACTGGTGGAAATTTGGGTTGTTGTAGAACAGCTGTGTGTGAAATCCAAGTGTCTGAAGGTTTATAAGTCCTAAATCTCAGAGCAGAGTATAAAAGGAGATGGGGGACCCTTTGGCAGGCATATTTCAAGGGGGCTTTGGAAATGGGCCAGGCTGGATGGCAACAGAGAAGCTGACATCTTGCAGAATAGTTGAGGAAAGCAGAGCAAGGGAGAGGTCAACTTCTGAACCAGCTGGCACAAGGACACTGCTGGAAGGCTTAGCAAGGTAGGGAGAGAGAGAGGAAGGGTGCTGGAAGGCACTGAGCAAGGAAACAAACATGACACTACTTTTCTTGGTGCAAGCTCAAGCAAAATAACTTCAGAGAAAGGACAACAAACATTCATCTAGGTGTTAAGCAGAGCCGATCAAAGCACTTGCAACTAAAGATAGTTTCCAAAAATACATTAGTTCAAAACATTTGTTCATTTGTTCAAAATACTTTTCAATGTGCTCATCCATAAAAATGCATTTAGATTTTTAATGGGGGGGGNTTTTGATTATTTCTGTTGTTGGAAGAATTACTTGCAGAGAAACTAATGAAGGAGAGAAAAATGTTTGGAACATTTCTCAGCCTGTCTTGTACTGGGGAGTGTGCTGTACAGCAAGATCCCAGCTGTCTTGCTATTCAACATGGAAGTGGAGAGAGGAAGCTCTGGCAGAGGTGGTGAGGCATGAGATGAGCATGCACCATATGCAGTGCATGTGTGTGTTATGTACATGTAGCACCCATGGGAGAAGTCAAGAGTGGTTAAATGGTGGCAATAGCTCCAACTTCTATAAACAAGGAAAGCAGCGGGGCTGCTGGTGCAGGGATCTGCCATGGCAGTGAGGACAGCCTGCTGAGTGGTAGTGTGAAACATTTGGGAATTTTGAATTCTTATTGGAACCTCTCATTATTTGGAAGATCTTTCTCCCTGAATTTATATTTTTGCACCCAGAAACCCTGGAAAAAAACAGTAGTGCTGTCCTTGATCACAGAATCCCTGTAGTCTCTCACTCTCCTAGCCTTGTGCCTGGGAACAGGTAACATCAGGGGAGAAGAGCTTGTTGGGATTTCTGCTCGGTGGATGCTTTCTGTTGGCTGATCTCCTGTTTTGCAAAACTAAGAGGCTTTTTCTGTGTCCATCCATAGTTGGTGGTGTAAAGTGACAGCAAAGCACTGTGTTGGTGTTTTTTTTTTTTTTTTTTTTTTTTCAGGGTTACATTTCAGAGAAAGGAGAGCAATTCCTTGGTGCTGTGAGTTACCTTTACCTGTCAGTAATGGAAGGGCACCAGGGTGGTGGTACTGTCCCCAAAGGCTGTCCTGCTGTGGAGGCAGGTGACCACCCTGCTGACCCACAAAGAAAACAGAACCATGGAGTTGCTGCTTTGTGAGCTGCTGTATTTGGCCCGTACTTTGTGGGTGACTTATTAGGCACCTGACAGTACCTGCTTCCAGCAACTGGTTTAGGAATGTGCATCCATCTCCTCCTTCTTCATCCCCTCCAAACACTGCCATTGCTTGGGGATTTATAGCAGCATGGGAGTCAGTTGTGCAGTGACCTAACGAGTGGTGAAACAGGAATCACTTGCACTGCAAATTAGAAACAATTAAAACAGCTGTTCAACTCAGCTTTCCTTCCCTTTTCCTCTGCTCCTCTGGGAGTTGAAAAGAGAATGAATGTGACAAAATACAGAGCTCAGGCCTGCTTTCCTGTTCAGTCTGGCCCTGCATCAGTCCTGACTGTTTGTGAGCAAGCGCTGCTTGAAAAACCACAGGCAAAGGGTTTTTGATGTTGGCTCTGAAGAGATTCACGTATGGGTTAATCCTCCCCAGCCCTATGTCTCTCTGCTGTTCTTTTGTGAAACTCTGCTTTGGCCATGTGCTATCTCCTGCTGTACGAACTGTAGCTCAGCCTGCACCTTTCAAGTAGGGATAGCTTGTTGCTGTCTGGGTTTTCTGGGAAATCTGTGCGTATTCCTGCTTGGAGTTGTCCTATGCTGGTGTGTTTTATACCTCACCATGACTCAGTTTCAGCCAAATATCAAGTGCCACGCAGGCCAAAATACTCCTAGAACTTCATCATAAAATGCGCTGTTGTTTATCAAAGCCGTCTTTTCTTTAGGCACAAGATTCCTATCTACCATGAGGATGATTTAGGGAGTAAAGGGCTTTGTGCCTTCACAAATATTCAATACGTCCGTTTAGAAGGCAAACAAAAATCCCTTAAAAGCAAACCTAAATATTCAGTTAAGCCAGCCACGTGGACTTTCACCATGGATTTTCAGCGTGGTTCTCAGGCTTCCAGTCCATTCTTAGATCCAAAATTCATTTTTCCCCTGAATTAATGTACAGATTTTTGCTAGGTAAGTGGGTTTTGCTGCATAGCAGTATTGACACTCCTTGCCTGGAGAAGGCATTTAGCCAGCATGGTACTGACATGGGCTGGGCTCTTGGATTGGAGTTGCATGTGGCAGGCAGGGATGGTGACTACAAGCTCCAGATGCAGAACTTGCCTACTCAGAAGACTCCACTTCAACCTCTCATTTTCAGGCTAATGAGCTCCAGCCCTTGTTGACTGGCAATTTATTTCTAAGTCCCTTGGGGATGTCTTATGCCAACATGGTCTCTCTTGAGATGTACAGGGAAATGAAAAACATTTCCAGGGAATGTAATCCCTGGAATGTGCCCTGGAGAAGGCTCACTGGGGCGTCTCGCAGGTTTGTTGGACACTGTTTTTCTCTGAAGGTGGGCCCTGAAACATTCTGCCACACAGGCAGTGTTCTGAATTTAATTTTATTACTGTTTCATTGCCTCCAGAGATGAGCAGAGAACTTCTGCAAGCCATTAGGGAAAGCAGAGGTGGTTTGGCCACAAGAAGTTCTCAGTGTGGAAAAGTTGCTGCACAGAACCACCTGTTTTTAATTAATCTCTTGAACCAATTTGGTTCTAGCAAACCAATTCCATTAACAGGCTAAGCAGAATAATGATAGGCACAGCTGCTATAATTCCTCGTTACGCTTCTAGTTTAAACAAAATCCTCTTTGCATCGGGAAACACTAATCTAATGTCACGACTGTGTTCATTATGAAATTTCTGGTAGTCGAGCACATCCAAATGCTTCATGTTTTCATAATTTTTCCTCTCCTTGCTTTATGACCAAAATATGTAAATTATGGAATGTCTTCTCCCCAGAGAAACAGAGGCAATTGGTGCATTAATGTCTCAGAGATGAATCAAATTGATGTCTCTGCTATGCTCTGCTATAGGGTAGACTTATATAGTAGCTGTAATGTTCTTTGGGATGATTTAAATTTGATTTCTGTCGGTCCTGTAGCTCACTTATCAGCCAGAAAAAGGTTCAAACATTGTTGCTGTCTTTGCTTCAGAGAGCTCGAGTGCTGGGTTAAGCTTGAATTGGCAAATAGGCTTGGCTGGTAAGGAGGAGAGGCTTGCCAGGCTGGGTCAGACCATCCACCCCGGTGTCTTACACCTCATGGTGTGAAAAGATGCCCAGAGCATGGGGCCAGTGTGTACACTGGGTGGTCATTCCCTGGCTGTAGCCTTCCCCTTGCTCCTGCCTCCCTCTCTAGGCTGGGTTTCCTACACCTTGAGATTTGGCTGTGAGTTGGTGGTGTCCTCTTGAAACCCACCTATGCTGGTCATGGAATAGGGAAAATGTGAAACCCAGAGAGGTGAGAGGGGGATGCAGGTTCAGATGAATGTGTGACCCAGCACCCAGCTCTTGAATGAATGCCTGCTGCTTGTTGCACTTGCTGTGTGCCTGGCTGCATGCAATGTGCTCTGCTGCCCTTTGGAGCTTACCCTCGAGATCTGACGTTGCTGATTTCTGAACTAAGCTCTGGTTTTCTGAGCTGGGTTTATCACTAAGAAACAGCTGAGGTTTTGTGGATCACAGCCAAACCATCCACCCTGAGAGAGAGCATGGGAAGGGGGGTCCTGGCATGGGCTGCTTTCCTTCCTCGTGGAGCAGGAGGCAGCGCAGATCCTGCCCTGTGCCCCCAGCGGGCACAGCCCCGTGCTGCCTCTCCTCCCTACCACAGTGCCATTGCCCAGTGCCTCCCCTCAGAGTGACCCGCTCCCAGGACGTGGTAGCTCACGGCATCTCTATGAGGAAGCTGTAAAGCTTTCTGGCCTCAGTGTTTCTTGATGTGTGGACGTCAGGTCTAACCAACAAAGCATCTTGCTCACTAGCTGTGAGGGTTTGATGGCTTGGGGATTTCTTGTTCGTAATCTGCTCTAACTTCAGACCAGATGCTCTCTTAAACTGCACTTTCACACTGCGTAGCCCACTGGAGCCCTGGTGTGTGTTTGGGGGCACTTCCAGACTGTGCTGCTGAACTTGAAGGAGAGGCACTGGTTTACGGTGCTGGGGTACAGCTGCTTGTGCCCCTGGGACATGCCATTGCCCTGCACGTGTGGCTCGTGTTCCCCACCGCTGTGTGCACAGAACAGCCTCTGCCTCCCGCCTGGTGTTGGTGTCAGGCACTGTGCCAGGGTGTGGAGGAGCAGGCTCTGGGTTTCTGTGTAAGTGATTTGTAACAAAATAACGCAAAGAAAATGGAACTTGAAGTCACTGGGATAACTTGGGAACTGTCTTACCCCACTGTGAGATTTTGAGTGATTTGAGAAGTGGCGTTCAGCACAGCTTATCAGCTTAGCGTAGTTTGGAGGAACAGAAATTAGAGGAGTGCTGGAGGCCAGCCTTCAGAGACAGCTTTGCCAGAGGAGCAGCTGCCAAGCAGAGCTTTACACGACTTGCGTGCAGCAGAGCAAGACTGTGAAAATCCTCCTGGCTCCAACTTCCAGTAGCTTGCTGCAGATAAACAAGCACAGAACCCTCTGCTGACCGCATCCATCCTCTCGCAGAGGTGCCTGCAGGCACCCACACCCCTGTCAGCACAGCCGCGTCTCAGCTTTACTGCCTGAGGTAGCTCCAAACCTGCTCCAGAAAGATAAATGGGGACGTGGTTAAAGCGCTGCCATGCTCCCCCTCTGGGCTTCGTGTCCGCTGCATTAATTACGGAGACAGAGGCATCTAGGCTGAAAACTGCTGGGCGTTCGGGATGGCAGTGTCAGGAGGTGAGCACAGGCAGCCCCAGCACTGCTCCAAAGGGAGGAACGTGCCCAGCAGTGCTGCCCTGTATCCATGGGATGAGCCTGGCACTTTTACTGTTGCTCTCACTGTCAATGCAACTTGTGAAGTATGAGGATGTTTAGTGGGGATCACAGAAGATACTGAATCTACTTGGGTTGTTTTAAAAAGAGGATAGCCTTGGGTTTTTAAAACAAACAAAACCACAAAATCCATCTTGGCCCAGCAGGCTGATGGTAAAACCTGTTTTGCTTCTCTGAGTAAGCCCTCAACACTGCATTTCACCGAAACCTCTGCAGCGGGATGGGTGCCTGCTTCCAGTAAGTACTGTCAGGGTGCTGAAAGCAGTGAGGCTGTTGTTTGTTGCAAAGCTCTTTCAGCCAGCCCAGTAAGACACGATGGTTATCCACTGGTTGGAGTGTTTTGCTTGCTATCAAGACTCACAGCTTGCCTGACTGAAAGCAGGTTTCTGTCTTCTAGGCACCCACCTCAATGGGATTGGATTTGAACTACAGCTCTCAGGGTACGCAGCATGAGTTTTGCTCCCAAGATTAAAGTAAATAAATAAACCCCCCACACCACAGCAGCGAAGTAATAATCACTGTTAATATTTCCAGGCTTAGTACCATGGCAGAAGCATTTAATCGATAATTGAAATCGCAAGAGAAGTGTAATGCTTGAAATTCATGCAGTTAATTTTATTGCTAGCACTTGTAATCTGAAAGTAATTCTGAAATCAATGTGAATGTGATGTTGTGTGGAACAGGAAAGCCTGCAGTCCAGCCACAAACAGCTCTGTATTTAAGTGGAAGCCACTGCACTGTGATTTACCAGGATTAATTTGACCCAGTTTATTTTTCTGACCACAAATAAGATCTCCCCAGTGCTGTTTGGGTGCACCTAGTGTTTCTGAACTGCATGAGGTTGTATTTCTCAAAGGTTTCTGAAGTTTCAAGTCCTTTCTGCATCCCACAGATTGCTCCAAGTGCAGCTGGGGGCTGTGGGAGTGGCCAGAAGCTGACACAAAACTTTTCCCTGCCTAAGTCCTCCTCTTAGGCAGGAAAACATGCCTCTGTGCAGCTTCCTGAGCTTCTGCTCTCTGCTGCTGCAGGCTGCAAGGAAGGTGTTAACAGAGATGGAGTGTGTTGGGGTGATTTGTGCTGCCATGTCCACCCGAGCAGCTTGCTGCAGTGTGATCTTCCTGGGCTTGCCAGGGGCTGCAGAAGGCTGAGCACAAGAACTTGCGCTGGAAGAGCATTGCAGGCTGTCTTGGGTTGCTGAAGCTTCTGTAATTGCTCTGCAGACAAGTAGAGGCCGGCTGGGATGGCTGAGTCTTTCAGAGGTGTGTTTGTGCTGCAGGTGTCACTGTGCTCTGGAAAATTTTGCCAGAGTTAAAGATTTGGGTTAAAGCTCTGTGGGCTTCCCTGGGAGACAGCAACCCCAGCAGGGCAGCTGAGGTGCAGGAGGTGAAGGGGCTGCTGTTTATGGGCCTGGCAGATAAGTGTATCAGGAGAGTGGCCTGACTCTGGCCTTAGAACCTGTCCTGTAGAAGAGTCCAGCCGATTTGATAACAGTCTTCCTCTCCTCAAACTACTGTAGCTCCGGGGGGGGGGNGGCTGGCTGGCTGGCTGAAAGATCCTCACCCCTTCCTGCAGCAGTCGGATGGGCTGTGGCTTTCAAGCCAACCTTCCTTGGGCTCTGTGGTGGGAGAGGCGGTGGCTGAACGCTCTCCATGCCTCACCTGTGCTTGTGTTTTTCTGCATTTACTGCCACAGCGATAAACATGACATATTCCACAGGCTGTCTCTGTGATACCGAAGTTCAAAGGTTCTCTTGACACAAAGCCTGGAGTGATGCAGGCCCTGATCAAGAGAGCAGCGCAGGCCCTTCATCTCCCCTGAGCCGGGATCGGGGCCGAGCGCTGCCATCGCGCTGTCTAAGCTGCTCCTGCAAACCAGCATCCTCTTGATCTCCATGGGAGTGCTGACAAATTTAAGAGCAAGCGAGGATTTCTCTGGATGTAAAATAACCAAACAGGCTAATTTTAGAAACAACGAGGCTCTGGTTGTTTTCCAAAATAGCTTTGGTACGTAACTTCCAGTGGCAGGCAGAACTTGTGGGGGGGTTGCTTAAATAAGAAAACTCTTTTTTACCTTCAGTCTCATCCTTTTAATTTATCAAGATAATTAACCAGCGTTACCCAGGGATGCTTTGTTCCTGTGCTATGCCCTCCCTCATCCGAGTTGGGAGAAGATGTCTGTGCGCACAGAGCACGTTATTCCTAGCCTGTAAATTGTGTGCAAGTACACTGACACTTTCTCATTCATTTGGCTTTGTTTTAATCTTTCTCTTCACCCTGAGCTCAGCTGAAGTACATCACAGGTTCTGCAGCTAATTAGCACAATTACAGCTGTCCGCATCAGGTTGGGAGATTGAGTTAGAGCAGTCAGGATCTCAATGTACTGGAGTCTCATTACTGAGTCTCCAGTGCAGCCACATCTAATGAAATTCAAACAGATCAGGTTAAATTAGATTACTTAATGGAATTCTCGTCTTCTCAGTTTAATGTAATTCTGAACAGTGAATCTTTAGTTTCCCTAGAAAACAAATGTTTCTTTGAATTGGATTTGACCAAACTCTGCAGGCCTGAGCTCCTGGGGCTTTGGAGAAGTTTGTGTCTAGGACCTGAGCTGCATGGGCTCAGCTCGTTGGTGGCTTTTGGGGACTGTGTGCTGGGGAGGTCTGGGAGGAATTTGGTGCTGGGAGAGGAGGAGGAGAGGCTTTGCAGTGCTCTTCCTTGGTGGCTGTGGGGCGGCCCCAAGGGACTCTCATGGTGCGTCCCTCCGGCACTTGGTCACCACAGCTGGGACAGGAGAGGTGTGGAAGTACTCCCTGGTGCAGCACACTGTGTACTGCTTGCCTTGTGCCACCTGCAGCTTGATGCTTTGTCCTGGTACCTTGGGAAGGTGAAGGACAGAGGAGGCATCCCGCAGGTAACTTAGGGATTGCACTGCTGGGTTGATGCTCTTCTTTCAAAGTGGACAAACTTCTGGGAATATAGTGGCACCAGATTCTTTAGCAATATTTAGGAGAAGAGAATTTGCAAAGTATTCTTTTATGGAGGCAGTGCCTTGCCACTCCCTTAGCAATCTCTGACGCAGGCAGCAAAACCAGTGGTGGTGAAGTGAGACAGTTACAGAAGCTCTCCAGAACTGCAGAAGCGCACAGGACTCAACAAAGCAGCTCAAAGCATCCTTTTGCCATGACTCCTGTTATCAGCAAGAGAACGAGCAAGATGTAACAAAAGGTCCCTGCCTGCCCCACCACCGGCTTGGGGCCTGTGGGCACTGATGGAAGGTGCTGAGGCCTTGGGGAGGGGATGGCAGGCAAGTGGAAGGGAGTTCAGACAGAAAAATCTGAATACGTTTGCTATGTTTCTGTCCTTGAGCAAGCCGCTCGATGTTTGAACTCTGTAAGTATGACATCTTTTCTAAGTGCTAAATTCACATAATTTGCAGTGGAATGTCAAACACGGCTGCTTGGCAGTGCCAGCATGAGGGCTTCTGAAAGGCCATTAAGGCTGCGTGCTGTGCTCAGCTCACGTCCCCGTCACTCACCCGCTGGAACTCCAGGCACTTCTCCTGACTGCATGGTGCCTTGTCTGTGCCACCCTGTCGGTGATCAGAGTACCCCCTGGGATCAGATGGCACACCTGATTCTCTTTGCCCATCTTCCCATAAACTTTTAACGAGGTTTGATCAGAAGAAAAGTAGCTTTAGGGTGTACAGAGGCACTAAGGGTTTTGAGCTCCTCATGATGGTTCTGTTATCACAGTGTTGCTTTTGGTAGCATCTGCTGGTAACAGTGAAGGTCCCAGAGAAAAGACAAAACCTTTTCTAAGGTTCTTCTTGCTGGGACGTCTACACTCTGTCCCATGTGGAGTCTGCAGTTTGGGAGATGTATTGCCCTCTGTCTGCCTGCTGCCCCCCAGGCCCCCCCAGGCTCACATGCTGCCCTGCAGGCATGATTGCTTTCTTGCTGGTCACAGGGTGCTGCCAGGAGTGGAAGTGGTTGTTCCTAGTGGGAGTCCTTGCTCCTTCCTTAATACGTTTCTCCTTAGCTGAAAATCACGTTGCCAGCTCAATAATTGTTTCTGTTTCTTCACTGTGAGTAGCGAGGTTAACATCTTGAGCACCAGATGAAATACACAAGAGCAAATAGCACAATAGCTTAATCCCCTGGAAATTACGCCTTTCAGTATGGAGTTATGTTTCCTTTCTATCTCCCTCAGTACTTTCTTTTAAAGGGCAGAATTATGTTTCACTTACAGCTGAGCCCAGGACCTGTATTCTTTGCTTCTTTGTGCTGAGTTGTTGAATATTCCTGTAGGTTTCCCTCTCCTGAGTGCAACTTCCCAGCTCGAGGCTTGTGAGCCCTGGGCAATGCAGGCAGAGCAGCCAAGCCGTGAGGTCTCACCCTCTCTGGATTCAATCCCTTGCACGCAGCACCCAGGGGCCTGCAGTGGAGCAGCAGCTTCTGGTCCTGCCTGCACCAAAGCTGGGAGAGAGTTCAAGTTGTCAGCGCAGAGATGAGCGGCTTCCAGCGTATGTAAATATCCAGCCCTTCTCTGTTGCCTCTATTGCTTTCCTTACAAACAGACACGTGGTCGTTTTCCAAGTGAGCCATCTGGGTTTGACAGATGTCTCTGGCTTTTTCTGGGCCCATTGTTAAAGGGGGGAAAGGGAGGGAATATTCTGAATTGAAGGAAGTAGCTTCTGCTGGCAGTCTGCAATTTCATGGGCTGGGAGATGAACTGCCCTTCTCTCACTCAATTGCCATCAGCTCCATTCATTGTACCCTGCATGTGCAGTCTGGGAAGCATCGCTTCTCGTGGGAAGTGCTGGAATCACCACTTTCTGGGAGGAGAGGGGAGTTCAGGTGTGCTCTTATCCTTGCTCCAGAGCCAGCAGGTTTTGTACACAGACTGGGAGGCTGTGACAGGGGTTTCTGAAGCCACGCAAGTGTGGTCTTTGCAGCCCTTATTGAGGAATTAAATTGCCACCTTGCTTGCCTTTTTCCAGTTCCATCCCAAAGCTTGTGCAGGGTGAAGTCCTGCCTCCTGTCTCAGAGAGCCATGTGTGCTCATATGCTTTTAAATAACGTGATTCAAAGAGACTTTTTCTTCCTAATGTAGAAGGATCCCTGTCTCTGATTATTGCTGACAAATTGTGAAGTTAGTAAACTTGACATTATGGCTAAATACCAACATCAAATGTCAGCATTCTGCTATCTCTCTCTATATTCTTTCTCTTTTAGATTTTTGTTGTTCTTGATGAAAGTATGTGAAATACATCAGCTGCCTGAAAGGGAGGGTATTAAAAATAGAAGGGGGATGAAGTGCTTTCTAAAGGTCTTGTTGGAAGTGAATTACCAAGAATGTACTCATCTGAGAAGTTACGATGAGATTCTTTGTTTCTCCTTCCTAATGGCAGGGGGGAGTCTCTCCCTTTGCTGACACACCTACAGCTTTTGCTCTGCTTGAGATTTTTCTCCATCCTTGCCATGCTGCTGCTGGTGCTTGCAGGGCATCTTGCACAGACCTCTGTCTGGCCGGAGCTGCAGGGCTGCCGGCACGCTGTCATGTGCTGAATTACCACAGTGCTCCAGTGAGAGCAGAGTCTGAAGGGCACATTTAGGACATCTGAGTGAAACCCACAGATTTACTGTTTGCTTGTAGAGTTTATGTGACTCGCTGAAAAGGGGAGGAGAGGAGCAGGGGGAGCACTGTAATTATTCAATACTGCATGTGTGGCAACATACCAAGTGGGAAATTGTCAAAAATAGAAGTTTGATAAAGAAATCTGTCAATACTGGAATCCTCTTCTCCTTCTCTCTGTTATCTTCCCTGAGGGAGGGAATAAAGGGTGGTATTACATAACCCTCGTGTTTATTTGCTGTAACAACTTTCCACCGACCAGCTATTACCGAATTACAATCCACAGACCATTGGTGAGCCAGAGGTCGTGGAAAATAAGCCATAAGGCAATGCTGCTGACGTGAAACTTGCATTTGCAAGATGAATGTGGAGATCTCTCTTCCCTGAGAAATGTGGAAGCGTACATAAGGAACTCAAGTTACTGGTCCTTTGGCGCAGAAATTTTGGAAGTGCCCTCCTGTAGCCCTTTGGTGGCAGGAGTGGCCAGGAGCTTTGGGAGCAGCGTGTTTCAGCTTTGTTGTGGGCCATGGGTCAGGGGTGGGCCTGGTCCCCACACCAGGGCAGCTGCTCTTCTGTGAGCTTTCATCAGCCTTTGGCTTGGGAGCATCTTGGAGGCGCATCCTTCCTCTTCCTCAGCACAGTGATCTCCAGGGGCCTTTCTGCAGATCTCAGCTGCTCCAGAGATTACACCCAGTGCAAGCTGTGAGCATTAAATGAGGGGAGGAAGTGGAATTTTAACATAGCAGCATGGTAGTGTATTCTTTGCTGTGTTTACTATGCCGTTAGTGTACGCAAAAATCTTATCTCTAAAAGCACTGAATCATTTTTATTAGACGTCAAGTCTGTAGAAGAGACATCCTGGGGCCCTTGGGTGGGGTGGCCCCATGTGACAAAAGTCACGCAGGCCGTGGCTGTGCGTGCCCTGCTGGGTGCATCTCGCAGGATGCGCTCGATGCGTTTTTGACATAAGAATTTGTCTGAGGGCTGTCACCACTGTTCTCAGTTCCAAGCCACCAAACCACCCGTTTCTGTTCAGTGTTTACTCTGCAGAAATGTGTTTTCCCTTTGTCAGCTGTGTGTATGCTTTTAACATAAAGGTGCCTGCCCTGCAATGTAAACATTTCTGAAAAGATTTTGTCCCTACTGTGCATTGCGTAGTTCAGTGTTTTCTCGTAAATTGCTCTGGAATGGAGCTTAGGTTCATGCTTTTATGTGACTCCAGGGGAAAATGGTAATTTCTGTAGAAGGGTCTGACTGTATAATAATTGTTAGGGAGATGTGGGTGGGAGGGAAAACAAATAAATCAAGTGGCCAGCATTTTTTATCCACCAAAGTTTTCTCATTTTAAACATCTGTTTAAACACTCACATTTGAGTAAGGTGGGATTCAGGGCATGCACAGACCCTCAGGTGCCTCATCCCTGTGCCAGCAGCAGTGCAGGGTGCCAGCGGGGGCTCTCTGTGGGAGCAGCAGGAACAGCTCGGTGCTGCAGCCCAGGGGATGCTGTGCTCGGTGGTGGGCAGCACTGGCCTTTCCACTCTCCCTGGGACTGTGCTTAGCAACGCAGCAATGCTCTGAGAGCTGAGCATGAAGGGGCTACAGGACCGTGCTGACCTGCATGTAGTCCTGGATCAGGATACAATGGGAGAAGCCACTAGGAAAGACTGAATTTTGTACAGGGAGAAGGTGCAGGGTACTCCTCAATATCCAAACTGGAAGGTGTGCAGTCTGTGGTGACCCCTAGTGTGAGTGGTGTCTTCTTGATACGTTTACGTATTTGGGTTCTTACCATCTTGCTAACAGTGCCTGCAAGCAGGACCTTCACTGAAGAGGTAGACATTAACAACAAGTTTGAGATTTCCAGGGGAAAATACCTGCACGCCTAAAAATACCTACCTAAATCTGTAAGTGGAGGCACTCAGCTCCTCCGGTGTACTTGGGCAATCCTGGCTCCCAGTGTGGGTTGATGACATGACAGGGAGAGAGGTGCAGTGAGGGGGCAGAAGGGCTCAGTGAGGGATGGGAGCAGCGTGTGGCTCCTGCAGAGCAGTGTCTGTGTGCTTGGGAGCTGAGGCACTCCTCCGTCAGCAGCTGGGTGAATCCAATCTGCTACTGGGGTCAGGGCCCAAATAAATATTTGCAGTAAGATGTTTACCAGCCTTTAAACCTACGCTGAGGCTGGCCTGTACTCTCTGAAGGGATTGGGAGAAAAAATGACATAAAAGGTTTGCATTAGTATTGAAAGTTATGTTTGGGCAAAGGTGGTTTTTTTTTTTTTTTTTTTTTGTCTTAAAGAGAAAACGGGTCAGAGAGGTGTTTGTGAGATTACAAAAGAGGCACATGGGACATATTTCTTCCTTCTGTGTGAATTTTTAAACTACCTGCAGCTAGAAAAGCTTTGCCCTTAAAAGCATTCTATGAAACTCAGGATTTGCTTTCAAGTGAAAAGAACTGCGACTGAAGACGTGCGAAAGCACAGGGCAGAGTGCTGCTTTGAAGGAGCGTACGAGGGTACGGAGCAGAGAGCTCTGGTGATAAAGCCTGCTTGGATTGTCAAAGGCATTTATCAAAGTTCCTCACAGAAGACTTCTAGGAAAACAAGTCTGCTGTGGAAACAGAGGGAGGAAGGTCCTTAGTGAAGAAGTAGTAAGTTAAAAGGAGAGGAACGGAGTGTGGAAGTAAATGGGCTTTCCTGGTGGAAGGAAGCACAATACTGCACGTTTGTTCTGAGACTGTGGCTGCTTCACATACGCCTCAATGACTTCAAAAAGGAACAAACAGAAGAGAAATGAGTTTTGGTAGAATAATGAACTGTTAGGGGTCGCAAATACAAAGGTGAAGTGTGAAGATGTGCAGAAGGATGTTCTGAAATGGAGTGGTGGGATGATAAAACGACAGATGAATTTCAGGGGAGGGGGATGTGAAGTGAAGCACAGGCGTGCAGTTCTGCCTGTGCCAAGACGATGAGCTGTGAGATGCCTGCAGACTCTCGAGGCTTGAGGTCCTGGGTTATAATGCAGAGCTCTAGCATTAGCTCAGTGCTCAGCAGTGATCAAAACCAAGTTGAACATTAGGAGTTATTAGCAAAGGCAGTGGGAAGAACATGCCAAGCAACTGTGTGAGCTCCTTGAACCTGCTGCTTTTGGTCTCTGGGCTCAGGAACAGAACGGGAGAATCAGAAGGAAGCTCAGAGCAGGGTTAAAAGCAGAGATACAGGATAGTTTCTGTAGCAAGAGTTTTCATGACTGATACCTTAGGCTGAGAAGTAACAAAGGGAAAATACTGAAGAAGTCTAGAAGTCATAAGAGAGCTGGTGGTGGACGGGATTTCTGGGGGCCCACCTGCATTCTGGTGCCAAGGGGTAAGGCTGAGAGCTGTGCTTCCAGCGGGGAGCGTAGACTGGGATGTGTGGCTGTTGCAATGCATGAAATCAAGTGCCAAGCACTGGTGTCATGGCCTTTTTGCAAATGTCTAGGAAGCCTTTAATGAAAGGTTAATTGAGTGGTGGATTGGCAGAGAGGTGTCCAGGGAGAATGGGGTGTTGCTGAGGGAAAAGGGCGAGAGTGCAAATGGAGACAAATTGATTTGATTTCTCTGTGTGGTGATAGGAAGGTAATTCACGCTGTTTCCTGTGCAGTGCTTACTGAGATGGCAAGGCTGCTGTGCAGTGGTGTCTGCCCTGCCATCGTGGCAGCAGAGCAGGTTGTTTCCTTGGCAATGTACCCCATTCCTCCACAAAACCCAGATGCACTTCTGGGAACAGGATCTCATCGCCTTTTCTTCTTTGGTGCCAACTCTGCCCTATTGCAGGAGCGCACGCGATGCCAAGCTCTGCTCTTCTTAACCTGGTTGGGAGCTTTTCAGGGCAGTGCTGGAAAACATTGGGCTCTGCTGCCTTTGCTTCTTATCACCACCTGCACCAGGGCAGCGTTGGCACCAAAGAAGCGAAGTTGATGAGATCCTGTTCCTGGAAGAGCATCTGGGTTCTATCTCTGTTAATAAAAAGGTTAAAGGAAGCTCTGGATGGGAGAACAGTCTTGAAATTAATTCCATTTTCTAACTGGATGGACATCTTAAAGATAATCTATGTGGCTGAATCCAGGTGGGATCTTTCCCCTTGGTCGAAACAAATGTTACCTTGTCAAAATGAAGTGTTTCTGGGATCTGTGTGCCTGCCAGCGATAGGACTGCAGTCCGTGTCAGGCTTTTTTGAAGTATCTTTTAGTTCTAATACAGTGGGCTGCATTTCGTGAGCTGTCTCTGAGACTGCTGCTGTAGTTCAGTGTCACTAGGCTGCTCCCAGGGCACGTTGCTTTGCTCCTCCATTGCTGACCCCCTCACTCCATGTGATTTCTATGCAAAATATCTTCCTTTCACCTGACTGTAACTACTGATGTGACCATACCCTGTGCTGCCTTGGTTCCCTTTACCACCTCTATGGGTGGCTGAGGGCCCTGTCACCAGTAGGGCAGCTCCAGTATGGGGTCCTGTGCCAGGGCAGCATGGCTAGCACGGTGCTTGTCATTAGGGGCCCCAGAGCAGCTCTGGTGTCTCCACTGTGGTTTGAGATCTTACTGATGAGGATCAAGTAGAGTTGGGTCAAAACTGGCCAGGTAGATGCCAGGTCTTGTTTAGAAAGCCCTGTCTGGCATTTGGTTGTTATTCAGGCATGGTAGAGACATCTGCGTTGAGCATTGTCTACGCTAAGGACAGATGGCTGCCCCAAAAAGAAATGTGTGTTTTAATGAGCAGTTTATTGTCTGCTCACCTAAACGTTAGACCAAGCGGATGCTCAGCGCATCTGGCTCCGTACAGGGCTGAGGCTGTGGTTGATCTCACATGAGGCTGATGTTCTTTAGATTTGCCCCTTTTCTCATTACTGTTGATTTTTGTTTTCCCCCAGAATTATTTTGGTGGTGTTGAAAGAGAAGGATGAGGGAATTGGTACAGTGATTTTGTGACAGTTTTTGGACCATCAATCCTTTATTTAGAACTGTAATTGCGTTTAACCACCACTTGGATCTACCACTTGTGTTTGCTTCTTAGTTTACCTCAGTTTTTCTGTCCTTGGAGTTTTGGATAACCTCAGACAGTGGTGTCTGTTAGAAATACCCAGTTAGCTCCCCCTGTTCTTCCTCACCTGTCAGCTCCTGTGAGCTGCTGCTGCTGCATGCTGCCTGGGCTGAGGCTGGCAGAGGAGCTGGGGCAGCTGCTGGCAGCGCTGCAGCTGTGATGCTCTCAAGGAAGGCTGAGTTTGCTTTCTGGGGGAAAACCACAATGTAAGTTTCTTTTCAAGGCCAAATTTGTAAAAATGTAAGGATTTGCCTTTTAATTGTTCAAAGGCCTTTCTGCTTCTGGCTTTTTTGAGTTGTTCCTAATAAAAGGGATCACAATGAAAAAAAGCTGATAGCAAAAAAAGCTGATAGCAAGAATTTGATCTACCAGTAACTAAATCTGAGAATGAGTAAATCTTGGATGAAGGAGCTCAAGAAAATACAATTTGCAATACCATCGCATGCCCTGCTGGCCTGCTGAGGTGTGGGGGTACTGCAGAAGAGGGCATTTAACAGTAATGCCCTCTCTGTGCTGTTTGTGGACCAGCAGCTTTCCAAAATCCAAATCCACACACTTTAGAAAAGGTCGTGGAAACAGTCTGGGTTGTGTTAAGTCCCCTGCTTTGAAGGAAAAGCCCTAGAACACGTTAAGATACCTGACACTGTGCTCCTTCCTGGTGCAGCTCAGCTAGTTCCCTGACACGCCACGAGCTCCATGGCACAGGCAGGTGGGAGTGTGGGCACTGATGGGCGTTAGCAGGGACTTGGGGCTCCTTGTTCCTGCAGACATCCCCATGCTCCAATTCCTGTTGCTCCTGGATCACAGATGGGACAGGCTCCTGTGTTCTCCTGCAGGCCCAGCATCATGCCCTGAGGCTGCTGTATGGCTGCAGCCGGCCCCTGTGCAGCTCTAGAAGTGTGTTTTTCTCCCTGCCAGCATGGGCACGGTCTCGTGAGCTGGCACTATTAGCGTGTGTGTTTTCCCCTCACACTGTGCAGGAATAATTACCCTCTCTCAGCAGCATGAGTGTTTCTGTTCCCTCTGATTTATGAAGGCAAGGAACTCGTTTGGGAGAATGAGTCAGAAGTAATTGAGCTCTGGGGGGACTGTATTTCATCGCTTTTCCTCTCTTTATTTTTGCCCTGTGCTGTACCTTATGGTTACCTGTGCTTTGGCCTTCCAGGGAACATATGTTAAAGCTTCAAAGTGAGCTTGGGCTGTATACTTGGTTCACATTTAAAAACAGACCTGATTCTGTAACTCAAGAACATGACACAGCGATAATCTTTTAAGCTGTAATAAGATCATAAATATAATATGCTTCCGTGTAGGCTCTTGCCAAGTAGTTGGCATCCTGTACGAGATGCAGGATGGGTCAGAGAACCTCCCTGCAGCAGCATCCATGTGCAGCTGCTGCTGGAGGGGCGGCTGGCAGCTGCTGTGAGCTGCAGGGAGCGGTGCTGGGCGTAGGTGCAGAGCGTGCAATCAAGGGATGGAACCGAACCGATGTAATGGCATCTCCTGAAAAGCCATAGAGTCATTTAGAGGCCAGGGGAGGTTGGTGCAGCTGTGGAGAGGAAGGCAGGGATGCGTCTCTGGAGGGAGAGATTGGCAGTGGGTGGTGTGAGGATGCTGCTGCTCCAGCTGCTGGTGCTCAAGCACCAAGATGGACCCCAAGTGAGTGGGGAGCCGATGGCATGGGCTTGGGCAGCGGGGGATGCAGGTGGTGACTTGCTGAACTGACGGAAGTGCTAGATGGACAGCAGATGTATTTTGCACTTTGCTGGCTAAGATCCATGGGGTTGACCTCCCCGTGACATCTGAGACCCCTCGAGAAGACCCCAAGCAGTGACATTTGAGTCCCACAGTAGCTGTGTGACCATCAGGGCAATGTGCAAGACCCAGGGCCAAGCAAAGCCCCAGGCTGACTGGCTGGCAGCACGGAGCAGAGCCTTCGTTACCCTCCTGACATAATTCCCTTGCATGGTGGTGAGCCAGGCACTGGCACAAGCAGGGGGCCTCAGTCTCGTGGGCAGGATTTGAGCTGAGGAGCTGCATCGTTTCCTCTGCCTCCCTAGAAGGGCACAGCAGAAACTCAGCAGCAGCCAACGCATCTGGGAGCCTCGGGCAGTGCAGATTGGGATGGGTGCCTCTTCGCTGGTATGGTTTCTCCTCCTGATTCAAGTATCACTTGTTTCAGTTCAAAACTTTTCTTCCTAAAGCTCTGTGGTGACAGGAAGCAGCAAGGTGGCTCACACAGCTTCCTGTCCCCTGCTATTTTGCACGAGTCCTGTGCGGGAGTGATCACCGGACCCAGCTGCTGGCTGCTCCCAGCTGGGGCTGTCTGATGAACCCCTGCAAGAGCCACAGCCACTGAGGACTCTGCTCTTGCATTTCCATTTCTATTTACAGTTTAATGTATCCCTCCCTCTGTTGAGTGCTTCTTGAGAACACTTCAGTGCCTTTTTCCTTCAAGTGTAGCAAAGCTAAACAAAGGAGTCTGATGTTTCTTTGCTGGGCTGAATAACCCCCTGTTATGATTGAGAATGGTGAAACTCGTTTATAATCCATCTGAGCAGCGATGCACATCATTAAAAACTGAGCGGACAAACTCAAAGTCCTCTGCAGCTCTGATTGCTTTGAACAGCAGATGATCTCTGGGGATCTCAGAGTGGGAGCTGTAGCTCCGAGGGAGCTTTGAAGCAAGAAGCTGAATGTGTTGTAAGAAGTAATTGTGGAAAGTGAGGTGGTGAATCAACAGTTCATTGATTTGTATGTGTCTTTGATGGGAAGAATGGTCTGTTGTAGGTAGCTTTTTGCTAGCTTTTAGCCAATAATCTCTTGTTCTCACCATTTCAGCTGAAAAGACCGTACTATCTCTTCAGTTAGTCTGATTTCCATGTGACTTCTTTAATCTGTGGATCAAAATTGTGAATGGTGATAGGGGCACATAGCTTTTTCTGTGTAGTGGCCAGTTCTGATCAGGAGTGCAGATGCTCATGGGTATTAAAATGAAAACACCATTGTTGCAGGTGTTAAGCTATATTCAGGTGCATCCACTTGTGCTGTTAGTCTGCCATTTGTTAGGAAACAAATACAAACTTGATGCAAATGTGGTTAGATTAAAACCTTGGAAACATGCAAACCATCACCGGTGGAAGGCTTTCTGGTGAAGGTGCCAGCCTTCCTTAGATATACTCTGCAAATTGAGCTCTCCTGAGGAGGCAGCCAGGGTTGGCTGCATGCACAGGTTTGTAGCTCTGCTCCATGGCTCAGGGGATGTCAGCATCGAGGTGCTTGTTGCTTATGCCACGCTCACAGGTGAAGGTGGTGCCTGATGCTTTTTGCCCAGAGCAGTCAAATGATCAGTTTGTTTGTCCACCTACCTGATGGTTGATGGCCTCCCTCACCATCTGCTCTGACCTTTACAGTCGTGTGATGTCCTGCCATGTATCGCTTCCAAACGTGGAAGGAGTTGTTTCTCTTTCACAGAAAAATGCCTCTGGTGATTTATCCCCGGTCATGTTAAATGGTGGTGTTGAAACAGATTTAAACCCAAATTCTCTGGTCATTGGACTATTCTTCTCTGACAAGCTGAATTCCTCCTTAGGTGGTCTTGTAGATGCCTGGGTTACTTACCCTGAAGTGCTGCCTCCGCTACCAGTGGAAGAATGTCCCCATTTCTCCCTGTCACTGTGGGAGCAGCTGGCGTGCTCAAGACACCAGGATCATCCAACAGTTGCAGTATTAATCAGAGCTTATTTTGTATTTTGCTACTTTGAACACAAATATCCTAAAACAGCCCAAAGCTGCATGGTTGAGTAGCCGTGTGAAACAGCTCCAGCCTTCAATAAACCCAAAATACAGATGGCTGCTAAAAATGATGTTGCCTGGAAAAGTCTTGAGAGCCTTTGATTTACCAAGGGTAATTACTGCAATCAGACATCTTTGTGGTTTCTGGCAGGGGACTTTGAAGGTCACCAGCGGGTCAGAAGTAAGAATTAGTTTCTTATTACGGGGCGGTGGTGTTGGTCCCCAGCCACTATTAAATTATGTTGGCAACCCAGAGGAGTAGAGGAGTCGCAGCGTAAGGTGCAGAAGAGGCGTTGGCTGCGCCTCAGCCTGGAAGGCAATTCTGTAATTCAGATGGTGGAGCATAAGACACCAGATTGCTTTAAATGTGTTGCATCCCTGGATGTCAAGAATTTGATGCATCCCCAGGGGCTTAGTGACGCGCAGCCCCATCTCCGTGCTAGACTTCTGAAACACAAGCTGTGCAGGAGCCTCTCCTCCGCAGATCCCCAGAGACAGGCTGGGTGCTTCAAGAAAATGGATTGCTAACAGCTTTCAGGGAATGCCTTGTGCTGCTTTTGGTGGCAGCGCTGAGTAGAGGTGTTCTCACTGCTGCTGTCGCTGCCTTGTTAATGTTGCATCGCTCCCCCGCAAGAGATTTTGGGTGATTTAAATGTCTTTGCACTGTTTGTTGGTAGGAGGAGGTGAGCGTTAAGATGTCAGGAAGGAGCAGGTGAGAACTGCAGGGAAGCGGTGGCAGACGTTATGGAGTGGTGCACGCATGAGGGGTGCGGGTCAGGCTGGTGGCTGCTGCCCAACCAAGGCAGGGTGGAATGGCACAGAGTTAGCAGAGGTAACTATTGCCATCAGGCATCATTGTGGTTTATGGCAAGAGGCTTTGAAGGGACTGCTGCCTCTCTGCCACTGAGCTGGGTCACTGAGGGTGCTGATGGACCGCAGGGACCCTGCTCATCTGCTGCAGTGTGCCTGCACTGCTGATTTTCCTCAAAGTGGGACTGGTGCCGCCTGCTGTGGAAGCAGGAGAGGCCATCAGATGCTGTCAAGGCTCGTGCACTACCAGAGCCCGTACCTGGATGAAGCTGGTCCCAGAGGAAATCAGCCCCCTCTCTTTGCAGTCCCAAGGGAAAGTCATTTTTTTCCTCTGGAAAAGCTGCTTGCTGAAATTGGAACTGCTGCTGCTAATGGGTGCATCAAAGAGCAACCAAGGGCGCACGCAGCACTACTGTGGTAGGGTGAGAGGTCTTTTTAATTTGATTTAAGGTCCTTTTGCTGATAAAGATACAGACTGTGGATGCAAATATTCTTTCAGCTGATGACATTTGGAGATGAGTGCACTTCTTCTAGATTTTACCCGGAGGGTATGTTATTGCGCGTTTTGATTTGTTATGCTAAGTAATTGCAGAATGTCTCTGTGCTGGGCAAAGGTTTGGTTTGCTTCCACCGCATATATGATGCGCTTCCCTTCTTCCTTCCTGCCATCCTGCATCTCCCCTTCTCCCTGCTTATTATGGTCTGTGCAGAGTGTGAGCAGGGGAGTTGGCAGCCGGGAGGCTCTGTGTGCTCTCCTTCCTGGGAGTGACCTGAGAGCAACAGTTGGGGTTCTGCTTGTCCCAGAGCAGAGTCAGGTGGGAAAACGAGCTTGGGAGGTGAAGTTAGGGCTGTGGCACGATCATTCTGTGATTCTGTCCTTTGGATTCAGAGTTTTCCTCTTTGTGATCTGTATCTTTATTTGATATTTTACATCACAAATACTGGAAATTCATTTTTTCATCTGTGGCTTGAAAACAGAGTTTGCTTATAGTGTGGGGGTTTAGGGTTTTTTAATCCAGTGCAAATTGGAATTGGGAGCTTTCTCAAGCCGCCACCAGGGCAGCATTCGCGCTCCCCTCTGCGAAGCGGCTGCTCACGGGGCTGCGGGGATGGTTGGGGGGTCCCTGCTGCTGCCCCTTGCAGCAGCTCCGGGCCAGAAATAGAAGGGCCCCAGCCCTGCTTATACCACAGGCAGTGTTGCTGTGGGTTTGGCTGTTCAGCTGTGCTGGAGCTTTGTGAGAAGTGTTACCTGTGGCCTGCTTACAGCCCTGCATCCTTGCCACTTTTATTACTCAAACTGAAGTACGTATGTGAATAATGTGTTTCTTTAACTGTTGGTAGAATACATTTGCTTTTCCCTTAGAAATGGAAATAAGCAACCAAAACATCATCTATACATACTTTTCAAACATTTCACCTTCCAAACCTAGAATACTTGTGCAGTCCGCCCTCCCTTTGAGCTCAGTCCTGCTTTTTCCAATTGCATTTAATGAGGTTTCCTTTTTTCAGGGATGCTCCTGTCTTTGTACCCCAACCAGCAGCTGCTGTGGGGCAGATCTTGGTCGGATATTGCAGAGCAGTGTTACATGTTGACTACAGAGCACAGTTTCATAGAGATGATGGTGGCAGAGCCATGTTTTTGTTGTTTTGTCCTTTGCCTCCTCCACTGTTTACTATTTACAAGCTGTATCGCAGCAGCATCCAGAGGCCTCTGTGGTCAAATTTCCACTTTTTGGGCTCAGTTCAGAGGATCCCAGTAGGACACTCAAACCATGAGTGTGAGGAAGAAGAGGGTGACTGAGACTGCTGATGAGGACGAAGCAGTTGGGCAGAAGCACATGGTGCCGACTGGGCAGCTGCTATGCACAGTGTCTTCCTGATGGCATCTGCATGGGCTTTTGGTCCATGATAACTATGCCTTGATAAAAGGATTGCTCTCTTTAGAGGCTCCTGAATTTAACATGCTGCTGGCACCCAGATCATGTAGGCTTACCCTTGCAGGGTTTTATTTGTAGCCTGGTGGGTTTGAAGTTGCTCCATTCATGTGCACAACTGTTGTGGCCGCCAGCACCACCTCCGTGGCCACACTCATCTCCTGTCCCTGCAGACAGCTTGGAAGGCCTGGACTGGAGTGGAGAAAGAAGACGCCTTTCCTGAATTCATATCTCAGGATCTACAGCGCTTCAGTCGATGTCAATTAAGTGCATTTTGTTCTATTGCCGTAACTCCCTCTGGTGGCAAATTTGACATTGGAACCATCTGGTTGGTTCGATTTTTATATCCAAATGCAGCACAGCTGTGTCTTGGAGACTGCCTTGCATGGAAGAGGTGAGGAGTTTGCTGCCCGTTCGTGCTGTGCAGCTCTGTCTCTCTGTGGCTGAGTAACCCCATTTGCCTGATTAATCGTCCTCTGCCTCGCGGCTCCGCAGTGCGTTGGCAGCATCTGAAGTGTCCCCACCGGGGTTTGCTGAGCCTCCACTGTGCTCCTGGCTGCAGCTGGCACACGTGTGGCTGCGGAGCTGCACCCAGAGGAGCCAGCTGAGGCCGTGCCTTGGAGGAAGCAGTTCCGTGTCCACAAACAGCGCTCTGAAAGGAAATCCAGGTACCACGGGAGCAGTGGGACACCAGGAGGTGTCTGACACAGCCGGCAGTGTTAATGCTGTGCTAAAAATGAGACAGGCAGCCGTGCTGTGCATCAGTCTCTCTCCCAGCTGGAAATCTGAGTTTTTTTTGGTCTCTGTCTCTGGTTCATGGCCGTGTGTGCTGTGCTGGGGAGCGTCCCCTGCCTTCCTGGGCGTCTCTGTTCCCACCTTGGGTGGCCAGCTCAGCAACAGGATAAGTATGACATTCCTGCAAAGGCATCAGTTGTTAAATGCATAGACTGCAAAAATAACAAATAATAGGTTCCCCTTTTCCCAGGATAACAGAAAGGAAAAAAACGGATATTGTCTTTTTGCTCACTGGGTATTAGCCTTTGCTGCTTGCGATTGAGTTTAATTAAATTCTTGACATTTAACCTATAAACGAAGTTGATGGATTCTGTTTAAAACTGTATGTCAGGCAGCAGTATTGTGGGCTGCATTGCTCGGGAGCTGTTAGGGCAGGAGAGCAGTCTGCTCCCTGCCTAGCTCCTATCGGCTCACCCTGAAGTAGGGCAGAAGTGCCAGGCTCAAATCCATAGCTGGGATGCTGGTGGATGGGGTGACTTGGATCAGGTTCAAAGTGTCAGCCATCTCCTGATGTGTTTTGCCTGTTTAGAAATAGAATTTGGGGCTTGCTTCTCTTTCCTTCTCTTTTCTGTGCTGATGTAACTTTGAATTTGGCAAATGTGTGTATGTCAAGCCAATGCAGGAAGTGGGGAAAAAACCAGCCCTGGTTTGTTTTGGTGTGAGAAGAGGATGAAGTTGGTTGAACCCTGCAGTTCCCTATGGCCTTGCAGCCCACCAGTGCAAGGAGTTCAATGAGGGATGGGTCTGCCCAGTGGCTGAGAGGACGCTACGGAGATCCCCAGCCTGGAAACAGCAAGGTCATGCCCAGGGGTGCCCAGAGCATCCTTTGCAGACAGCCACCATGTGATAGCTCTTCTTTGTCTGCCTCTGGGCTGCTGTGGAGGCCTTTGCAAGGCATCTCAGGGAGGTGGAGGCTGGTGCAGGAAGAAGGGAGAGAACAGGAGCCAGGGAGCAGAGATGGGGAGCAAAGTCTGAGCTGGAGAAAAGGCAGGGAGTAACTGCCTTGTCTCATCAGGGTTGAGCTTAAATTCTTCTTGAAAGATTGCCTTTCCCTGGTGGGTCAGGTAAGGGGCAGATTAGAGGCAACGGGGAAGGCAGTGTTCCCTTTTCGTGTTGGTGGATCTCAGATTGCACTGTGCTGCTGTGGAGGAGCAGCAGTGAGTCCTGCTGGGAGGATCCTGCTGCAGGACAGGAGCTGTCTGTTCTGAGACCTGGAGAACAGCACAGATCTGGGCTGGAAGAGATGAGATCCCTCAGCACGCTGTGCTGCCTGTCAACACTTCTCTGGGGGCTACAAGCACGGATGCTGCATCTTGTTTGGGCGCTGGAGGTGCTGCTGTGCAACCCAGCATCGCGTGTCCCTTTGTGCTGGAGCACTTGTCGGTGTGGGTGCGAAAGGAGGAAAATTCATTGTGACCTGAGCGTGATTCTGCTGCTCTAAGTAACTGGAGGTGTCCTCACCTAGTCCTTGCCAGAAGCACGTGCCACACTCCCATCTCAGGCTTTATCTGCTGGAGAAAGCAGTGATGGAGGGGCTGCAGCTCATGTGGGAGAGCGAGGAAGGTTTTGGGTAAATGGCCCAGCACAGTGCTTGGGGACTTCCTCCAGGGATTTTGTCATACATCTCAAAATGTGATGGGAGAGACCTGGACCTGTGGGAGCTGACTGCATTTGCTGCAAACCATTATGGCTGGAGGAAAAAAAAATCAAACCTACAGGACTGGGGAACGTATTACAGTAATTAACTGCTGGGTGAAGAAAGTGAGGAACATCCTGAGCACGGAGGAAATTAAATGGAAAGTGGTATTGAGCTTAGTGGGATGGAATTGCAAAGAGCTCTGTTTGCAGGATGGAAATTAATTATTGGATTTTGTCTAAAGCTGAGCTTACGCAACAAAGGCATGTCTCTGTCTTCCAAACTGTGCTGTGTTGAGTTAAGGTGCGGGGAATGATCCACCTGGCCACGGCTCAGTGGATGAGTCTGGCTTGCTAAGACCACTGATGTCTTTATTCAGGGGTATCTGTGCTTCAGAATAAAACTGTAGTTGGCTGAGGCCAACCTAAACCTGGCTGCGTGTCACCCAAAACACACACCTTCCCTGTGCCCCTCAGCAGCATCCAACTGTGAGCAGGGACCAGGGGCACCGTGGCAGCAGTGGGATGAGGAGGGTGCTGAGCCTGGGGGTGCGGGGTTGTTTGTGCCTGGAAAAGTGGCTCTTGGGGCCAGCACTGCTCATGCTTTGGCTGCTGACACCGCTGGCCTTGGGCATGCTGAGGATGGGACATCCTAGTGGCAAGCACGGGGTGTCTGTTGGCAGCACTCATTGTTAGCACTGTGACTGTTCATTTGGCAGAGGTATCTAGAAGTGAAGGGGTTGGGCTGTTCCAGTAGGGTTGGTATTGCTTGCTGTGTATTTTGTGGGTATCCCATAGGAGCTCAGACCGTAGGCCAGGACCAGTAGGCACTTGTCAGACACAGAGCAGTGTTTAATTCATTGATTGTTCTGCCAGAACCTTGACAGCTGCAATGCTGTTTTTTTTTTCGTTTTCCCACATGCAGAGAGCAGCTCCAATATTTTTCTATATACATTGACCTTTATTTGAAATGAAAGCAAAAGAAAATTGTAGAAAGCCCCAGTGAGAAAGCCAGGAGTCGTTCTCCTTTAATGTACCGCGCAGCTCACATCTCGCGGAAAGGCCATTTGTCTGGTTAAAATGTTTTCATCAAAATTCTTTTTCTAGGAGAAGTGGTTTTTCAAATGAAGTAAATCGTTACTCTGGATTTTTACTATTGCAGTTTTTTGTTTTTTAGCCAAAAGATTTATGTTTGTGGTCAACGCCTTTTTTGTTTTTGTCTTTTTTTTAAGTAAACCTGTGGAAAATGTCAGCCATTTGAGACTAGGATTTTGTCATAGAATATCCTTCCCAGTTTTCTAATTGTTCCTTATCAGCGCACAGAGAAACTGCCTCTGCACATGACCTAGCACAAGCAATTAAAGATGTTTTTCATGGGAAATGTTGATGAAAAACGAAACAAAATGAGAGTGAGGAAGTGATGCTCTGCCTCAGCGCGTTACACAATAGCACAGGTCCTACCTGCAAGGTTACGCTGTCCTCGGAAGATGAGGATAGGAGGGAAGGAAACTAGAGCTGCCCTGAAGCTCTGTAAGAATGTATTTAAGTGGAAATAATAATGATGCAGTTTTTTTTTTCCCCTATAAAAATAGCATTTACTTGAAAATTCGATCTGTCCAAAAAGAAAACAGTAATGACTAAAAATCTTCTATTACAAAATTACCTTGGGGATAATGCAGTTAGTGGTGGGAGACTCTTTTTTTTTTTTTAAAAAAAAATATAATAATCAGAACATTCAAAATATATGGGCAGCAAAGACCCTGTTCTCCTAAGATGGTCTTCTGTTGGTGCAGGTAAGGTTCCTGCTGGGGTGGAGGCTGGCTGGGTTGGCTGCACCACGCAGGGTGCTGCTGGGTGAGGGATCTCCTCTTACCAGTGCTCTGATTTTTCATTCATATATCATACTCATAGAAATACGTATTTTTCTATCTGTCTGAAGTGGAAGAGAGCATTGGGAGGCTGCACTGTTGTGTTTCAGTATAGAGCGTTGCTGATTTTTGGCCTCTTTTCCCCTTGTCTGGATCAACAACAGGAGCAGGGCCATGTTGCACCTATTTGTGGATGTCATGCTCAGAGTCTCTCAGATTTATTTCTACATATCATTCAGCGTGACTGGCCTGTGGGGAGAAATTAAGCAGCAGGACTAGAATGTCCCTGGCTAGTGAAGAGGTCATCTTCTCTAAGTTTCCCAAACAGCCAGGTGATGGAGGCACCTCGTTCAGCTTGGCTCGGTGCAGTGGAGCTGTAACAGAGCCTGGGTAAGCTGTGTGTGCCTGCTGAGCTGGTGAAACCTCCCCCAGCCTGCACGGGACCACAGCCACCCCCTCATGCAGCAGGGGACAGACCCGCAGAGGTGGCACGTGCTGTGGGCAGGCAGCTGGTGGCAGGCACTGCCTGTGGGCTGTCCCCAAGCTGCAGTGCTTTGAGAGCTGGCAGGGCTGCCCTGCGCTGCTGCGTCTCGGGCAGTTTTGTTTTGGTCGTTTCAAGTGAATGATGGATGAGCTTCCTGCATGGCTTCTGAAGGGTCTGACAAATATGATGGGGCTGCTTCCATTTCTCACTTTGTATTTCTGACATGCGAAGGAAAGATGAATAATGCGAGGTGCCTTCCTTTAAATTTGCAGGACTTATGCCTGACGTGGTTGATAATTGGTATTTCTGATAGAAATTGAATAAAGATTGGGAAGCACGGATGCTGAGGGGTGTTGGATAGGACATGTAGCGAGGGAGATGTGCCCATGCTGTTACAGCATGGTGGGATGGCAGGTAGGGACCTTGCTGCAGCTGGGGTGGCTTCGGAGCGCCCTGAAGGCAGAGCAGGCATGCTGGTGCTCTTCTTCCCCTTTGTAAAAGCAAAGGAGACCCATTAATTATTCTAAGCCTTTCATTTCCCTGTGTTTGGGTTGACCTCAGGAGTGCTGCCTGTCACGTCTGACCTTCTGTGGGTCGCCGAGCAGTTGCTGGCTGTCTCAGCCTGCTCTGCCGTCACTCCCTGCAACGCTTCACTGAGGGCCTGGGGAGGTGCAGAGGCTTTAAGCAAAATCATTTCTCATCAAAAACAGAGAAAAGCAGAAACTCGGTTCTGCTCTCTGCTGCATAGAAATCCTGATGCTTTCTCAGAAGCTTCCTTATGTGGACATTTCAGTGATTGTATCTTCTTTTCTCTCCTGTGTATACTGGGGTATATTTCCTTACAGCGTGGCTTCACGAAACAAGCAAGTTGTAACAATCCCCATCAAACCCATAGTTTTCCAGTCTGAGACCTGTATTTCTACCACTGGAAAGACACCAGAAATAAACTTTGAAGGAAAGAAATTCTGTCAGTCTGTGTTTACACCTTGCAGAGGTGGGACGGGGCCCCTTCCCTTGCCCAGTACTCGCTCCAGCCCTGGTTGGAATGGCAAAGCCTTTGGCATGGGCTGTGCCGTGCCCAGGCTGCCCGGTGGCTGAGTGTCATGCCTGGGTGTCTTGTGTGTGTGTGGTGCTGAATCTTGGTTTGGAACTTGAGGGGAAAAAGAACAACAGCAGCTTAAAAAGAGAAAACAAGGTTCAAAGGCAGCCTGCATCTCCTTGCTGTTTCTTTCATTGCCTTCTGTGGTCCTTGGAGAGTCTCTGTGTCAGTTTGCATGAGCGCGCCTTTCCTATTTGCTGTGTGCATCTCTTGGTTTGGGGTTATTTTGTTGTTGGTTATTTTGATTGCTGTTTTTTTTTTTCCTAATGTAATCTCTGCTTGCACTTGGTAACTCTTATGGCTGCTATTGTCTGCTACCATGGCTGCTGAGGATAAAGCACCAAGTCCCCGTAATGAGCTTAATTAAAGAAGTTGGCCCCGTGCAGTGTCCCATGCGCAGCAAAGGTGTGAGGGGCCGCCTGCTCAGAGCAGGCCCAGCAAACAGGGACACGAGGACAGCACGGCGAGGCTGGAGGAGATGGCTGGGAGCCACGCGGTGCTCCGTGCAGCAGTGGGAGGGCAAACGCACCCAGCTCTTCTGTGTGCTGTGGTGGGCACGAGGATAAACTCTGCCTGGCCCAAAGTGAAGGTGGCTAAACTTTGCTTGCATTTGTGTTTGGCTTCATCCTTATGTCAGGTCCAGCTCTCAAAGCCACACGGGAACAGTTGCTCCTGTTGCTTTCTGACTTTGGAAACTCGCAGTGCCTGCTTGCACCCAGGGCATTTCAAAGGCAGAGATTTTAATTTCTAGTCTAATCACGTAAAAAGCTATCACCTGCTTTTTCTAATTCTTTATGCAGTTTTTCTTATCTCTTTTCAATATCTGTGCCTGAAGTCAGCTCTCATCTGCGTGTGTGTGCATGAGGACGACAGGGTGGGTCCTGATGCCAGCAGAGAGAGGTGAGGTGGGAACAAATCTGCAAGTTACAGAGGTGGGTGCTGCTGTGTGTCCTGGGGACTGCCTGAAAGGAGAACGAGCAGGGGAGTTGTGATGCCCTGGAAAAGATTTTAGATCCTTGTTAGAACTTTACAGGGTCAACTGAATTAGTACCAGCAGTGCTCAGATTCCCATCCTTGCTGTATGTCCCTCTGTGAAAGATGCAAAGTCTCTGGCATGAGAATGTCATTAGTGGAACACCTCCACCCTTTCAGGCATAACTGCACATCAAATTGGACCTTTTCCCAAAGTTGTGAACATGATCAGACTCCTGGTAGGGATCCTCCTGTGATGGGAGAGATGCTAGGGATGTAATTGCTTTCCTCTTCCCAGCTGCAAAAGACCAGATTGTGAGGTGAATGTGTACCGTGGGTCAGCGATTGATTTTTGTGGAAGAGAGATGCTTTGATTCCCTCAATTATAACGATGATGATTTTTTTTAAAGCAATTTTATATAATGATTTTTAAAGGATTCCTTGCTGTTGAGAAATTCTCACGTTTCTTATTATATCTGCCTCTCAACAACCCCCCTTCCCAGCCCCCATCCAGCTCTTTAGATGACCGCAACGTCCCGTTGTTGAGCAGCAGCGCAGTGTTCCCGTGGTGGTGGAGAGGTGCTGAAGGTGCTGTGGATGGGGGCATGTAGCAGCTTGTGCTGGGAGGAGAGCAAACCTTGGCTGCACTGTTAGCTTGTTTCCAGAAGAGGGTGAGAACATAGATTATTCTGAGATGTCCACGTGTGTCACAGGTGGCCCTAACCTAGGGAAGCCCAAACACGAGTGGCAGCGGGTTCCCGCTTCCTGCTGCTGTTCTTCCTTCCTTGGGAAGACCTCCATCCTTTAAGGATCTGTGGTATGTGGCAATATTTTTACACTTCAGCTGAGTCATGAGAAGTAACGTGTGCATACCTTGAGATTTTTCTCTGCTTTCAGCTGCTGGTAGAAGTTAATCTCTAAGTTGCACTCCAGATCTGTGGCTCGCTGGCTTGTTCTTTGGATAGAAGAAGGCTTTGCATGGACGGTGCCCAGAGGCTGCACTGCAGTGTTACAGCTGGAGAGCGGGGCAGCCTGCGGGAAGCTGATGCAGAACAGGAGCTGGGGATGTGCCCAGGGAGTGGGAGATGGGAGCCATTTGGTGGGGGGAGTGGGAGATGGGAGGGGAACATAAGTAGGACATGGTCCTGTTGCTAGCCTGAACAGCTGAACTGCTTTGTATGAACCTCACCCTTCCCCCAAACCTATATCCATGCCAACATGTGTGAGTATACGTATAGCCCAGGGCAAACCCCCAACGTGAAAATGTCATCCCACTCCATTCAAATTTGGTGGAGAATTAAGCAACAAAAGATGGCCTTATAATGGATAATGGAAATGAGAGTGCTCCAGCACAGCTTGAGGAGCCCAGCGAAGTGAGGAAAATGCTTCCTGAGCCATGGTGAGCAGCTCGCCAAGGTGCCGTGTCCAGGTGATACCTGCTGGTCCGCTCAGCTGAGGGACTGCTAATGTTGTGGGCAGGCATGTCAGCACCCGTGGCTGGATTCTACCTGGTGCAAATCAGCTTAGTGCTTGGGCTTCAGTGTGGCTCCAGCGATTACCTTAGCTTACGTGGAAGGCTGCGCTAAAGGAGCTGGCGAGGAACAGCAGTGCTGCTTTCATCAAGCCAACCCTTGCACCTCCTGCCCTTCATCCCTCTGTTCTTCCTCCTCCTCCTTTAGGCTACCAGCTTTTGAAACTCATGGCTGGAGCATTAAAAACTCGGGAGATGGGGTTAAAAATGGAGGGATTTTAAGAAAAAGTTAAGTTTTTCTTCCGCCTTTAGCTGTCAGGCAGTTTGGAAGCATTTCTATGCGCTTGGATAATGTTTTCAAGACTTTCCATTGCTTACTTCGGAAAAACTAGAGGCTGTTTAGGGCTCAAAAAGAAAATGTAAGTATAGTGAAACTAGGGATAAAATTAGATTGGCAGCACTGAGGCTACAACTTCATATTGGGCAAAGTCATCGTTATTTGGATTTGCTGGAGTCCAGAAGAGGCTTAGCTCGTGTTCTGAGCAGAGCCAGCAGTCACATCCTGCTCTCTTAATTGCTGTTTGATATGAACCATGATAATTTCCATTATGAAGCCAGCTTTAATTAAGCAAACAAAACCTCTTTGCTCTCCATTCTGCTCAGCTTTTGATGGTTCCTTCAGAGCTGTGACAGCCAGGTTTCACCACACTCTCCAGGCACAGCAAGTTCAGAAGCTCCCCTAAAGCAGGGCAGCGTGCGTGCCCTTAAGCAGCAGCTGTTGCATGGTGCAAGGCCTGGCTGCTGAGCTGGGGTTCAACCATTGGGAGGTGGTGGGTGCTGTGTTGCTCTGGGTCTGAAAGGTGGCATGTAGCTGAATGCAATAATTTAGGGGATCAGGAGGGCTTTAATTAGTAGGGAGATGCGTTGTCCTGGGTGTTATGGCTTCTACCCAGGACTGCAGTTTCACTTGTGTTGGATTGGAGGGTGAGCCATGAATTCCCAATTATTGCTGTATTCCCCCTGGTGGAGGAAGGATCAGTCCTGGGCCTCACAGCAGAGCTGCAGTTACAGTGTGCCAGGCTGTGGCTGGCATGATGTGAACTGTCTTCTGCAGGGTCTGTGCCTCACTTCCTGTGCTCAGGTTAAGGCTCACTGGCCTCTTCTTGGTGGGCTTTGGTCAAAGTGGCCTGCTCCCTCGTGAGAAAGCCCCAAAAAATGATTCCAGGAAAAGCAGAGCCCCGTCTGGGGACTGCTCATCGGGCACATAGGCAGTGTGGGCTGCTGAAGTCTCAGGGGCTGCAGGATCGCAGCACCCGGGTGGGGGAATCATTCCCTGCCAAGGGGCAGGGGTGGTTTAACACAGGCAGATAGATGCAGACAGCAGGCAATTTATATCTTCCCCATCACTAGTAAATATTCATGGCACATAAATAATATATAGCAGATAACCTGTACCTGAATAAATAATAGCCAAGACGGAGCTTGAGCAGCACATGGCTTGTTCCGCTTCTTGCTTCCCTTTGGACGAGCAGGGGAGTTAATGAGACACTTACTCAGGACTTACTTATGCAGGTCCCTGAGCGTGGCTTATTTTATTAAGATTTAAAAAGAAAAAAAAATCTTCTAGGCTTTCAGGTTGTGCAGTGCTTTACAGGAGAGTTGGGAGGGGTGGTGCTTTCCGGAGCACAGCCCTGAGGATGGGGCTGGCTGGATGCAGGTAGGGTGAGGTGTTCCCTGCTGTACGGCCGTGCTGCATCTCCATGAGGAGATTGGGTCATTGGCCAGATGCTAGTTCTTCTCCCACTCACAATTAAAGCAGGATTTTATTTGTTCATTATAAGATTGTGGGAATCTTCTCTCTCTCTTTCTCTTTTTTTTTTTTTTTTGAAAATTTTCTCCCATGGCTCTTTGTGGAAAAGCTTGAGCTAAAAACTTTTAGAAATAATCCCAATTTACCCAGGTGGGATAGTTTACAGCTGATTATAATTCTCCACTGCTTGAGTTCTCCTTCCTCCTTTGAGTTGTCTGACGGTATCAGCTATGAGCAGTCTCTTCCAAAGCACTTCTTACCATCCTGCTGCTATTACCTTGGTTCCTTCCCACGCTGGGGGTGCTAATGGCCACTTTAAATGTTAATACCCTTTTACTAATCATATCGGTAATGCAGCTGGGGCTGCTTAGTTGTGATCTAACTGTCCTAGAGGAATGAAATACTTTAAGTGCCATTCCCCAGCGAGACTGTAATTCGTAAAAGCGCCGTGGACAGTCTGTTGTGCCTGTCTTATGTGCTTTAAAGAACATTGCTGCTGATGACTATACTTGGGGAAATTGGAAGAACGTTTCCCTAGGACATATAAAGTGGCTTGTCTGTTAGGGACGTGTAGAGGATGTGGCAGACTTTTTGAGGAATGTACTAGGGAGAGAAATTAGGTTTGAAAAAGCTGATGCATTGAGCAAGGAAGGCAACCCCATTTTTTTCTGAGATGGACAAATCTGAATTCAGTTTAGGCTTGCATGCAATTTTAGAGCTGCATGTACTGGCTCAGGAGGGATCAAAACAACATTTTCAAGAGGCTGGCAGTACTTGTCTGAAACAAGGGTACCTCATTAGCAGACACTGATTCTACCAGAAAAAAAGTAAATGGAATATTTGCTTCACTGAGGAAAATGCCTGCTTAAAAATCCCTCCCTCCCAGCAGAGAAGGGAGTCCCTAGAAAGCAGAGATTAAGGCTTGGGCAGAGCGATCCGGAGCCAGGGACCAAAGGTTCAGGCAAATCCCGGCAGACCCTGAAGTACTGTTAATCCCATTGCCTCTATTAATGGGCCACCTTGCAGGAAAGGGATGCGCCAGGGTCCATGCACCCTCCTGGCTCTGCCTGGGAGCGAGCTGGAAGATGCCTGGTACCACGGCTGAAGTGCTGCTCATAAATGGGGTCCCCGTGAGGGTGTTCCCATGGAAGAGAGATGGTGCAGTCACTGGGGAGGAGGGGAGGGATGGTACCAGCTGGCTCGGCTGTGCTGTGTGAAGCCATGGGGAGGAGAAGCAGGCTGCAGCCTTACACCCCAAGCCTTGCAGTGCTGGGACTGGGAATGTGCTTTGAATTTTCATTTTCTCTTTTGCTGTATGTTTATTGCAGCTGTCACTGTGCTGAGGGAGGACAGGCAGGTGGGGGAGAATAAGGAGGACAATTAAGGTGCAAGTCTGTGCCCTGCAGTTGATCTTTCATTCCTCAGGTGCATGGAAGAATTCAGGCCCAGGTGGTGCAAGCTGGCTGTGCTAATACCCCCCTAGTTGGTATTTAAAGGGAAAAAGAAAAAGCAGTGAATACATCTTTAGCTGAAAGGCTTAGGGCTCTGATTTGCAATGCAGAAGGCTTGAAGGGTGAAGATTTGGGATAATGACAAGTTCTGAGCTCTGCCTGGGCTATAGAGAAACCTTTCAGACAATCCTCCCACCGCCAGCAGCCAGCAAGCGAGGAGGGAGAAGGAATGCAAAGAGGCAGCGTATCCAAGGACGTTGTATTTGTGGTTGCCTGTTGTGTGGTATGTACCTGCAAGCGGATTCCGCCTGTATCTTCGTTCCCTCTTGTCTTAAAGGGTTTCATTAGTACCTAATTGCTGCTTGTTTTGCTCATTCGGAGCATCCAGGTGCTGTACAATGCTCTTAATCAAGTGTGAGAACACTGTTTGTCAGGAGAGCTTTTGCTCCTTCAGCAAGGGCTCCTGAAAATGTTTGGCTTTTGTCTGGAGTTATGTAGAGGGAAAAGTAAGTTGTAAAAGAGTCTTCAACTTGAATGAGATCTTGGCTTCATCCTGCCACCCCAGCGAGAAAAGCCCCATCTGGAGGAACTGGAACTAATTCAGTGGGATGGTACCAGTGGTGGCCTCTGTCTGTGGCTCGCTGAGCGGCTGCTGGACAAGCAGCTTGCTCAAACTGGAGGAGCAGGGAGGTGAGCACTGCAAGGTGTTATAGAAGCTGAAGTTCTTTTCACTGTAGGGTGGGGGAACTGGCTGGGGAAATGCGTGGTTTTGAACCCAGACAGCATGGTAATAAGAAGAGAAACTATTTGAATTCCCGTTGGCCTCATGCTTGATTTTTTTTTCACTCCAAAAGAGAAAAGTGAGGCATGTTCTTGAACCAGCACAGCAAGGGAATAGCTCGTACTGATGCCAGCAGCCTTGGGTTCAGACCTGCCCCCCCTGCCCTGCTCCCCTGGACCTGTTCAGCAGTACAAGAGATGATCCGAATCATCATGGTGCAGACTGTGCTCCCTCTGGCAATGTACAAGGCTTGAGGACTCAGATATTTGTCATGGCTACCAGGGAGCCTGAAGGGCGACTGAGGCTTTGGGAATGGCACCCTTTGAGAGAAGGGACACGGTTCTCCCTTGCCTGATTGGAACTGACTGTAGAAAGCACTAAGAGTATTTTTCCCTCCTCTGCCTTACAGAATTAATCCAGTGGAAACAATCTGGATTTAAGATAGCATAGCTGGGATCAGAATAAATACCTTATTCTTCTGGGCTATTAAGATATTTGCTAGCTATTGGCCAAAATCTCTGCTGGTATGACTTCACTAAATTCAGTGAAGCTTGGATCAAGGTCTCCATTGGCATATTTTTCATCCAGTTCATTAAGCAGCAAGCAGTTGGATCAGATAGGAAGCAGAAAGCACATAACCCTTGCTGAGAATGTAATATCCTTCATTAGTCAGCCGGGCTTTCAAAAGAGCAGGGAGAGAGCTGTGCCCAAAAAGTCCCTTTGACACTGCTGGAGTCACATAAGGCTGCTGTGGGTGCCCCTGCACGAGAGGTGCTGTGGAAGAGCCATAGCAACTGTGGCTGTGCTGCTCGGTGGTCAGAGGTGGCATGCAGCGTGCTGAGCTGAAATGGCACAGTGAGGGAAAACTTCAGATGGAACAACAAACGGGGGAGGGAGTGGGAAGGGGAGGAAGAAAGGAAAAAGAGCAGCAAAAATCCAGCCCTGTGGAAATGCTGCAGATGCCACACTGCTGCTGGGAGCTGCTGGTCGGGAGCAGCTGGGGCAGCTTCTGCAGGGCAGCAGCTGCAGCACCCAACAGTCTGGGAGCATAAGTACTGGGGCCATGGCTGTGCTGCTGCTTAAAACACAGACCTGGTCCTTTTCTTGAGCCAGCACAGCTCATGGGGAGCCTCAGCTTTACTCTGGAGAGGTTGACAGTGAATTTAACATCAGCTAAACATATCTGTGGGTTTGCAGTGAGCTGCAGCAAACGTGCTGGAAAGGGTATGCATCCCACGTGCCCATCCCAGAGCAGTGTGCCAAGCTCTCCGGGCCCTTCAGCATTCACACACATGACTGCATGACCGTGGGAGGAGGGGGAAAGGCAGGGGTGCAGGAGGGAGATTGCAGCTCCTTTGAAATGTGGAAGGAAGGATTACACCCACAGCGTTTGATATGGTAGAGCAAGGATTACTGCCTGCCTGTGACATTGCATCGCAGCGATTAAAGTCACCCTGGACAGGCAAGAACTGGGTGTGAAGCAGGGAAAGAGAGATGATGCTGGGAGGGAGGTGATGGGGCAGAAGGAAGGGACCATTCTTTGGGTGAAAGGGGCAGCTCAGCCAATGAGAGCTGGCTGGTGCAGGTAGCAGTGTGGTTGCAGCAGATGCAAGGACCGAAAGATCCCCAGGGTGGACCTGGTGTCGCTTCCTGGGCTTGAACTTCTCTTCTGGAGCTGCCCTGCTCCAGAGCAGGCTCTCCTCCTTGCTCTCACCTGCTTCAACAGGTGGCATGAGGTTTACCAAAACAAGGCAGCTTTGGCAGTCAGCTCTTAAGACTGGGGTGACTCAGGATGCCTCAGAATTAGTGATCTGTAGAAAATCACTTTCCAGGAGCTGTGGTTGGCTTTTGGGACCAGTTCTGGGTTTCCCAGATGTTGCTTCTTAGTAGCTCCATGCTTTTTTTTTTTTTTTTTTTAAATAACATAATCTCTTCTTTAGTCACAATGTCTAGAAATACTAAGTCTCCGTTGTGCCAAGTGCTGCATAAAAATATAGGGATGATTTTTGCCCTAAGGAGATTTTTCTGCTGTAGGAAAAGTAGTGTGTGACACAGCTCCACAACATTACTTTCTCAGTGCATCATCTCATGGAGGTAAACATCAGCATGTTCAGTGCAAGAGAAGGCTCTGATGAGCCTGGTGGGACGTGGAGCTGGCTGGAATCCTTTGCAGTGGCAGCTTATTGCATGCAGAAGCACAAGGACCATCCTCTGAGTGTCTAAAGCTGATGCTCCAGTTATGTTGCATGTAGGGTGTCCACACTGTTTACTCATGTTTAAAATCTAACCATAACATTGTATTTGGAGTGGCTGTTACACATCTCCTGCTCCAGGAACAGACTTTTAAAGCCCACAAGAAATATTCACTTACAATTTCATCTGATTTAAAGGGAAAAGATCTGTAGCTTTGTAGCCTTAATAATTTGCTCAAACAGCTGTAGATTAATGAAAGTGTTGCTCAAGGCATGTTTCCAGAAATAGCACGCAGCTCGGCCCTCTGAAGTCACATTGGGTTAGGAAATGTTTGTGCTTCTAGTGCTGGGAGTGCACACAGGGGGTGATATGCCAGAGCATAGTGCACTCATGGCCTGTCTGGTTGGGTGATGTCTGGAAGAGCCTGAAAACTGTTTCTTTATGAAGTTGCGGAAGCACCTAATATGTCTTTGTGTTGTAGAGGGATTGCCAGCCTCATCCCAGCTAGTGGCCACCACGTGCTGTGCAGCCTGAGCACTGACAGCCTAATGTGGGTGTTCTGCTCCAGGGAGCAGGAAAGCAGATACAAATCTGCTGTTTGAAACACTGAGATTCTGAAAGCCTCTTACTGAGCTTCTCGCTTTATAGTGTTGTACGCTGTTGAGTTCCACAGACTGAGTCTCTGCATTCACTGGAAAAGTGCTTTTCAGCTGGATGGTTTGTGGTCTATCATCTTTTAATTTAATTGAGGACAGAATGACTAGAGACAAGGTAAGAAAACCAGAGTCAGTAAGCAGAGCCAGTTTCTTTTCCTCTCGCCACCCCTCTCTCACACAGAGCCCCAGGGACCTTGCTCCATGACAAGCAGTGCGCTTTCCCCAGAGAGCTGCAGCCCTTCATGTGTCCCTCTGACCTGCTGGATCCCAGTGCTGGGGTAACTTCAGGGATTGGTTGCTCAGGTGTGAAAGTGCCATGTGTACTGTAGCTGCTGCTCAGGACAGCCCCTAATGGGACCAAGTCCTGTTGTTGGATCCAAGTCCTGTTGTTGCAGATACTGGCTGTGCATGTGGGTCCCTGATGGGATGCCTTAGGGAGTCAGGGACCATGCAACCCTCCTGCGCGATGTGCTGTGGTTCCTCCCTGCTGCACTGAAGGAGAGCTAGAAATGCAACTGGAGCAAATGTCCTCTTCACTGTTGCTGAGATCTGAGCCCTGAAAGTGGGACTGCTCCTCCCTTATGAGCCATGCCAATATCTGGGGCTGTGGGTATGTTTTGGGGTGGCTAGGTAAACCTGGATTTTGTGTTGCTATTCTGCATGGCCTCCTGTTGTTCCTGTGCCTGGAGCTGCAGATCTCCTGCTGAAGCTGCTGAGACGCCCTGCTGACCTGCCTCAGTGCAGGAACACCCCGTTCCTGCAAGAAGCAAGAAACCTGCTGATCTGCTCACGTGCTGCTGCTCTGTGTAACGTATGTGTAACGTATGCTTTTCTTCTTAGATTTCCCCTTGATTGGGATTTTTCCATTGATGTCTAGCCTGATTTATCTGTTTCAAACATGACCGCAAATAAAAGCGGCGCTCATTGAGCCGATCCAATTTGACCTGACAGGGACAAAATGACTAGAGCTGGATGGAAATTCTCTTTTCCAATAGGAAATGGCAGTGGAAGATGGGGGGGAAATATGTCTTGGTTGATGTTTTCTGCAGAAACGGTGCACTTCTCTTTTCATTTCTTCCATGAACCTGAACACGAGTTTGATTTCTTTTCAGTGAAAGCCCAGCCTCTTACTCATGGGTGGGTGAGATCCTTTTTGATTAAAATGAAAAAAAGAAAAAAAAAAATGTTTCACAAGGACAATTATCTGCCACATGTGATGTTGCAGGAAAATTTTTGACCAGCCTTAAGAAGGCCTGTGTCTGTGCTGAGCTCGGTTGTGCATGCCTCAGAGCAGCAGGCTTTGTCCATCTGATGTGATTGCTGTGGAGGTTCAGAAGCATCAGCTGACTGCTGCCAAAATCCCCCACACACGACGATCCCCATCTTTTGGGGACTAGGTTTGGGCTCCCACATGTCATGTTATTTGCTGTGTACAGCAAAGTGAAGGTGGCTCTTGACCCTGAGAGCAGTGGAGTTGCCTCCAGAAGCCTGGTGGGCTGTGAGCAAACCCCTGGTGATGGAGTGGTGGGGTCAGAGGAACAAAGTGCATTCAGGCTGCAGAGAGGAATTGGCTCCTGAGAAGTGGGAATATTGTTTCTTTTCTCTGCCTGTCATTCCATTTCACTGGGATTTATTACTATGAAGATTGCTACCATTCTCATTAACGACCCTCTCCTTCAGGCTACCGTGGGGTCACTATTAACCCCTTTGGTGTGCACAGGGAGATGTAGCAGCTGTTCACATCATCTATGGTACAGTGAGTCTCCAGAAGCATGGAAAGGAGAAAATCTCAGAACTGCACTAAAAATCCATCACATTTCCTGGAAAATGCCCTTGTTCTTCAAGGTGCTGAGCTACTCAGAATCTTCTCGTAACTTCATTTGGGTGTTTGCATTACTCCTGCCATAAACCCAGCTCTGAATGACTGTGGAAAAAAACAGGGAGAGGTTATTGAGAGCCATTCACAAATCAGATAGCCTCTTCCTTTCAGACAGCTTCACAA
This sequence comes from Penelope pileata, assembly GCA_013396635.1. Classification (NCBI taxonomy): domain Eukaryota; kingdom Metazoa; phylum Chordata; class Aves; order Galliformes; family Cracidae; genus Penelope; species Penelope pileata. Next base: position 65,187 of record WBMW01001648.1, read on the forward strand.
TTTCCTGCTTGCGTCTGCACAGAGCTCATCAGCTCTCAGGTAGCTCAGCTGTGCTGTGCAGCCACTGGATGCTCTCACTCCCAAATCTATCTGCATCCCATGTGGGAAGTCTCTGAGCACCCGGTGTGTCTTCACTGATATCACCGGTCACAGAAGCTAATGCTCCTGTTGCAGGTGCTTCTCATCCTCTCCTTTCTCCTGTGCTTGCAGTACGTTTTGCAAGCCCTGTCCTGTGTGACTGGCAAGGCAGATGAATTTGCTTCTGCTTTTCTGGGATGAAATCTCTCTATGAAGGCACTGAAAAGGGCCTTTGGCAGTGTGCAGCCTCGCTGCTCCTCTTGGTGGGGTCAGCTGGCAGCATGCTTCAGTGGAGCTGCGTGCTCTGGCACTTCCTCAGCAGATTTTGACCCTCCAGGGTCTGAATGCATCATTCATCCTCTGAGTTCTTCCTTCTGTGTTCTCAGGCCAGGTCTCCTCCTTCCTTCCAAGGGCCAGAGTTAGGAGATCTCTGGGCTGTTGGACCTGATCCTGGATCTCACAGATGCTCTCTGGAGCTTCTAAGTTTGATAATAACAGTAATTAAGTCAGATGTGTGATATCCTGAAATGTGCTTCCCTCCATTCCTAGCACCTGCTGACTCCTGATACTGTAATATAACCACTGTATGACCTGGAAAGGTAAGAGGGATGATTTTTGGGGTGCTTCTAGACATATCTGACTATAAAACAGGGCACTGAACTGTGCCTCTTGTCTTTGTACTGAAGGCAGAGTCAATTAGCCTGTGCAAGGGGCTGGAAAATAACGACAGGTTTACTACTAGTAAAGCATCCTATCAAGGAAGCGGTGCTGTGAAGTGACAAGGCTGGCAGGCACAAAGCTGTTGGTGTGAGCTGGAAGCAGCGAGGCTCACTCAGCACGTGCCTGCTATCTTACTGGAGCCAGAGGTGAGTGAGAGATTTTTACTGTGTTAATGTGCAGAACCAGGTGCTGATTTAATGGCATGAATAGGGTGAGCCTGTGTTGGGATGAGAAAATTTCCTCGTTTCCTCCCTCCATTCAGGCTGTCCTGCAAATAACTGAGCTAGGATGCTTGCAGCTGTTGTCCCACTGCAGCAGGGCTATTCAGAACAGCTTCAAGCTGCCTACAGCAACTGGTCTCCTCCAAGGGGACACCTGAAGGATTGCATCCATCTTTGTCCTCAGCCTAAGGAGAGATGCCTCTTGATTTCAAGAGATGAATCTATGTTTTCAGGACTAGACAGTACCACAAGACTAGTTTTCTTTGCAAGAAGTAACACCAAAGGACCGTATTGTCTTTCCCATTGCAAGTCAGCAGGGAGAGGAGAGGGGTGGGGATGGCAAAGAACTTGCAGACTTTCACAGGGTTGCGTGTATTTGGTTTTGCTGTCTTGTTCCTGATGGAGAGAATTAATTGCAGGCTTCCTGCTTGCCACTAGATGACAGCCTTACCCTGTGTGCTAAGGACTTAGTTATCATTATTAGGGGGCAGGGAAATGACACCCTTAAAGGACATGTCCTACCTGTGTTGCTTCCAGATTCCCTCGTGCCAGGCAGGGAGCTGGGCACAGGAGCTGATGGTACAGATGCACCCACCAAATAGAGAAGATGGTACTTGAATTTAGTTACAAAACTAAAAGTAAAAATGAGAAAATGTTTTGAGAATGTTAAAAGGGCAGATTTGTTTTTAGGAGCCACGGCCATGCTCTTTAGATTGCTTTTGTCTAATGCGGTTTTCAAGCTGTCAAGGTCTGAGCTTCAGGTCAAGTCTCCAGGCTGGCTCCCATGGTTGTTTGTGGTGATCTTCTACAGGGCATCCTTGGGACCCCAAATATTCAACACAACTTTGTGACCTGAAAAGTATGAGATTTGTGGCTCTGAAGTTGGGAGATGATCTCCTTCTGTAAATTTCCTTTCTGAAAATGTTTCCACACAAGTTTTTTGATTGTGGTATTGGGATGGGAACTAGAGGCAGCAATCATGCAAGTATAGCATTTGCACAGCCAACCATAGACCCCAGACCTCTTGCCTTCTCGCTCTGAGGACCATTTCTCACATAGATGTAGGCTGATTTTGTGGCTAAAGCAGTGAGCTGGACTTTTGGGATGGTGTGGATGGTGCTATGCACAGATAGGGCTCCTTCTGGGTACCATTCTTCCTGATCTCTGGGAAAACCTGCCTGTGATTTAACGCACAGCGTGCCTCTTCCAGGACAGGAGCCAGTGCAGACTGCAGGGCTCAGTTCCCTTCTCTCTTAGGTGCTGTGTTTTTATTCAGCACTGCTGGTCTCTGTTTCAGCCAGGTGGTCCTGGGTGGCTCACGTCTGACAGCGTCGCTGCCGTTACTGAATTAACGCCTCACTGCCGGGATGTGAGCAAGCAGTGATACAGAGCAGATTTATGGATGCTCAGCGTTGCTCTTCAGAACCCAGCAGCAGCTCAGTGTGTCCTGGTACGTGTTGGCTCAGCCTGGCAGCAGGACACGGATGGATGCGCGGGAGCACGTGGAGGGTGGGGGCAGCTGCTGAGCCAGCCCCAAGGCAGCAGCAGCAGGCAGCACCCACTCCTCTGTGCCTCCCTGCAACTCAGACATGGCCTCCTCCCCGCAGCACAGAGCTTGCCATGAGCAAAATGCGTGAGGAAAAACCACAGAACAATGTGCAGTTCCTTTGTACAGTACGCTACACATGCACACAACAGCTGTGATCTTCTGGTTCGCACGGCTGCTGGATAAACCCCTCTGAAATGCAGCCCTTCCTTGGCTGGGAGCGTCCCCATCATCTCTGTTGTGATTAGGGTGCTAATACATATTTATGTTTTATCACTTTCCACCTATCAGTTGAAGGAGGGATGTGCTTTACAAGTGCTCAGTTAGCTGGTTTTAATGGGCATAACGTATAAATAATAATAATGAGAGTGGAAGGAGGAAATGCATGGAGTGGAACTCATTAATTACTGTTTATTAGTCATTAAGGAATGAAAAAAATGCTAATTGAAGTGTATGAGCTTGACTAGCCATGAGTATTTTCACAGAGCTGTAGGAAAGTCACTGCTTCTCAAAACACCGTTGAAGCGTTTTGAGTTCTATTAAATATTTTTTCCGTCCTTGATCTTTGCTGAAGGTTTTCGAGCTGTGACGTTGTGTGAAGATTCTGCTGCTAATACGCGGCAGAACTTGTAGCCTCTAGAAATTTGTAAGGGGACATCCTTATGTTTGAAGTGCTGTTTTGTTTTCTATTTTTTCAAAATAGATTGAACACGCCTGTCTCCACGCATTGCTGCTTTTGTTTGCCTGAGCGTTGTCCCTTCTGGGCCAGATTCTGGTTTCGTTGCTCCCTTTCTGTATTTGCAAATCGTAGATTTATTGACAGAGCTGAGCTCTGTCCCCAGGTGCTCCTGCACGCTGCCTTCACATGCATGCACATGCTTGTGTGCAAATCTGTGTGTCTTCATTATGAATCCTCGGTGTGGATGGTCCATTTTGCTGTTCTGCACTTTACACAAATGGTTGTTCTCATGCAAGAGCTGTACGCCTCTGTAAACCATAGGGCCCCCAGCCCTGATGCCCTCCTGCTCTGATGTTTCTTGCCAGCTGGGATCACATCCATGAGGGGCTCTGAGCTGGAGCACGTGTCAGCCCTTCGCTCTCATTTCTGGCTCTGTTGCTAAGAGTGATGCTTCCCAGCACCTCTCATGCCCTGTTGGGAAATGACAACACAGCGTGCCATCTCTCCCAGCTGTGCACCCACCTGCAGTGGCCAAGCCTGGGGTGAGCCTTCATGTTGCTGTGGGGCTGGGCATGGGCAATCATTTGTGGGTACCCTCAAAGAAAGCGTGGGTTCTGGGGGAAATGTCTGTTAGTCCCAGCAGCAGCTTTTCAGCTCCTCCTGCACTGAGGGTGCAGTGTTTCCAGTGAGTCACCTTCCTGCTCTGACTGAGCCGAAGGACTTTGATTCTCCTAGTTTTGGACACTGGTCCTGGTTTTGAGAGACCTGGTCTTGAACCTGGCTATGTAGGGAGCCAGAGTTGTTGCTGGAGAGCCCAAAGGTAACAGTGACCGCAGAGCACAAGTGACAGACACTGGGGACTTGTTCTTGTCTTCCCAGGGCAGAAATGAGGAAGAGGATGAAAACCCCTCGAGTGTGCTGAAGGAGAAAGCCACACATTAATGAACTCTCATCTTCCCCACCCCTTGCAGAGACTCTGGGGGGTGAGGATGACCCTGTCTGCCTGTGAGGGCAGGGCTGCTCCATACACAGTAACATGCTGGGCAGCCATGGCCATCTTTTTTAGCCCATACTGAATCATTTTTAACCTGCGTGATCCTGTCTAAGACTCTCAACCTGCTGTCAAAGTTGTACATGATTGTGTTGCAGGTACGTTCCTCTCCTCTTTAGCAGAGAGGCAGGCGATGAGCGTGGTCCTTGCCACGAGGTGCGCAGGGTGGGTCCTGTCTCCCGTGGCCAAGATCTCTGAGCACTGACAGTCCCTCATGGAGGAACATCTCCATCTGTATTGAAGTTTGTAGCTGGACTTCAGTCGTTCCTTTTGTTTGCTTGTTTTAATATTGGCTTCTTAATTATCCTAAAAAAGAAATCTCTGTGTTTTTCTATAAATAGCATATCTCTAAATGCTTTTGTGTCTGAATAATCTCAATTTGGCGACCCACAAACCATAAGCAGAAGCGTAAAAGAAATGCTTTTCTTTCTCTGTTCGGAACCAGATGGCTAAGTTCAATCCCTGACATTCTTTAAGTGTAATTGTGTTGCAGAAGTTCAGCAAGAAACTCATTTTAGAAGTTTGGGAGAACTCTGGAAGGGTGGAGAGAACAAACCCACAAATTACATATCTCGACGGGGGAGAGGAGAGATGTGGGAGGGAAAAAGGAAAAAATAATGATAACACCAAATTCATTCTATGCATTTTCCTTTTTTTGGTGTTCAAAGAAATTGCAAAATTCACATATTTATTCAATGCTTGCATTTCATAGCAAACTTGGTTCCATCTGTATGGCCTGGAGTTAAGTGAAGAAGCCCTTAAAGCTGTTTGCACTTTGTGTTGTGGCAGCTCGCTCCGAGCCCCAGCTGGCAGGGCTGTGCTGTCCCCGTGTCTGACCACAGCAGCGTGAATTTGGAACAGTGTCTGAGCACAGTGTTTGCAGATAGCTGTATGGCTGCAAATTTGTAGCCTGTAAATATTTGAGTAGCTGAGTGTAAAATTTCTCTTGCCTGAGTGTTCACACCTGTAAAGCTCAAGCACAGAGCTGGTACTGGAGAAGCACTTCAGTCTGAGGGCAGGGCAGGGAGGAGGATGGCTCAGACCACAGTCGTGGGGAATATCCCACAGAGAGCATTGCTGGGCCTGCAGGGGAAGGGGCTGGAGTGGTGATGGGTTGGGACTTTGCAGAAGAAACAAGGGAATGCAGGAAGGGTAGAATGAACTTTGTAACAGATCCTACCTGTGCCCGTGGCCTGGTGAGCAGTTGCTGGGGGCCGATGTAGTGAGGGAACTGGCTGAGCCAGCGATGGAGCTGGAGGATCTGGGTGTGATGCTGAGGGCTCTGCAGCTACCTGTGCTGGCACTGACTGCTGGAACCTGGAGCTGCTTCAACTCTGCTGTTTGGTGGATGAGAAGGAGGCACGGGACCTGCAGACCCTGGGAAACTGCAGGATGCATGCTGTAGGCTCAGCTTGGATCTATGCACTCTGATAGTGTGGGGCTGGAAAGCAGAGGATGGAAGGAAGAGGCTGGAAAGGAGTCAAGGACTGATACATTTATAACGGATGAAGCCAGCGAGCAGGCTCTCTGGCCCTTGTATCCGCATGCTGTCTCTTGAGCATCCTTGGGCAGGTCTGTTAGCTGTCCTGTGCATCAGCTTCCCTGTGATGGATAGGAGTTTTGATTCACCTTTTATGGCATGTTTTGGCATCATCTACCATAAAACTACAGGGCACTTGTGAAGATAATGGGTATTGCCCTGCTGCCGTGGGGTCTCTGGAGGGAAGAGGACATATGGAGTAGAAGATGTCACTGCAGGAGCACATCTGATTGGAGAACAAAACACAGGAAGAAGAACAGAAGGATGGAGAGTAAAAGAGGGAAACAAAAGTGTATTCTTGTTTATTCTCTAAACAAATGACTTTTTTTTTTGTTCCCTGGGGCAGAATAAGGTACAATTAACGTAACAAAGCCTGACACATTAACAGAGAGGTGCGAAGGTTTGTGAAGCTGTGGAAATAATTGCTTTGACTCTTGCAGTGGAGCTTTAGGATGGCCAAAAAAATGGGTAATATTTTTTTCTGCCTCTGTCGTCGTCTCCTTGTTCTTGTGCATCACCTAACACAAAACATCATCATCCCTGCAGGCTCTGTAAACTATGGAAAATTGTCATCTCGCCATTACTGACTTTTACTTTAACAGCCAGTTTGTATTTCCATAGCCTAAAGCTGCAATCATCAGCTTCCCAAAGAAAGAAAGGAGCATTTTGTCCATTTGCTCCTCAATTTCTAGATGATTTTATCCCCTTTTCTCCCAAGGGGGTCTGTGTTTGTTCCAGGCCAGGAGAAAGAGCTTGCTACAAGCTTTGTCACTGTCATCGTTTTGCTGCAGGCTGGAATTGGTGTTGCGCTTTATGAATTTCCCCCCTTGCTCTTCCTCTAAGGGCTGTCTTTCCTGCCCACTCAGTCGGGCAGCCCCTGGAGTAGCCCCCCAGCACAGGGCTGAACTCTGGTTTGTCTTCCAAGTCCATCTTCCTAAAAATGTTGGACTCTCACCTCTCCTGTCTGTGCAGATCTTTAGCAAGAGGACACTACGTCCTTCATCTCCATAGCACGGTGGCTTTTGCCTTTCTCAGCTGTCCCAGCTTACGTTAGAATTGGTGGCGTTTTTCGTTGAATCTTTGTTCAATAGAAGACGACCCTTGATTTAAACTAGAAGTGTTTCTGCTTTGTGATTGGAGACTTCACGATGCTTTGATAGCTCCAAGGCTTCTATCCTGGTTGCGATACAGCACAATCCCATTATGCCCTTTGTGCAGGGAAGGTGTTGAGGCGAGGAGGGGGTCAATGGCATAGTGGAGGTCAAGGCAAAGAATATATTTCAGGCTGAGGAAGGAATATTCCACTATTGGCCAGAGAACAGCACAGCCTTTTTTCCCTTCTGTAAATAAAAGATCGTAAGATTTGACTTTCTTCAGTTAAAATGTTCTGTCTTTTGAATTTTTGGATCATAGTCCTGGAGGGAATGAAGGTGCAAAGGCAGCTGTGGTTAGGCTTGTGTAGTCCTCGTGGCTGAAATGTGCCTAAAACAAACTGGGCTGAGGATACAGTATTCAGACTTGGATAGCTGTATTAGTTGTTGTGATCAGTGACATCAAAATATTGCACAACCCTTTTGTAAGCTCTCTGCCTGGAGCAGGAGTTCCCTAAATGTACCTGTCCTTGTGCAGTGTCCAGCAGACTGCAAAGTCCCATGGGATGAATCAGCCTCAAGGGAATGGTCTCTTTGGGTTGGAATTAAAGCTTGAAACTGGGCTGATGGAGCTAACTTAGAGGTTTAAATCCAGACCTCAACCACTGAAACTTGAAGTGGTTCAGCTCCAATGTTACTTTATTTTGTGTAGTCACTGGAGTCCTTTGTGCCAGCAGCTTTCATGGCAGAGATGGGCCAAGAACCCAAGGTAATGTGTCCCATGGGCCTGTGCCATGCCATGTCACAGCCTGCTGTGGCTTGTGAAGAGTCCTTGCTGATTACTGTGCTCCTGGACAGCATTTGATATTAACAGTGGGGTGATCTGCTCTGGAGGTGATGGACCCTGCATCTCCTGTCCCCATCACAGAGGGGAGAGGTGGCTTTGCTCTGCGTTCTTTGAAGATGGATGAAACGTGTAAGCTCAAATCTGTTATTTTAATTAGCTCTGTCAGGAGGACTCGGTCATTTCAGTTCAACATCATTGATTTTTTTTGTGTACCATTCAAACCAGAGCTGTGGAATGTAGCTTCTTGCTGACCTCTCCCCTCAGCCCAGCGGAGCTGCGTGGCAGAGCTGTCTCTGTGTGGGGCTGGCTCCGAGTTGTAGTGGCCAGGGAGGGAGAGCAGAGTGGAAAACTGATCCTGATGGGCAGTAAGGGAGTAGCCAGAGAGAATGTACGACATAAATTTGCATTTCCTTTCTTAGTCCGAGGGAATGCAGAGGAAGAGGCAACAGATCAACAGGAAAAGAACACCAGTACTCCCAGCTGAGTGTGGGCTTCAGAGACTCAGCAGCGTTTGGGGCTGGATTGCAGGCCTTGCTATTCCAGCTCATCACTGCTGCACGGCTGCTGTCTTGGAGCTGTGGAAGGGGAGGCTGACTTCTGCTGCATATATCATCAGTACCAAAGCCAGTGGGGTTCTGATTTTTCTAAACATAGTGGTTGGCAGTGATGCGTGAAGCAGAAAGGAAGTTGTTTGATTTCCCTCCCCCTCTCCCCAATAGCAGCCTGGGCTTTTTGCATGCTGTCAGCTCAGCGAAAATCATGTTGAGACTTTAAATGGAGCAAATAGGCTGAGAGAAACGTTAGGAGGGAAAGAAATAAGCAGTGCTAAAGCCGTTTATATTTGTTTTTAGAGTTGTGCAGTGGCGATGTCTGACCAGATGAGGTGAGAACTGGGCAGGAGACACCGTAACTGCTGGAGGTGGCAACTGTAGTGATGCTGGTGTGGGTGCCAGCAATATTCCTGCTCCAGATGCACTCACAGTGCTGTGTGCTGTGGTTGGCCTCACCTGGAGCGCGCAGGCACTTGGGCATTTGGGTTGTTGTAGAGAGGTTATTAATTTAGATGAGTTTGGTCGATTTTCTGACTCAGCTAGGAGAATTTTTTCAAATGCAGGGTTGTAGGCAGCAGAGACATCAGTTCATTCTTCTACATACCAGTTCATTAATTTGGCTCAATTTGCAATCATTTTACTTGGTAAAGCCTATTTTGGCAGCTGAAAGGCCGAACCTGTTGAAATAGCACTTCCTGCTCCTCGACTGCATCAATTGCCCTTTTGATGTTGTCTCTGGGATGGGGGAATATGGTCGTAATGCCACACGAAATGTCAAGCACACAAATGCTCTATTAGTTTGTACAAGCAAAGGGCAGATTGCACAGAGCACCTTTGCTTAAAGGCTATGCTGAATATAAAATCCACAATGAAGTAACGGTGGGGCTGTGGTGTAAACCTGCACCGGGCACGAAGCTCTGAGCTGTGGCTGCAGAGTGGCCTGTGCAGAGCACGCTGCAGTCAGTGGGTGGGCATTCAGGCTCTCCTTCAGTAATGAATGGAGGGCTAGGGTTTTGTTGGTCTCAGAACTGTGTTCAGGTGGTCACATTGTCCCTTTTGATCAGGGACTCAGCGCTCTCCTAGCTTGCACTTTCCTGTTTCTCTAAACACACGTTGGTCCCAGGCAGCAGACAGGCTGTGGGCTGGGTGGCTGCTTGGGGTGAAGAAAGCCCAGCCCAAGCTGCTGACTGTTGGGGTGGTGCCTGGTGCTCCTCCTGGGCATCACTCCCATCTTGTTATGCCCAGGAGAGATGGCAGAGACGGCTGCCAGCACTGCGTGGTCCATTGGGGAAATAGTACCATTTCCCCAGGGGCCACTGGGGAAGACAGCAGCTGGGAATGGACCATGTTTTAGTGGGAAAGAACGTTGCTATCCTCTTGTTTTATAGGGATGCCTGACCCAAGGAGAGCCCTGTGTTTCCTCATTCTCCTTTGCACTCACTGATGGTCACTCTTCTGAGCTGTTGTAAGCTCTTTTCAGCTTTTATGTTCAATCCTATTTTTGCCCATGTAACACTAGTCTGATTTTTTTTTTTTAACCAAATTTGGCCTCCATGAAAAGAAAGTACGAAACTTGGTAAACTTTGAAGTGTGCTTAATGTTGATTTAAAATAAACTGAAAAGGCTCATTATTTTATTGAGGAGCAGCAGGCCTTGTTAGCTCAAGGCACTGGTAATGAGATACTGAGCCTTTCCTCTACGGGTTGCCAGGCTGAATTTAGTGAAGCCATATGAAAAGCACATCCCAAGTAACAGTTTGTCTTTCATTCCCACCTGAAGCCATAATAAATCCTCTGTTGATGTACCAGTTGTTCTGACAGTAATCAGGATGCTACCAACTGCCAGGAAGGCTATCAACAAGAATAATCGGGGGGGAAGAGCCTGTGACTGCTTCTGCAATGAAGAATGATATTTACATAGGAACCCCTAGGGAATAATTGATAGGCAAAGCACCTGGTGATGGTGTCAGGTATGGGGGCATGGGTATAGCAATATGCAGGGGCCTCCAGCGACCTTTAGAGTTCAAAAATATTTTGCAGACTTCTCTGAAAGTGATAGGTGAACACCTCTGTGTAGGGTTAGATCCATGGTTTCTTAGACCATGCTTAGGACTGATGCATTTATTCATGGTGGTGGAACCCCAGAGGAGCTTATGCATTTAACATCAGCCACAATCTAATTTTCATAGACTCCACCGAAGGTCTGACCCATTTTTAACATGTCAGGTGGTGCTGACACCTTCCAGAAAGGTTCTCACCATTTTGCTTGAAACTAGGGACGATGTCAGGAAAAAGTCACTGTAAGATTAGCTCTTATTTCTCTCTGCTTTTTGTGTTCTAGCTATGTGGAGCTTCAGTCTAAGGACTGAGCCATGTAAATGTTAGGGCTGGCTGTTTCCTTGGGAGTGAATGTGAACAGAGGTTCCTGAAGGAGAGCCCATTCTGTCTGTGCTGGGTAAAGGCAGTGAGAACAGTGTTCTGCGGAAGTATTCTGGCATCTGTACTTCAATTCCTGAAGTGAAATGCTTAGGGAGAAAAAGCAAAATTGAGAAATTTAGTAGCCATTGCTGAACCTTTTGAATGGACACACTCAGTCTGAAAGTGGGCAAATGTCCTATTCTCATGTTCCAGCACAGATCACAGGCACTGGTTGGAGTTGCTTCATCTACTACAGTAAAGATGCAATGGAGTTCTTGGGTTGTTCAGCTAGCTTTTTGTTTTAGCTTTCTTATTTGTGAAATAAGCTCGTGACCGCTTTGCCCTTTCAACAATTGGATGCTCTACTCTGTAGCTCCTTCATACAGCACAGCACAGGTACGATTCAAATCTTCTCCAGGAAAACAAGCATGTGTTGTTTGAGCTGCATTAGAGGGAAGAAGGTAGATGACACAAAGATATAGAGCAGTCCTGGATCTCTCCACTGGAGGGAAGTGTTTCATATCCAGTGTTGTGAGCACCAGCACAATTTTTCCCAGTAAATCTAGTGGTTTTTGTGAATAGCCTTGTCTGCAGGCTATCTCAGCACATCCTGCCCCCTCCAGCTTTCAGATGCTGTGATCTTCCAGGAGCACCTTTGAGATTCTTAAACTTCTGGGAAAGGAAAAAGGAGCCTTTGGGGGATCAGTAGCTTTCCAGGGCTAGATGATTTATTGTAATTATCTCATTTGAGCTATACCCTTGACATTTGAAATGAGTCTGTAACATTTTCTTTCAAGAGATGGAGGAAACATGTTATGCCTACCCAATGGCAGGCTAATCACTTTCAGACGCTGAAGGGACACATTTCAGCTTGTGTCCATACCTGTTCTCTGCCTACCAATGAAGTCCTGTTCTCAAATGTTTTCTTAAGCTGCGTTAGCTGATACTAACATTTCTATTATTAAATCAATTGTAAAAGCTTCAATTGAGAGGGAAAAGAAGACATAAGGAAGTAGCCCTGGAACACATTTGTGTGCTGGATGACAAATTGCAGAGTGTGGCTGAGCAGTCGTGATGCTGCTGGCTGGTTTCCAATGAGCCCACTTGGGGGTGAAACCTGTGATCTGCCGATTCAGCAGGGGTTTTCCTGGGTAAGTTGGGCTTGGTGTGCTCTGCTCCACATCTCCACTGCAGGCAGGATGGTCCCTGAGCAAAATTTGCATCACCTGAGACTACAAAACTGTTTCCCGGACATCCCAGTCCCCGTGTGGCTGTGTGCAGTGGTGTAACACAGGACTTAACAGCAGAATGTATTTGATTTCTGAGTGATAATGAAGGACCAAGCTGGGTCCAGGCTCCATTCTGCCCTGTGCTGTCAGGAGACATGAGCACACTAGTGGTCACTGTTACATCGAGGATGCACCAGCTGTACTGACTGTAAGAATAAGGTTCCATTAGAGAAGTTGTTTGCTTGGAATTTAAGAGATGTTGGTTTAATTCTCTCTTTTTTCGCGAGTTCCCTCTGACCTTGCATAAATCACCAAGGGAAACCTCAGCCCCACGGGTTATTCCTGCCTGGATCCTGATCTCTGGGGATGTGTAGTCCTTAAGAAATGTGAGATGTGGGAACTTGTAGGGCTGAATCCGGGTGTCAGCCTCTGTGTTTGTCACCTGGCTAAGGATGACAGCTAATAGCGCTCCCTTATTCCATGGGAATGCTGTAAGGAGAAATTAAGATTATGAGATGGAGAGGTGCTGCTGCAGAGAATGGGGAGATAGAGGGGTGTCTGTGGTATTGTGGGCAGTACCTTGTACAGGAGGGCTGTGGTCTCTGGGCTTCAATGATTTATCAGGTATAATAATGATGATTAGTTACTCTGTGACCTTGAGTAATTTACTGCATTGCTCTGAGTCTGTTTCCATAGGGAAGGGAATAGATTTTTCTGCTTAAGGCTTTGACAGATGAGCTCAGCCACCATCTGTAGGTGCTCTCTGCCCCCAGAGTAAGACCAGGTAAGGAACAGGCACATGCAGACAGCAGGAGAGAGGAGGCAACGTGGCCCCTTCCGTAAACCCCCCGTGTGATGTTGAACACCTTGGTAGTCCCAGATCTTTGGGATGCTGGGAGCAACCTCAGGAGTGGTGCAAGTGTGCCTGAGCAGCCCCTCAGCTCCTGCCTGGTTCACAGGCATTGCACGTGCCCTGGGAACCAGCAGAGAGATTTTTGTGTGCTCTACTCTTCACAAGGGGATGATTTTCTCATTTTTGTCTCATAAAGTGGGATGGCTTTCTTTTTTCCATCAGTGACTCAAAGCCTGAGTCACTGGGAGAGAAGTCTTTACCATCTGATAGCTCCTCTGTAATCTGTGAAGAATTATTTGGTGAGTGTTGGTTTAGTCCCTACTGGGACAGATGTCTGCATCACAAAAAATGATTTGCTGTTTGAACAGAGAGGTTAAATGGACTGTGAAGACTGCTCTGTCGTCAGCTCTGGAGGCGACGATGTCTTGTGATTTCATGGTATCAAACGTAAGGCACCTTGGTAGGACAGAGTGGGAAAAGAGTGCGTTGCCAGGGCATGGTCTGTAGCTGCTGTGTGGCCAAAATACTCTTTGTGGGGGACTGGAATAACTGTGGGGTATGCCAGGAATATATGGATACACTTGTGTAAATGTGTGCTTGGGCACACACTCACCCGCACACATGAAAGCCTACAGAGTGCACATGAGAGGCAGAGAGAGAATCAGATTGAAATGCCGACAGATGACAAGAAAATGCCCATTTTGTCGAAACATTTAAGGAACCGCTGGGAAACAGACAGCTTGACTTTCAGCCTTGAAATGTTCATTGGTGACCCGAATAAAATCATAATGCAGACCTGTCTCCCTCTTTATCCCCCTTTTTAACAGGCTTTTATTTGCCTTCCTCATTTTCATGCCTCCATCACAGTTCAAATCACTTTAGCAAGACGGCCGTGTTTAATCTGGCTCCCCGTGCCATGTGCATCTCGTTGATTACAGACCCACTTAAGATGCCATTATGAGTGACTCTTTGCATGCCCTCCTGTCAGCAGCTTTTCCCTTCCTTAAGCCTCTTGAATGTCTTTGCTTGCAGGATTATAAACCTTTCAATAAATACAGTGTGATTACTGAATTAGTGTAAACTTAGCTCTGGGGTTGCCAGTCACTGAGTGTTTGGAAAGCAACAGCAAACAAAGGCACCTGTAGATGGTTGTGCCAACGTCTGATGTAAGCCAGAACACTGCAAAGATGTCTTAATTTCCGTGTGAATTGTGTTGGGAGGGTTTGGCCTTAGTTCATGTCTCTCATGCTCCTGGCAATTTGGGAATAGGAGGAGCAACATGGCCCCTTTGGGTGCCCAGGGCTCCTGCAGTGAGCCTGGTGGGGGGGATGGGAAGGGCTGGTGGGGAGGGGCAGCTCATTCAGCAAGGTCTGGTCTGCAGGTCTCATCAAGAGCTCAGGTCTTACAAAGCTCTGTGCCTTTGCAGAGCAGTGGTGAGTATCAGGGTATGTAGAGATGTACGTCATAAAAAGGTACAAAGAAATGCCAGTGGGGAAAGAACCCCTTTGAATGTATGGAGATAAGTGGTGTGACCGTTGTCTTCCAATAGCAACCACAGAGCAGTGAGTGAGATGCATGTAAGTGGGCATTTATCCTGTGCACTTCAGCCCATGCTGAACAAATCTTTAATTGGTGCCTGTCTTGGTTTCTCTTTCTTGGTACAGTGACATGCAAGGGCATATTCCAAAGAGTTCCCAGTCAGATCTGCACTCTAAGATAACGGGGCTGCTTTGAAAGACCTGGACATGAGTTAAGACAAATCCTGCGCTGGGATGCTCAAGCAGCTCAGAGAAGTGCTGTGGTTCTCAGCTTCAAAGCCCCATCTCGGTTTGTCTCATTTTCATCAAATGCTGATTGCTTCCCTCTGCTAAAAGCTGTCTCAAAAATGAGTTTGCTTTGATTTGAGTCGACCCTCTGAGACCAGCCTTGGTTTCAGGCTGCATGGGGAAGGTGGTTGGGGCTGGGACTGGCTCTGTGCACCCAGGCAGCGGCTGCCGAGGGTCGGGCTGTGGGGTGCGACCCAGCTCTGTACGCACCGCCCGCAGCCAGCATGGGGTTTGCCTGCACACATGCTGGGGGCTGCCTACGTGCTATGGGAGCATGGCCTGGAGGGTTTTGGGGGCCGCAGGAGATGCTGGCTTATTTTGGGAAATAGTAATTGTCAGGCACTTGGCTGTGTCTGATCAAATCCTTCAGTTGTTCTCTGTGCCCACAGAAATGTAATGCAGTGCAGCTGTCCAGGTACGCTCTCTGAGTATTGTAATGATGTTGCTAATGTAGCAAATACTTTTTTTATTTAGTACTTCTAAGTGGTGCTTTTTTGCTTCCTGTACTAGATTTTTATGGCATTTTGCTGCTCTGTTAAATTGTCCGTGTGCCTCTCTGGATGCACGCTAATGGCAGCTGAGTGGTCCTGACGAGAGCTGCAGAGAGGCTGAGAGGCGCAGAACCCCCTCTGCCTGCCGAATGCCTCTGCAGCTGTAGTGGCTGTGGCTGTGTATGTCGTGTACAAATGTAGGCTCATTTTTTACATCAAAACATGGGGGAGGAAGAAACTTCAGGCTCATGCAGACCGCTTTTGGCGCAGTGTCCCTGTGTCAGGCGGGCTGCAGTGGCACAGGAGGGATGCGAAGCGGTTGGGTCCTGTATCTACAGAGCTTGATGTGGGGTCAGATGCAGACAAGTTTGTTCTGGGCTGGTTTATGCTCTCCCTGCAGGCAGGGGAGCTCCTCACAGGCTGTACAAGCCTGCCCCGTCCCTCCTTCCTGCCATCTTCCCTGGCCTCTTCGCTTTTGGTTTTCTTAGAACTCCTCAAAGCTTCCACCATTGACTGATGCTTCTCCTCCAGTTGAAGGGAACAGCAGCACAGCTTTGCAGAGCACAAAGCATCCCTGCTGTGACAGTGCAAGAGGTTTGGGGCAGCTCTTCTGGGTGGGTTCTTTTTCAGGAGCATCTAATGAAGCGGTGCTGCTCCTGTGAAGGAGAGCTTGGTGGTACCCAGCTTGGTCTAAGCAGAGCAGGAGTGGGATTAAATACGCAGCTGAGCCACAGTGATTTATTTTTTCAATTATTGTTTAAGGTCAATATTGCAACAAAATAAGCCAAGGCATAACTAAGCTAGACATGAAGAAACCTGGGAGCTAGGATTTATGGTCCAGCTCTGCACTCCTACAATTTGAGCAGATTTTAATGGGAACTAAGTGTGCTTTGCACCTGGGAAAAATTGAAAGCCATCTGCTAAGTGTTTGTGGGAGCAGATTCTTCCTTCCTTCCTTCTTTCCAGACAGTGCAGAGTTGAGCTAGCAGCCCGGGAGATGGAGCTTCTTCAGGAGCTCGCTACAAATCAACTCCAGGACAACCCTATTTCTCTAACACATTTTTTATCTCCTTTGGTTCAGACAGCCCCAGCTGGGTTTGGGGAGCTCTCAGGCACCTGCCACTGCCTTTCCCTTGTGTTTGTTAGCTCAGAACTAGGAGAAATAAGTGGAAAGATCTGGGCCCTGCAGCCTGCCTGTTCAACCCATGGGTGGTGAAGTGGTAATTGTCGCTCGCAGGGAACAAGCAGAAATGGAAGAACACAGACTGTGAGAACTGCACGTAACACATTTCAGTGTGGAAGGGAACAGCACAGCATTGATTTTTGTTTTCTTATTGCCAGCAAACTGATTACAACATTTTTGCTCATCTCCTGGTGTGGCATCTGTCTTCTGTGTGTTAGGGGACGCTGCACTCGTGGGGAAGCAGCTCCAGGCTGGCACGTGGCAACATGGCCCAGCCCTGCACTGGGATGGGTGCTCGCAGGGCATCGTGCTGCTTTGGATAGTGGAGCACAGCGTCCCAGCAGAGCTCCTAGGTCGTTCCTTGAATTCCCTGCCTACCTGTTAGTTTTCAGTCTGATTTATTCCAAAGCGTTCCCATTTCAGCATGTGCTTTGCAAAGTCAGCGCACAGTGAACGTGTTTCAATCTTTGCTGGGAATTAGAGGTGAAAGTAGGCTGAGTTCATGGCAGGACGTGAATGGCAGCAGGCTGCCTGACTTGAAAGGCTGCTTATTTTTTCAGTGCTGCTGATTTGAGGATAATGATGGAAGTTTTCTACTTAAAGGTGAGAAGGAATGGGAGAAAAGAGATATTTGCAGTGCTCAAGCTCTGCTAGGAGCTTGAGGCTAAGCCAGTGAGGTTCAGCTCTCTGAAAGGAAAGATCTGGATTAGAAGAAAATCTGAGCCAAACCACCACTGTGATTTACACAGAACCCACTGAGTGCTTCTGTGCTGTGGTACTTGAGTTCTTTTTCTTTAAAACCGAGGGTAATTGCTTTCCCATTTCCTTGTGCCATCCAACAAGCATTAAAGACAGTGTGGGAGAAACACCAAGCGTCAGCAGCCGGGAATTGGGAGATTTACGAGGAAACAAAGCACGTGAAGCTCAGTGGAGCAGCGAGCAGTTAGGGCTGTCTGTGCTCTGGGGCTGCTGGAGCTCCGCTGCCTGTTGGCTCCATGGCAGAGGTGGACTGAGGCGATCTGCACACCCCCTTTGTTCCTCCCAGGCTGATGGTGGAGGTGCTGCACTGCCAACTTGCCCCCCAGGTGCAGCTGGGCAGGCTCAGCACGTCGCCCAGCTCCTGTGCTGTGTGTGTACAGCAGAGGGGTGATGCCCCTAGGAACGGAGGATCTCAGTACTACAAGACCCAGATTTTACATCCATAATAAGGAAGGATTAAATGAAAGGCTCCTAATGTTTTATTCTGTCCTATGTTAATGAGCAAGATGTTATTTATAAAGGTGCAGTTTTCAGGCTGTTTCCCTGGTGACTTCCATGTTTGCTGGCATGGCTGTGGCAGCCTCTCTCCCCGTCCGGGAATGAGGGCTCATTATGGTTTGAAGGGAGCAGATAGATGGTGTTTGCTTTTCTCAGTGTCCTCTTTGATGTTTTTACTTAGTAATGGATAAGGCATCTCTATTCGCTACATGATGAAGTCTGCCTTTGTATGCATTTTTAGAATGTAATAGTGCTGCTATAAGCACATATGGAATGAAATCTTCCTGTTAAATTCTGAAGCTGCCTCTGATTTTTGTTGCCTCCAGTTTGTGGCTGTATAATCTGTCACATGCCTCAGGTGTGGGTCACAGGTGATGCTCTGGGCATCATCCAGGGTGAATGGGCTGAGAAGGAACTGGCTTAAATAGCAGCTGGGGAGGTGAAGGTTGGGAGAGCACTTTAGGGTTAGGGGAAAAAAAACAAACAAAAAAAACCAAAAAAACCTACAAAGCTTTATCATAGAGCACCACGGCAGTGAGGGTGGGTTTGCAGATACCTTGGCATCCAACCTCCAGTGAGGCAGGTGAGGGGCTGACCCATATTTCTGGTGCCCTCCATCCCCAGCAGACTCACTCCTAATATACCCAAGTAGGAAAACCGTTCTTAGAAAGGGAGAAACATGGAGGAGAATAACCATATGCCAATTTCCATCAACAATTACTCTGGGATTCCGCACAGGGCCAAAAGACTGTCCCTGCCAACTTGAGCGGGTCCCTTTTCATCAGAGACAGCTGAAGGCTAATTAAAATTTTGCCCTGCAACATTTGGGTTTAATGAGCTGCTTAGTGTCAGAGATAAATTAAAAAACAAACAAAATCCCAAAGAAAACCTTTAGTAGGCAGGCAATTACGACAATTCTCTAATAATTTTAAGATGCATGTAAAAAAACAGCAGCAAGAATTAGGGTTCCCATCCTTCTGGGCTCAGAGTCTCAGGACTTCTCCCCTGGGTGCAGGAACTGGGTGCTGTGCTCGGGACAGGCTGTGCTCTGTTGTTACCCCCTCCGCAATGGTTATTGTAGTAAAGATGCCTTCAGCATGCAGCAGCAGTACAGAGACCCTCACTGCTCTCATTTCCATCTCCTGCTTTCGTGGTTGCCTGTGCATGGATTACATGGTCCCAGCCCGTGTCTGTGGGTCTGTTCTATTGGGTTTTTCTTTTGCTGTCCTTGAGTTTCAGCAGTGGGAATGGAAAAAAACAACACGTAGCATCTGTGTTCTGGGGCGGCTCCCTTAATGTCAAAAATGAACGTGTCCTCAGACTTCAGCTCCTTCCAAGGTCAGAAGAAAGCAGAACGGCACTTCAGGGAATGCTGGTTTGATTGAGATGCCCAGATTTAACCCTGGCAGGCAGAGCTCCCTGTGACTGCTCTCCTCTCTGTACCATGATGTCCTCTCCCTGTGTGGTGGCTGAAACCACGCAGGTGAGAATTCCCCTCGTGCCTCCACCTCTGACATACTAACACAGCACTGAGCCTGAGGCAAATTTCCATTGCATCTGGTTTTACATCTGAACTAGAGCAGTTCCAGGGATTGGTTTTGCTGCCGAAGGGGGTGACATGTTACTGCAGTGTTGCAGCTCTGTCTGGCCCCCTCCCCCTTTCCTCCTTGTACCCTGACTGCAGTGATGGGTCCTACTTCTATAAACAGAGACTTCAGCCTGGAAGTGCAGGCAGCTGTCTGCTCAGCTGGTGTAAATTGATCAAGGGCAGGGTCAAAACAGTGATTTATCATAGAATCATTAAGGTTGGAAAAGACCATTAAGATCATCCAGTCCAACTGTTGACCCATCCCCATGATGCAAACTAACCATGTCCCCAGGTGCCGCATCTCCACATTTCTTGAAAACCTCCAGGAACGGTGACTTCACTGCTTCTCTGGGCAGCCTGTTCCCATGCATCACCACTCTTCCTGAGAAGAAGCTTTTCCTAATACCCTTTTTCCTAATATCCAGTTTGTGTGAGGCAAGGCTCCAGCTTCTCCACTTCAGGACAAGGGGAGGTGTGGTGCAGCACCACTCGAGTGAAGGGACTGTGTGGGAACTGTGGGCACGGTGCCACCCGCTTTGGGCTACATCCATGCTATTTTCCCCCATGTACTTCCTTGCAGCGTATATTACATTATGTTTATGTCTTATGATCGCTTAGAGGGAAGTGAGTTAATCCTTAATGAGTTTCTGTCCAAGAGGCACTGTGAAAATAAATGTAATTCCGGCTCCTTGCTCTCCTCCCCACGCTCCGGCTCCATCCACCCACCCCGCATCTGAGCAATCCCATAATCATATGTTGCTGAGTAAACAAAACAGCCTAATGCTCCGAATGTGGTGCAAACAGAGCAGTAATGGCAAATGACAGATTTTCATTTCTTTAAGAAACAAATGGGCTCAGGGGGTTGGATTTGTGCCCCAGGGGGACACGGTGGCATCTTGTCCCCACTTCTGCTGATGATGAAGGACCAATGCGGTGGGATCAGAGGGGCCCAGAAGAGCCAGTTGGGTTCTCTATGCTGGTACTGCTGTCTGGTTTGGTTGGGTTGTGTTTGTTGTGTTCTCCTTCCCAGCTGTGCAAAGTCTCTCTCAACTGCCTTTAATTTCCAGGATGCTTCTTTAATGTTTGCTTCCAGAAGGACAAAGAGAGGCCTGGAAGCAGCAGCTGTCACATGGGAGCCGTGGTAGATTGGATAGAATGGCATTTATTGCATTGTTCTCTTTGCAATTTTTTCACAATTTCATGGTCCTGGCTAGGGCAGCAGGAGAAGCTGAGGTGTACCTGTCAGTCACAGCGTCCGCTGAAGGGCAATCAGGAGCAACACAGAATGTGAGAAAACATAAAGCAGCAGAACCAGCTGCCTTTCAGGGAGATTTTTCAAGCCTCCTTTCCTTGTTCTGGCCATTACTGCAAGGACCACGTGAGACAACCAAATTCCCACCCGGGTCAGCACGTCTCTGTGCTGGGCATGGATTTTGCAGCTCAGGAGTTGGTGGCAGTGCTCCTAGCACTGATCTTACCCTGTTGCAGAGAACCTTTTACTGAGTTATTATTCTTTATTTACTTTTTCTGTTGGCGGCCAATTGTGTTATGTTCAGATCAGCAAGTATTCTTCCAAACATGTGCCTGGGAAAGCTGGCCCACAAAGTTATGAAAAATCATGTGGTTTGGGGTCCTGGGGAATCCGAGGTGCATTTCAATTGCCTTGCAGGTGCTGCTGGTAGCACCCCTGGCTAATTGCAGCTGGATCAGGTGTGGAGGGGCCTTGTGTCTGAGTGAGGCTTGATATCTTCATTTTGCCCTTAACTTCTCACCTTGAAAAGAAATTAATGAAGCTGCTTTTCTTCTGCTGTTCTGTTGCTGATTTCAAATTCTTCAGGGGTGAAAGGAGGCAGAAAGCTAAACTTTGTTTTTGTGACAAGCAAAGCAGAGGGACTTGAAGCAAAAGCCTGGGTAATGGCTAAACGCTTGCGTGTTAAATGAACGATAAAGGAATGAAGAGTTTGCTTAAACAAATACATAACCCCCTTAGCACCCCTCTGTAAAATGGCTGTGAATTGCACGGGTGCCTCCATGCCTTGCAGAGCTGCGGGAAACGCATGCACCGTGCTGTCGGGATGAGTGATGCCCTGTTTTGGGAGGAACAATAGCAGTCATTCATTACTTCAAGAGCTCTTTTCAAGCTGACGAGGCAGCAGCCTGCGCACTCACAGTAGCATCTCCCCAAGCTGAAATTACCTCTGGTGAGGTCAGGATGGGCCGGAGGCTTAGCGAGCTCCTTCCTGCTGACCTGGCACATTGGCATCGTCACTGGGGTGGGTGCCTTGCAGGCTGTCCCGCAGGCCCTGGGGATCCACAGCAGGCAGAGGGGAAGAAATGGATGGCCTTCAGGGTTATTGCTGTGCTTGCAGCCTCTCCACAAATCCAGATTTAAAGATGATGTTTGCAGGAGCGCGGCAGCGATTTACGAACCTAGGTGGCACGGAGTGGCAAGGGGCTGCAGGCATGGAAGTCATCTCAGAGCTTTTGACATGTTTTTTCCTCTAGCTGTGAGTGAAAATGTACTTGAGGATCTCAGCTGGGACACCATGGCTGGTGATTATGGAAGGGATAAGGACTTCTGGGTGCTTTGTGTAGCGAATGCTGTTTGAAGAATGCACCTCATCCTCAGTCACTGCCTGTTGGTCTCTTGCTTGCCAGGATGCCAGGGAGATAAATAATGAATTGGCTGCTTTCAGCATCCTGGCTGTGCTGTTGCTGAAACCCCTCAGCTTCGTCTGGCTGTGCCAGCTCTGGTGTCGATGCACGAACACTTCACAACCATCTCTGCACGTGTGCTTTTGCTTGGCACAACAGAACAGCGGTCCTTGGGGCTGCACACTGTGTGTGCCCTTGGTTCTGTGCTGCCTGTGCCTCCCTAACACCTTCCTGCATTTGTTAGGACCTTTGAGCTGGGGTAAATGCCTCGGATCATGCTTGGGAGGCTGTTTGCTCCCATGCCTAATGGAGTTCTCTTTGACCCTTCCTCCTTCTTTCATTTTATACTCCTAAAATATCCACCTGAGTTAATTCTCTTCATGCACGTTTGCTGTCCCTAACTCAAAATCTGAGGCTAGATGTCAAATTATTATTTTTCTTTATAAATAAAACATTTGGGGTCCTTGATGTGAGTTATGATTTCTTAGCCTTTAAGGCAGTCAGTTTATGTTTTCAGAGTTTTTGCATTGGCAATGTGAAGCTTAAAAGCATGGCTTTTTCAGAAATGAAAACTGAGATTCCCACATCATTACTGCCTTCAGGAACTGCGAATTTAAAAGAAACTCCGAATGTTGTACGATTCCCAGTGAAATCATAAGGCTTGGCCGCTCTGGGAATACTCTCAGATCTTTAATTTGATGGGTTAAGCACTGACAGAGTTTCGTGTTTCATCCAAAAGGAATGAATTTTAGGAGGCTTCTAGGGATTTTATTTCCCCAAAACTGAGTGCTGAGGCTTGCAAATGTAAACTTTCATAGGGGAAAAGCATGTCCAGTGAGCAACAGAAAGAGAAAGGCAAGCTAAGAAGCAACCTGTGAATGCACCCAGAGCTATCTAGAATATTTCTAAATATCCAGAAGTTCCTTGCAGTAATTTTTACCTCTAGGAGAAACCTCTGCTCCATCTCAGTCCTGGCACAATCACCCCGGCCGTCGCTGGGGCACAGATGTCAGCCTGATCTGCGGTGTCTGTGTTTCTTATGTAAGAACGATCCAGTTCTGTGGTCAGGAACTGTTTTCCTCTGTGCTGAACAAAAACCAGACTGACCCCTTTTCAGTGGCTTTGTAAAATCAGTTAATATTATCTTCCCAAATCGCAAGGTTTTCAGTACAAAGGATCTCAGCGTGGATGCTGTGCTTCCCCTGGGCTTGTTTGTTTCCAGATGTCTGATATGAGGTTATTTGTCGGCATCTGCTGCCTTCACCACGTGTGCCATCACCTTCCTCACATTGTCATGCGCTATTGGATGTGGCAGTGGCTGCGGGAAGAGCAGAGCAGCAGCCTCGGGGTGATTGAGCCCAACATTTAGTGCATGAACAAACTGCTGCGGTTAAGGTGAGGAGCTCTGACACCGTGGGAGCTCCGTGTGCTTTGGGATTTGACTTTCATCCCAGCTGCAAAAAGCCCTTTGTGCTGCACAGCCTGCCTGCAGCGGCATCGCCCTCGTGTCTGGGCCTTCAGACCTCCGCAGTGGGAGCTTCGCTTTGCCTGAGCATGGGGCACCTTTCACAGGGACAGCAAGTTTTTGCAGTCAGAGTAGGTTATGACTAGCTTGTATGATCCTACACTTCAAATTATATCCAAGCCTTCTCAAAGCCTAATTCTTCCCAGTTAGCTTAAAGTGATCTTTATTTCCCCAATTTCACTAAATCTGCTGTCCCAGCATCTCAGGCCGTGACATTTAACATCTTTGTCAGATTCAATTTGTGCCCAATCAGCCACTTAGCAGCATGAGCAACGGGAGCAGCCGGGGGGCACCGCGGTGCTGCATTGCTCTGAGCCATGCTGGGGTCACAGGGCACATCCTGCTGTGTGGCAGTGACATTGCAAGGTTTTCTGGGGCCTGGGAGGCTGTGGGGCTTCAGTATCTGTAGGTGTATAGGGCCTGGGACTTCTGGCTAGGTGGAGTTCATTTTGTATTTATCCGAGTCCTTTTGGCTTGCTTAGCAAAATGATTTTGCAGTGGCTTACTTACAGTATATAAATAAATACTTCTACTATATGAAAATACTGGATATGGGAAAAGCTCTTGAGTGTCGCAGAGAAATGCATAACAGGAGGTAATGGCTGGAAGATGAAACCAGATGAATCTAAAGGAATCTAAAGCAGAAGGAAGATAAATGTTTTAAGGAGTAGCTTTAAATAATCCGTGAGACTGTGAAGGTAAAAATACAGTGGAGTTACCATCTCTGGATACCTTCAAATCATGCCTGAATGCTTCTCTGAAAGTTATTTTTCATCAAATTATTCGCTGCTGAGCTTGGTATAAAGGCAACTGGGGAAAAAGTACTGGTCTGTGTCAGACAGGAGTCATCTCCAGTTATCAAAGGGTGCTTCTGGCCTTAGCTGCTACCAGCTGAAGGGGTTCGGGACTTGGTACATGGCAGCCACAGTTCAGACGGCTGTGAAAGATGTTTTCTTGTAATGTTTCTAGGGCTTCTGCATGGGCTGGAAGTGCAGATAGGGGATAGCTCTGAAGAGGGAATATTTTCACAGTAAAAAAAACAAAAACAAAAAAGGTTTGGGTGGTATTTCAATTCAGCTTTTTCTTTTAGCTTTAAATTCTCAGTCAGGTTTTGGAGGTACATTGTGACAGATAAAGAGGAAGACTTTAAAAATCAGACGTTTTTTCATCTGCTGATAAAGACAGTAACATCCTCATTTTAGTGCTTAAAACTAAATACTGGAGCTAAATATCATCTGAGTTGTGAGTTAAAGCTGATGAGCCTGGACTAATCACTTGTGCTGATGTCTTACTTTAAATCCAAAGTATATCGTAATTTATGACTCTTTTGTAATTTGATGAAGGTTTGTTGAGGCCTTTTCTGAAGATTTAATTTTACAATTTTATTATTTAATTTTATAAAGATTTATTGCTTTGCTCTGAGAACCTCTAGTAGAGAATCTCGTACAGGCAGAAGGCGTCACAGAGGGAAATCCTGCGTGGTGAAACATCCCTTCTGCTACAGCGAGTAGGATCTGTCCCTGGGGATCCTGCAGTGGGAGGATGCAGTGAAGCCAGGAGGAGGAGGATGGGATGCTTGACTGGTGTCTGAATCGCTCCCATGTAAGTGATGGGGGATTTTCTCTCACCACTATTTGAAGAAGGAATCTTGTTTGAGCCTCACCTGGAGGAGTTGCACATCCTCCTCCCTGGTGCTGGTGGAGGGTCTCTTGCCTCTTCTGCTTCAAGGATGCAATCTCCAGACTGTTTCATGTGTAATTTTAAAGTGCAGCATTAAAGGGCCTCTCTCCTAAGACCCATCAGATGAACTCCTGTATTTTCTCACTGAGATGCTTCCTGCAGGAGCTTCCCTGTCAAACTATCAAATCTCTGCAGAGCTGCTGGCTTTGCTTGCTGTGGTAATCCCTTCTGCCAACTCCTGGGACATGTGGATCTGAACGTTTTCAGAAAGGACAGTTATATGTATTAGCAGAAAATGCTTCTGACAGAGCAGCAGGTGTTGCTCAATGTAATATTTCCCCAGTAGATGAGAAGAGCTCGATGCCCACAGAAAGCGATCAGACGGCCATCGCTGGTGGAGCCCAACCCTGTCCTCCTGCCCCAGGTGTCCAAGTGAGCACAGCCTCCTCTTACAGCCCTGCAGAGCAGATGTTGGTCCGGTGGATATAGGAATGTGCCTTGGGTTGGAATGGTGGGAACTGGGGGCAGAGGTGGAGAGGGATGAGGGCAGGGCAGGCTGGGGAGGGGGCTGTCCGGCTGAGACTGCAGCCTGCAGGAGCTGGCTGGTGGAGAGAGGAAGATGTGTAAGATCGTAGGACTCAGGCAGTGTAATCAAGGGCTCGTGGTTTTCTGCCTGTTGTGCTACCTAGAGGTATTTTTTTCTCACGCACTGCTGTGTGGCTGCTGCCTCAGAAGGGATGCTGAGCTGGATGGACCTTTTGATTTGGTCTGTTCTGTGTTACACCTTGCTGCATCAACATAATCATTTTTGTTAACAGTGTTAGCACAGCAGCAGTGAAGTTCCTCATCTTTCAGGAGCAAGTAATCATTTTTCTTTTCCCTGTTTCTTTTTCCACTGCCCTGTGTGTGGTGTTCACTGGCTGTCACACCATACCTTGTTGTTCCTAGTTAGAGGATTTTGCCCTGCAAGATTTGGCATCTTGATATCACAGTGATGGAAACAGCACAAGTCCTTTAGGTAGGTGCTGTGGTTCACCTGAAAAATTGTGGTACTGAAATGAAGCAAGGAATTTTGTGTCTTCATAATGAAATTTTGAGACAGTCTTGGAGCTCTAAAGCCAACGTCGTGCACGCATAGGGCTCAGTTCCTGCTATCTGCTATCTCTGCACAGCTCATTACTCTGATGGAGGCATGGTGCGATGGAGAGGTGCCTTCCCTCTGCTTATTTATACATGGAGCAAAGTAATTCAGCCTGCGAGTGAGGTATTTATACCAGTGGGATCCTGGTGCTGTATAAATAATAGCAGCATTGCAAGCGTTGCCTGCTGTCTGTACGGCGTAACCGCACTATTTATGTGAATCTGACAATGTAACTACAGCCGTGGAAGATGATTTAAATACAGCTGTCGAAATAAGTGCACCCTTAGGAAGATATAACTAACTACACAGATAATAGTATCAGGTAACTATACCCACAGGAAAGCATAAACATACAAATAATAGCCATGATGTAAGTGTAATGTAGAAGTCAGAGGGTCTCCATATTGATACAATAGCAGGAGGGTAACTTTACTCAGAGGAGAAGAACGTAGCTGTCTGAATAACAACTGCAGTGTAATTGCAGCAATGGGAGAGGGTAGCTCTGAGAATTACAGCCGTGATACACAGCTCTCCTAATAACAGGAGGACATCTGTGTATGGTCTGCATTGGAAACTTGAAGGAATTGGAGCTTCAAGGGGAGTGAGCACCTGAGAAGGGCTCTGCGCCCAGGAAGCTGCGTGCTGGGTGCCTGGCACAGCTCCTGGCACAGGTGGGCAGTGCAGGGGTGAGTGCAGTGGATGGAGGCGTGAAAGTTCCTGCTTTTCTCATTGCTTCCTCAAGGATTGAGTATAATGTATTGGAGAACAGTTTTAAATTGAAACACAGTCGTCCTCATAGAGAAAAGGCTTCCAAACATGACGTGGCGGTGGGCCCATCCGGCTGCAGAGTAGTGGCATCGTGCTGCATGTGCCAGGTACAGGGAGTGCCAGAGAAAGGGGATAGGAGAGCAGGGGGACTCTATGCTGGCAATCTGCAGAGGGACAAAGGGCAAACATAAAGGGAAACTGTCAAAACTAATGCCTCAATATGATGTTTATTTGATCTCTCTTTCCAAGTTGGTCTTACTGGCTCTCTATATACAGGTGCCTTTATTTTCTTATTCCTTACCTTCTAAAAACAAAAATAAAAATGATTGCTAATTGTCTTCATTTGTATGCAGTTCTACAACAACAAAACCCATCAGAAGAGGGAGCAGAGGCAATCCTTTCCCACTCTGCCACGTTAGGTTGAGGTTGGTGCTGTGTTCTCTGAGCTGTGTTCAGTTAGAAATTTGATTGAGTTAAATAACGTGACTGCTGTCTCCTTTAGACCTTCACATGGGCTGTCTATATTTCATAGGATGTGTCTTTGACAGTGTAGGGGAATGACTGAGTTTTAAAATAGAATCAGTTTAAAGCTTCCACGCAGCTCTGGACAGTGTATTGTTTAAGACATGAACCTCGGTTTAGGGGGTGGGGGTGGCTTGCAGTTATTTTTTTCTTGAATTGTTTGGAAGATACTGCCTATCAACCCCAGAATTGAATACCTTGGGGAGCTGCGTGAGGATGAGCACAGAGATGCCATCGTGTCCAGGGCGCTGTATTTCTGAGGCTGTCTGATCAGCTAGTTTACTTCTGAGAAGCTGCTCTGCTCAGTTATGATTTTTTAGAAACGAGCAGCAAGATAAATTCCTCGATATCTGTTTGGAAACGTACTACAAATACATAATGATTGGATTGGTTTTCCTTTGTCCTTGGTGCAATGGCATCTGTCTGAATGCTAAGACAGCTCTGCGGGAATTGCTGCCTGCAGCAGACCGGTGGTCGTCCAAGGGAGCGTTGTGTCTTATGAACGGCTCATTGGAAATCTAAGAATAACTTCCATTACAGCACTAAGCTGAAGTGTCTGGCCACTCTACCTTAGTGTGCCAAGAATATCCTTTACCCTGCAAGCAAGATGATCAGGAAATCCCTGAGGCTCAGTATTAAATTCCTACAGGGATACAGGCAGAGAGTGCAAAGAGCAAGTGAGATAAGAGGTAAATTTTCAGCTTGAAGCTTTCCACTTATGGGAGGTAGGATGTGTGCTATTTCCTGAAGGAACCTTCTTTGGGAGGATGTCTCGTTAGCAACGCGTTCCCCTTTTTAAAGTTCAGCACAGGAGTCTTTCCTGATTCAAAGTGACTGGGAAGCGATGTGGCAGTGTTCTGGTGGGCAGGGCATGGGTAGCAAGAAGCCCTACAGGTAGAAGGAAAGGCCACCAAGAAGGGGAGGGAAGTGATGCTGAGTGTGGAGAGATGTCAGCTACATTATGCACCAGTTTCCTTCAGGCTGGCTGCAAGACTCGTGTTCTGCTCTGCTGCATCCAGAAATCACTGAGGTGAGTGCTCTGTGTCATCCCCAAGCTGATTTAACAAGACCAATGGATGGATATACCAGATGGTATCAGACACAAGTGGCAGTGTCGGACAGGCCCTCAGAATCACAGTTTATATTGATTGAAGTCAAGGTTTCTGGAATGACACAGAATGCTTATACATTGGCTGCACGATCTGGTTGTGTCTGGTCCTAATCAGAGTCCTAACCAGGTCAGTAGCTGCGAAAATGAAGCAGATGTGAGGACACATCTGTTGTAAGACATAACAGAGGGCTTTTAGGGGGTCCTCTTCCTCCATTGGTGATGCATTCTTAGTTTTGGCCCTTGCTACAGAAGGTACCTACCTTGCCTCTGATGTATTAAAAAGAGCAATCATTGATGACAGCCAAAGAGACGTTCTGAGAAAAGACTAATTACTCCAAATCTCTGCTAGAATAGCAAACAAACAAGAAAAAGCCAAATCAAAACAAAAAACCTAAGCCACTCCTGATCAACAGGCTGGCAGTTATAGCTCTTTTTTAGTGTCTCTCATTGTAGGGGATGCTCACACCATCCAACCTGTTGCTCATTTAAGCGTCCCGGATACCTTGTCTCTCTGGAACTTCTGTGTGGCTAATGGAGGGGAGTATGCTCCTTTGGAGAGTGATGTAAGGCATCAACAAGGGGCTCAGTCACGTGGTTTGAATCTCCTACCCCTTCTTCTGTTGCTTTTTCCCTGGTCACTGGTGGAAGTATGGGAAGATTGGTCCATTGCAGACATAGAAGAACTAAAGCTGAGGAAAGTGTGAACATGGAACAGGAACAAGTGATGGACAGATGCTTCTTTTTGCAAGTTTATATAATTGAACTTGGTAGGCCCAAGAACCTCTTTTTTGTTATGGACCAGATACATCCTCTTTGCCAATGAGCCTTGGGGTGTCATTGAGTCACTGATGACCAATAACTGATGTCAAGTCTTGCAGCTTGTGTTGGGATGTGTGTCTTCACCTGTAGCTCACCGTTTCCTGTCAGACTGTGTGTACTGATTTGGAAAGATACTGTTCTGAGAAACTCAGATTTTGGGGATGTTTCAGCCTTAGCCATGCAGCACTGAAAGGTTTTACTCTTGCCCTGATGTTGCTAAGTTTCTGGTTCCCCTTTGAATTCTATGGTAATACAGCAGAGAATTAAAATAGAGCTTGAATATTCATTGGCATAAGCAATACAGTAAGAAGCTAAGTACATGGGAGTGGGAATAAGCAGAGTGCGGTGGCTCTGTCAGGAGTACTTGGTAGCACATGTGGTTAAGATTAGGGTAGAGATGCTGTAAGGCAATTTTGAGAATGCTTTTTTTTTTTTTT